>ML781594.1:607447-632041 GCA_009831015.1 Picea engelmannii | reverse complement strand
CCCCCTGCTATAGTGGGAAAATCCCCCTATGGACTACACTAGGGTTCAACATGCAGGCATAGCTAACCGTCTAAAGTCTCCTACTTTTAACAACTACCCCGAACATACCCCACATTCATACATAAAACACAAATATAAAAGGATCCGATAACTCTACCTTGAACTCCACATCTGGTGTCGATCCTTTTGCGTTTGGTTGTTCCTCGACTGCAAATATCCTCCCAAGGCCGACCTACATTCATAAACAGACAAACAAAGAACTACGAACAATCATATTATATATGAATTAGTGGGTTAGATTTCATAATAAAACATGAATCAAACATAAATATTGAACACATCATATGGTGAGACAGAAAAAGTACTTCTTTTTATTAATCTCACAAAGTCACTTACAATGAGATCGACGACTGCTCCTCGAACCTGGTCCGAGCTCCTCTTCACCAAGCTCCAACTGCTTCCACGTATCCTTCTCCTCTCACAATTCTCTCTAGGGAAATGGCATGTGCTTAGGAATGAGGAAAAATGCAAGAATAAGGGAATTCAGGCTCAAAACTCACAATGTGGCTGCAAATTCTTGGGGCAGGGGGGGAAAGTGAAATGGGTAGAGTTTCATTGTTCTTATGCTTAGATTTTGAATGAGACCCCAACACCTCCTTTTATATACAAAAAATATGGTTAATCGGTTGGGTGATGGGCTATAGGTGGTGGAACAATTGGGAAATTGTCCAATAGCCCGTAATCTCAACGAATTCCTTGCAAATTTTTAATTTTTGCAACTTTTGTGGGTATACGCAGGCTGTAATGGTGAAACTAGAATAATTATGTTGGAATTAATGATGCATATAGCATACATACGCGGGCAGTAATGGTGCAGGGCACATACATCTTCAAAAATATGGTTTTTAAGAAGAGTTGTTCAGTGATGGCTTGGAAAAAATAGCAAGTAAGATGGCTTGATGCCAGGTATGCATGTATGGTGCAATTTAGGGTTATAACAATTGCCCCCTAATATGTGAGGTCATAAGAGCATCTGATGGCCGAAATACATTACAAATATTTACCAACGTACGAAGCGAGTGAGCCCAGGACCAGAGTTCGGAAGATTCCATCTGCAAAAAATAATAATTGTCTCACCGAGGTGGGCATTTCCATGCTTGGAATAAAATAAATCATGGTTTCCAATCAAATACATTGCAGATCCATGTCATATAACTATATAAAGTGTAGTCGTGAGCAATACACAATGGATCTACATCTCAAAATAAAAGATATACATGTATAGTATCCATCTTCAAGAAGCCAATGACGCCTGATGGCTGGAGATGAGATCTTCAGAGATAGAGAAACAAATTCAATATCTTCATAACTTGGGTAGGAGTCTAATGTGAGTGTACAAATTCTCTACTTAGAGGTCTTCGACGACTCGTCTGGGAAGAGACAAGAGGATCTCGTTGATCGGGCAGAGAACTTCAGTGATTTCGAACAAGGACTTGATTGGACTTTCAGGATGGTCGGGTATGAGGGAAAGAGAAAAACTGCATAAGGGCTGACTCAGGCTTAGCAAAAAATTCCCTTAAACAATAGCACGACAGGTGATCAGAATCAAGCAGCATGACATTGACATAAGTTCATGATGCAGGAGGCAACACAAACGCTCCATATGATTGGAAGAATAACCAAATAGAGGAGGACATAGCTCCATGTAGAGACAACAACTTCCTAAGGTCATATTAAATCCTAGAGCTTGAAGAACAAATAGAAGGATGTGCTTTGTCCAAGGGAGACTCATTGTGCTGCCATACAAAGAAAATACTTTTCCCATCCTCTTTTTGGGGTATATTTGATTTTTTTGTCTTTTTCAATAATTTTGGAAAGCTTGAAAAAGAATAAAATAATTCTATGTTACAAAGGAGGAAAGAGTGTCGCAAGCATACTAGTTCCAAGCACAAGGAACACACTAATTCTTAGAGAAAGGAGACATGTGTAGGAAAAGGACCCTCGGGAAAATTCCTCCATGTGTCAGGGTGTCAAGATGCAGAGGCAAAGTTCTACAAGGCTTGCGTATAAGGCATTCTTCAAAGGTTCAATTGAGAGAAACATGGAGCCAACATTAGGCCAAAACATAGGAATGAAAATGCAATTAATAGGACACAATGATAATGCCCTTCAATGTAATTTTAACGAGCCCAAAGAAGGTAAGCTCGGTGGTTTTTCATTTTTAGAGAGTCTGAAAAAACGCAAAAGAAGACTCCATTGGGGTACCTTTTTCAAAGGTAGTCTAGTTGGTTCAAAAAAGGGGTAAACTAGCACCGAAAAGACGTCTATTCAAAACCATTTTAACGAGTGTGATAAAGACAAGATCACTCGGAAATCTTTTCAATTTTAAGGAGTCTGAAAAGAGATTAACTATGGACTCGGTGCCTTTTTCTGGATTTAGTCTGCTTAGCCCGAAAAAGTAAAATTTGCTGAGGAGAAATATCCCGACGAGACAAATCTCCCGAGGTGTACCTCTTTCCTTCTTAATCTACAGGCCGAGAAAAGGGGTAAAATCATGCCAGTATATGTTTTCCTGGACCAATTAACGAGTGTGAAAAAACAAGGTCACTCGACAATATTTCATTTTTAAGGAGTCTGAAAAGAGCTTAACTATGGACTTTGTGGGGGTTGTTCTTCTGGACCAGTTTAACGAGTGTGAAGGAACAAGGCCACTCGACAATATTTTCAATTTTAGGGAGTTTGAAAAGAGCTTAAATCCATGGGGATTCCTTTTTTATAAATTTAGTCCCTCAGGCCTGAAAAAGGGTTAAACTTATACCCGAGAATACTCTTCTAGCGAACCAAAGTTCCTAGAGTATACATTTTTTCGTACAATTGACCTTCTGGACCGAAAAAGGGGTAAAATACTGCCGGATAGACGTGCCTTCAAATTTTATTTTGGTGAGCGTGAAGGGAAACAAGATCGCTCGACAATATTTTCATGTTTAGAGAGTCTGAAAAGGGCTTAAAGAAGACTCCAGTAGGATACTTTTCTCAGTTAATCCAGACAAGATCGAAAAGCATAAATGCAGTCTCACTGGATGTTGCTTTCGGATTTCAAATGAAGCTTGAAAGACAACAAATATTGCTCGTGCTCAACACTTTGTGGGTCGATGCCTGGCATATTCTAGGGGGAGCATTATGCTACGATGAAAACATTCTCCATGACGCTAGGGGTTTTGGAGATATCTATAGGTATCATTTCAACGATGGTTGTGATATTACCCTCGGCATAAACTACGTGCATAGCCAGAGGATTAATAGGATAAGACCTATCTCCAATCATAGTCAACACATATTCTCCTGCCTCTATTCTTCCTAACTCCGGGAGAAAATAAGATCTGTGATGGAGATCATCCTAGGGTCTGTTTGGACCAGTCAATGCCTCTATAATCACCTCTTCAGAGGGCAAGACCAATTCTAAGGAATCAGTAGTGGCGGGGGAACCTTGAGCCCAAATAGGCTCAAGAACTGGATCTAACTCCTGTGCGGGATTCGGATCAGGGTCGGCTAAATCTTACTGGACAATGGAGTACACAACTTTTGTCATGGACAAGGGTATGGACATGCCATGGTGCCCTATCCCTTCCATCGTGACCGATGGGGAAGGAAGAGTCCATGAATCATTAAAGTAAGTCATGCAGAATGACGACACTTGAAATATTTTAGCCTTGGGATGGTCGGGGACAACCGATATGAACTTGACATCACCGAACAGAGGCGGGTAATCGAAAGTACCCATCAAAGGCGAGAAAAAACCAACCCCTATATTGACAATGTCGGGCTATGGATTATCAATCATCAGGACAGTGGATGCCCCCGATGAAGGGTCAGGATGGGAGAAAGACAACTGATCAATGGTCATGATCCGGTCCTAGTGTAGAGAAAACAAGACCCGAAACACTGTAGCGACCATTGCATGCATAGCATAATTCCAACTCCTTTATAACAAGGGATTGTAGTTGAGAGGTGCATCGACCACTTCAACTTCGACACACACGGTATTTCCTCCTAACTGCACGATGAAAGAAGGAATGATTCCATGTGGTCTGAACGAACGACCATCGAAAGTTGTAAGAAGAGTATGTGACAGAGACAAAACGGGTTGGCCAATGGCCTTCCAACATGCCAATGACATCACGCATGTCGAGGTGCCCTCATCAACCACCGTATGAAAAATATTCTGGGTAAATGTTTTCATGGTGTAAGCCACTACTATTTGAAATGAGATGTGGTATGGGAGATGAGGCTTCAAATCGGTTGTATCAAGCATGATCATTCCTAGATTACAAGTCTCAACAGATCTTAAGGCAGCTAACAGAGCCTTTCTCTAAGAGGGCAGCTCTGGAGGAATTCCAAAGTAGACATTGCGCAAGGGTTTTGTGACAAATCCTCCACCACAGAGTAGTTCTGGGTGTCCCTCACGTTTGGATTGTGGGAAGATTTCTTGAACGCCCCTTTCGGGATGCATGTCATTGTTTTTCCCAACGTCTTCTCGATATGGAGAGGAACATATGGGTTTTTGTGTTCTTTACCCTTCTCAGAAGTGTTTGGCATTCTGTAATTGTGTGTCTTAGTTTCTATGTGAGCCTCACCTTTCAACATATAAAAATTCGAGGTCGAGGGATTATTAGACGATGAAGGGGGTCCCTGACTACCCCCATCCACGTTTGCAGAGGCTTGAGTTAAATTTTTCCCATGAGGAAATGGGTTTGTTAACACTACAGGTTTTTGCTGCGCCAATAAATTTTGGGCCTCCATGAGTCGAGGGCACAGGTGAGTCAGGTGGTCTTCGGTGCAAAGGTTACACGGATACTTCAACTTTGTTCTCTCTATGTAGCCCCCGCTAGCATTGTTGGTGGGTTTCTTATCCCCCTTACCCTTCTTTCGCTATTTCTTCTTTCTGTCAGCTTGTTGGTTGAATTTTGGGTTTGTCGATTGCACATTGTGTACATACGATGTTTGTGTAGGGGAAGAGACTAAACTAGAAGTTTGGTTGGCCAATGTCTGTTGTATCGACAATTGCTGCAATTAATTTGATAGCTGATCAATGAGCTTCTCTTGTGCTGAACCAACGGTACCATCGACATGTGGTCCAAACTTCTGTTTGGTCTTATCAAGGATATATCGTGGCACATATGGAAACACTTCTTAGAGTAAACTAGACTGAGAATATATTATCTCAAGCTGTTGAGCTCTCATTATCACCTCTTCCTCAGAAAATACTCCTAACGTTGCGACGTCCTTGGATAAATGAGGGACCAAAGACTTAATGAACCACTCCAACAGGAAATTTGGTGGGATTGGTACCTTTATAAAACTCTTCTTACACCGCCATTCTCGGATGTGATCCGAGATATGATTATCCTTTGTTTTCTCAAAGTTGGCCAACAATTCGGTGTCGACATCGTATCTCATAGGTAATTGAAAATGGTTCAGGAAAACCATGGCCAATTCACCAAAAGTAGAGTATATTGACTGGTCGAGCTCGATGTACCATTTCGTGACACTCCCAATAAGAGTGCGTTGAAATAAACGCAACTGGACGGAGTCATATTTCAACGATTTGGACGAGCACCATAGGTGAAAGGTAGTCACATGTGTTATCACACTAAATTGCCTTGGGTCTTTTAGTTTGTTTTTATCCCTTTTTAAGCCTTAGATTTTAAATGTTTTGAGTTTCATCCCTTTAAATTTTATGTTTGGTAGGACACCTTAGATGATTAAAGTTGAGTCATAGCTCTAGTTTGATCCTCAAATTGATTTTTGGACTTAAACCCTCTTTAGTTCATGACTTAAGTTTTGGAACCCTTCATGATTTGTCATTAGGATCGATCCCTCCCCTCCTGTGACTAGACTGATGTGACACACCATTCTCCTCACTCATGACCTCGTGGGCATGACTTGTTGTCCTTGCTTACCTGTCCAATCATTTTTTAAAACTGGAGCGTTGCTCACTCATTAGGCGGTTCCATAGCGCCTTACCCGTTCATCATGATTTCCACCATGATTTATGATTACCACGAATGATGTCATGTTCCTTTTTTTTCAGTGCCAGGAGTTGGTTAAAGATACCTTCAAGATATCAAATTTACGAGCCCTGATAACGGTTTTTGATTTGAAAATTCATGAATGTTGCGCTGCTCAAACTCATAGTTCTAACTAGGAGACAACGATGCAACCAAATTTGATGCTGAGGTAGATTCGAGGGCCAGAATGTTCGCACCTTCATCCTGAGATTTTGTTGAAGATTCCAATATGTGACTACGCCATAGGTATCCCGTGTTGCCTCCTCTGCATATTAGTTTTCACAAAAAATTAGCACTCGGGTTTTGGTTTATCAAGCTTGCACATTTGTAAGGGACTCATTTTTCATGATAGCCTTATCTCCTTTACTTTCAAACCTGTGAAATCCATTTCCTGTAACTAGGTCTGATTACTTCTATCCATCATAGTCATTGAGGTTGCAAGCACCTAAATAGCCTATCCTTTGCATATGCATCGTGCTACCCAGAGGCGCTTCTTAAACTCTCTATGTCTCCCTTACTTCCTTTCATTTTAGAGTTAAGCATTTTTACTCAGTTACAAAGAGCCAATTACAGATTACCCCCTCACTGTCTACACTCTCAAATACATGTACAAATCCAAGGGTGTAATTCCCATAGTCAAGCTTGGCCTACTAGCACCAGTCTATTTTAAAAGGTCAGCCTTGTACATTTGAAGCCCAATTTTAAGTCTTCTTGGTTATTACTATCCCATAAGCCTTTAAAATCTCTCATTCTAATCCATGGAGACTCCTCAATCGAGGAAGACACACTAAGGTGGCAAGGTGGTTAGGAAAGAACCTGTGGACATGCATCTTTTTGATACAGAGCCCATGGAAAGAGAGGTTTTTCAAAGAGTGGGATGCCTCTCTTTCTGCCAAAATATGCAGAGAGGCCATCCAGAGGTGACAAGAGAGTTTGCATTACATTTTGATGGCAGGAGAACCAAGTTTGGGGATTTGGAATTTGAGGTGACTGAAGCCTCTACCTTAACTGCAACAGGAATCCCCATTACAGGTGAAAAGTGGTTCAAAGCCATGGCTTTGAGTTTAGCGTATGCCAAATCTCTTTTTAAACCTGAACATCAAGCCAATGATTTGTCTAAAGGTGTGCCAAGGAGTCAATTGATTGAACAACTTGACATAATATTGAAGATCATCTAGAGATATTTTACATGTGAAGGGAGATTTAACACATTGTACCAGTACCATATAAGGCTTTTGCTTCATTTTTCTGGTAAAGTTGAAATCAATATCCCATATTATTTGTTAAGGAGCATAGGTAAGATGTCATACATGATTCAATCCAAATCTAAGGATGTGGATTCTAGCCTTTTCCACTATGGATTGATCAGAATGCTAGTCTCTGAGGAATTGGGTAAGAAAGAGATTTCATGGGAGCATTTTGTTGTTACTTATCATTTAAAGTTGGATCTAGCATCTACTCCTCAATCACAGAATGCAAGTCCATTATCACCCACCATATTTGTTAAAGCAGGGACCAGTAGGAAGAGAAAGGGCAGAGCCACTATTCAAGTTTCAGAGGTTAGAAAGCAGGTCACAAGACCTGAGGAGGAAGCTTGTCCTTCCCCACAAAGAGATTTTTCACCACCTCCTCCACAAGGGTTAGAAGAGGTTCCTTCTTCTACCAAAACTACATCCAAGAAAGGGAAGAAGCTACACTTCCCCTCTTCTCCTCCAGTAGTCAATACCAAGGGCTGAAGACCTTTCACAAGATCATCAATTCCTAGGGAAGTTGTTGAAGAATAGTCTCTACCTGAGATCCCTGTACAAAAGAAGAAGGATAAAAGCAAAGCCACAAAAAATCCTGATGAAGTAGACAAGGCAATACCTATGCAGATGGAAGAGGAGACTGAGAAAAAACCTATTGAGACTGTGCATGTCACTGCTCCACTTGACATTCAGACCTTCAAAAGACTTATCATGAAACTTACAGATGCAAGACAAGAGGTGGATCAATTGAAAACAAAGGCCATGTCTGATAGGGTGAAAATGAAAGAGCTCATGGATAGCTACAACCATATCCTTGACATGGCAAGGTTTGTAGCAAGAAAGGCCCAGCCCCTTCACAGGCAACTTTAGAACCTTTATAGGTGGAATAGAGGTTTTCAAACTTAGAATAGGAAACTCAAGGAAGAGTTGCATTATTTTCAAGATGAAGTAGCTCAAAGAAACTTGCAGGTATTGGTTGAAGCTTCCATTGAGAAAGATACATCGACAGTCAAAGAGAGCTCAACCCCACTGAAAAATCCATTCATTGATAAGAATAAGAAGCCTGCTATGCCAAATGAAGATCCTCCTTCTACCAGAAAGAGTGTGAGGTTAAGTGTCAAGGTAACAAAATAGCTGGTGAAAGGTGAGCCCCATTTTTGAGGATGTTTCCCTTTTGAGAGGGTAAATCATTTTTCAAATCTTACCTCTGCCATCTATACAAGCTTCTAAGTGTTTAATTATCACAGTTTTGGGCTTTTGCGAAGTGCTAACTCCCTCAGTGGTAAAATTTACTACCTACAATACTGCCAAGTCACCTAAGTATAATGGGTTTGACATTATGCAAGGCCACTACTTGCTCTGCACATGTTCAAGATTGGAGGTTCTGCGTTTTTTTACAGTGCTACCTAAACCTTCACACATACACAACATAAGTGGCATTACCTATAGGTGCTACCTAATATCTGGTAGAGAATAAAACTGCACACAGATGCAACATAAGTGGTGCTACCTACAGGCACTACCTAATATCTGGAAGAGAACACAGTCTACACACAGATGCAACAAAGTGGTACTATTTAATTTCACTACCTAATATTTCACAGAGAAAAAAGGTTTGCACACATACGCAACAAAGTGGCACTACTTAAATGCGCTACCTTTTCTACTTGCCCAATTTTGAAGTATGCTACTCAGACTGCTACCTAAAGAAGCTACCAATAGATACCAGGGATTCAGGAGGGCTAAGCTAACAACTTTTGGATAGCTGATGATGCAGAAGATTGTAGAAACAACAAATGACATCATGGGGAAAACCACATGATTTTGAAAGACACATGGAAAACAAGGAGCTATGCAACAAGAAGGAATCAAGTCATCTTGAAGATTGGTTGGATTAGTCACCAACATTTTCCTATTTTATAGCATAGGTTGTTAGCTAAGTTGTTAGATCAAATAAATGTTTAGATATTTTCAAGGGAAGGAGGCCAGCTCGTACCTCTAGCTGTTGCCTCCATTTTGTTATAAATAGATAGATCAAATGCTTTAGGAGGTTTGGATGGTTGAGAAAGGCTCCCTTAGACTGTAATATTTTGATGAAGTGACTGTGATCTAGCTATGTACTGGACTTAAGACATTTTGGCTAATAGAAATCATCTTTTCTTTTAGCTTATTTTCTTCTGATGCTAAATGTTCATGCTTTGAATGATTCACATGAATGATTGTGGTGATTTTATGGTGGATGTTTGATCATTATATTATCATGATGTTTATTTAGCTTCCTTAGTTTCTGAGTTCAAGAAGATATTGTGTTAAGAAACTTTCTTCCTCAGGATTTTGTAGACCTGATGTTTGTAGTAGCCCCTACATTCCTCTTATTCAAGTCTTCCCTCTATTCATACTTACTCCAAAATTATTGATTGAAGTTAGCCAAGACCTTGATTGCTGGTGCATGCTATCCCTATTTTCTGAGTTGGAACATTATCATTTTGATTCTTTTTCCATTTGATCCTTTAAAACACTCTTACATTCACATATAACCTGATGGGTACTAGGCTTGCCTTCCATGCAATCTGAAGGTGATTCCTAGTGCTAACATTCTTGGCACCATTGCCAGGGAATAATTTGAAGACTTTGCCCTGGGATTAATCGACACAGTATACTAGTCCTAAAGGTGCATTAGAACTCAATATCTTAAAGATTGCAGCTTGCGCCTGGTGACTCCATTGTTTCAGCTCTGGCACCTAAAAGCAGACATATGAGATCAAATCAACAAATACCTTTGGTTCCATCTGAGGCTGACCCAGAGAAAATAATCAAGAAGGGAAAAGCTTCTCTAGAAATCTTTTTTGCTACTGCTACAAGTGCTTCTGGTCAGTTGCTTGATTCCACTCTTGATACTCCAGTTGTTTTATCAGGTAAGCTTTCTTTACCTTCTGCTGAAGTATCTAAGGAACTTGATTTTGAAGAGTTTCCTGTTGAATACTCTTCCTTTGAAATTGAATTGAAATAAGAAAACATTGACATATTCTCTTCCCCTGACATTGAAAAGTGTTTCAGTCTTGATAGTTTTGAAGATTTCACCACTTTAGGTCTTGATACTCCTCTTTTTGTTAAAATTTTTGTTGCCAAAGAAGTGGAAACTACATCCCCTTTATAGACCTTTCCATCTTCTTCCAAGAATCATCCTTCTACTGTGAAAACTGAAACCCCCCCTGCATATTTTTTTGCTTCTCCAAATCTGCACACAACCAAGTCTCCTTCTCCTCCTTGTTCACCAAGAGTCCAAAATCAAATGGCAGATGTTAACCCCCCTACAAATAGGATGGATTCCATAGTGGCTGTAAGATATGCTCCTCTAGTCTTACCTCAACCAGTCAATGCTCTCCCTCCTGGAGATCACTTGAAATACATGCGCAAATTCATGGGAGAAGAAGATATAACAACTGAGGAACATCTTGTTGCTTTCTACAGCTATGCAAATAACAAAAATGTTGAAAATGAATATGTTTGGATGAGGGTTTTCGTCCAAATCCTTTTTGGTGAGGCTAGGAAGTGTTTTAGGGGTCTGGCCCCTAAATCCATTACTAGTATTGAAGCATTGGATGAAGCCTTCTTGAGGCATTGGGGGTACAAAAAGGAATTTTTGTACTACATCACCGAATTCAGATCCCTAAAAAGGAAAGAAGGAGAGTTTGTCTTCGACTTTTATAAAAGATTTAAAAAAATGTACAACAAGATCCCTGATGAGATAAAACCTACTGAAATCTCTACCAAAAAACACTTATGCCAGTGCATTTGACACCAAATTTTTCCTCCTATTGAGAGAAAGAGGATCACCTTCCTTAGTTCATATGCAAGATGCTTCCTTGGAGGTAGAATCCAATATAGTGACATTAGATAAGCTCAGGGGGGAAATTTGATAGGGATAGGAGAAAAAACAGAGTTGAAGCTTCAACTTCTAATTCCTTTGTTGTCCATTCTCAATTAAACGAGCTGACCAAATTAGTAAAATATCTTTATACTGAGATTGAGAAATTAAAATTAGAAGGGAAACAAATATATAGAAATTCTCAAAACAATGATAACAAAGGTAAATTCAGGAGACCAAATAATGCTCCCCAAATCCTTCCCAGAGATCCCGAAATAGAGAAAGAGATGATCAGAGGGTACAAGATCCTTTCCAACATAATTTGGTTGTTGATGAAGAAGAAGAGGAGGTAGAGGTTGATCATGAGATTCACTGCTTAGGTTACACATCCCCATCCCCATCCCCACACTTGACTCAATCCTCTTATGAGAAATCCTTGATGGATATTCAAATTAATGAGTTAAGTAAGGGAGAGAAAGCAACAGAAAATACTAATAGATATAATCTGAGATATAAAAGGAATGAAGAAAAAACTGATGCCCCTAATCAGCCTGCCCAAAAACAAGATTCTGCCAAGGCTGTGCTAGTGACTAGCAAGGAAAAAGACTCTCAAATTCCACAAGTTCTGATAAGAAATCCTTTTCCTGAAACCAAATAAATCTTGAAGCCTTCTTCTTCGTTAAGTTTTGATAATGAGATCCAGAAAATAAAGATCCCTGTAACTTTTTTGGAATTGATAAAAAATGAAGAATTTAAAAAATATCTATCCAAAATGCTATGGCGTGAATCATCTCCAAATGCCACTAATTCAATAAATCTGCAAGATGAAAAACCATCAATGATTTTAGGTCCTTTGATAGAAGACAGAGACGATTCATCCCCACCTTTCTATACCTCACTGAATATACATGATAAGGTGTTTCACAATTGTCACATGGATTCAGGGGCATCCCACATTCTTATGCCAAAATCTGTTATGGATGAACTTGGGTTAGAAGTCACAAAGACTTAACATGAATTATATTCTTTTGACTCCAAAAAAGTGAAGTGTCTTGGAGTCATTAAGGATATGGTGGTGTCCTTATTTCAGTTTCCCATGAAAATTATACTTATGGATATTGTAGTTGCTGATGTCCCCCCCATGTTTGGAATTCTCTTGTCAAGATCCTAGATAAAAAGACTTAGGGGAACCTTACAGATGGATCTCTCTTATGCTACTATTCCCGTTTTTGGAGGAGAGCATAGAAGAATTTACAGGGAAGCTCAATTGGCTTACATCATTAGTGATGAAGCAAACCCCACAAATCACCCTGTTGTTTCTTAAATCTTACAGAAATTAAGTATGGGACTTAGATCTTATAGAAGTGATGTATGGGACTTGGTGGATAGTTGTTTCTCTGCTTTTAACATATCATTTGTTCATAGAGAAGATAATACCATGGATGATTCTTTGGCTGTATCAGCAAGCAACTACAGAATTCCAATACCACCTAAAATCAAGTATGATGTAGAAGTCAAGTACAAGCCTTCTATACCTGATAGTGTGAAATTTTGGAAGGTGTTCGAAGATGGTGTAGAACTTAAAAATTTCCTCAAGATTGTTGATGAGTTTTCTGCATTACAGATTGATCAGGATCATGATTAATAAATTACTCCTCATGCTGATGTTTTCCTCGATAAAATTGCTAATCATCATATTGTGCAGCTGCCTAGCAATCATATTCCAAAAGGACTGGTTCCTTTGGAAATATTATTTGACGGGAATGATGTAACAATGAAAGGGAAGGTATCCACTGATGATGATGATATAATAGAGTGCAATGTGGGCACTAAAACGAATCCGAAATATGTCAAATTGTCAAGTAGCCTTTTAGAAGAGCAGAGGGAAGAATGTACTAAGTTGTTGAAGGAATTTGCTGATGTATTCACTTAGACTTATGAATATCTCAGAACTTATGACACAATCATTATATAGCACATGATCCCATTAAAAGAAAACACCAAACCCTTCAAGCAAAATTTGAGGCAAATCAATCCTATGTTGTTGCCTGTCATGGAGAAAGAGGTTAAAAAGATTTTGGATGCAAAAACTATCATTCCTTTGAGGTATTCTGAATGGTTGGCCAATTTGGTCCCAGTAAGAAAAAAAATGGAGAAATCAGACTTTGCGTTGATTTCCAAAATCTGAACAGAAGCTCAAAAAAGGATAATTACCCTTTACCCAAGATGGAGCACATATTACAAAAGGTGACAGGAGCAGCAAGGATGTCTATGGTTGATGGATTTTTCGGATACAATAAGGTCTTTGTTTTTCCAGAAGATAGGGAGAAGAAGACCTTTACCACTCCTTGGGGTACATTTATGTACGCCAAGATTCCCTTTTGTTTGATGAACGCAGGGGAAAATTTTCAGCGAGCTATGGACATAGAATTTTTAGAGAGAAGGATAAGTTTGTTGTTATCTATTTAGATGACATAACAGTGTATTTTCAGTCTGATAAATAACACTGCGATCACTTAAGAAAGGTGTTCTTGAAATGAAGAAAATTTGGCCTCTCTTTGAATCCGAAAAAATCATTGTTTGCCATGAAGGAAGGAAAATTATTGGGGCATATCGTGTCAGCTGAAGGGGTAAGGATTGATTCCAGCAGGGTTGAATCTATACAAACATTGTCACTTCCTAGATCCAAAAAATAGGTTCAATCTTTTTTGGGAAAAAATATTTTTTTGAGAAGATTTGTCTCAAAGTTTGCTGAGTTGATTAAGCATATCACAACCATTCTCAGGAAGGGTAGTGAAATCAAATGGATTGTTGAGTCCCGTGATTATTTTGATCAGATAAAGAAATCCTTGACTAAAGCCCCAGTTCTTGTCAGCTCAGACTACTTCAAGGACTTTCTTATTTTTTCTTTTGCCTCTTTTGATATAGTAGCAACAGTCTTATTGCAGAAAAACGTTGAAGGCTTAGAGCAGCCCATTTCTTTTTTTAGCATGGCATTAAGTGATGTTGAATTAAAATATGACATCATGGACAAGCAAGCCTATGCATTGGTTAAATCTCTTAAGTCCTTTAGAGTTTATGTCCTACATTCAAGATTTATTTCTTATGTCCCATCAGTTGCTGTGAAAGAAATTATTATTCATCCTGATATAGACGGAAAAAAGAGCAAGTGGATTGCTAAATTACTTGAATTTGATTTGGAAATTAAGCCTAGCAAATTGATTAAAGGCTAGGGTTTAGCCATGCTCTTGGCTGAATCAAATTGCTCAACATTGGGGGTGAATTCCATCCATTCATGTTCAAAAAATATGTAGGCTGAATTAACTGATAGAAGTTCTCAAATTATCTCTGCATTGACAAGTTGTAGATGGTAGAAGGAAATTATATTTTTTTCTGCAAAATTTACAGCCTCCAAATGGTATGGAAAGGAACAAGGTGAGATCCTTAAAACTCAAATCAACAAATTATTTCTTGGTTGATCAAATTTTGTATTGGAAGGATCCATTAGGAGTTCTTTTAAGATGCCTAGACCCTCAAGAAGCCCAAAATATTATGTCTGATTTTCATGACAATTTATGTAGGGGGCATCATTATTGGAGAACCACGGCATACAAGATCCTCAGGGATGGGTATTTCTGGCCTAGTTTGTTCAGTGATGTATGTGATAAGTGTCAGAAGTTCTCTGGAAAGCAGTAGCTTAAGTCTTTTCCATTAAATCCTATGGCAGTTTCAGGACCTTTCCAGCAGCGGGGCCTATATGTTATTGGGGAAATTCATCCTGCTTCCAGTGGTCAACATAGATGGATATTGACTGCTACATATTACTTTACTAAATGTATTGAAGCTATCCCTACAAGGAATGCTTCCCACAAAGTGATCATTGGTTTCCTTGAAGACATCATGGCAAGGTTTGGGTGTCCTGATAGAATCGTCACTGATAATGCTGCATCTTTCAAGGTTGAACCATTGATTCAGTTCTATGAATAGTTTGGGATCACTTTGATTCATTCTACCCCTTACTACCCTAATGGAAACGGGCTTGCATAATCCTCAAACAAAACCATTATAAATATTATTAAAAATATGTTAGAGGATAACAAAAAGGCATGGGACTCAAAACTCAAATTTTCTCTATGGGATGACAAAGTGATGGTAAAAAGGTCCCTGGGACTTTCTCCTCTCCAGCTGGTATATGGAGTTGAAGAAATTTTTCCTTCTCAGCTTGCTTTACCTGTGGAAAAATTCTTCAAAGATTACCAAGGGGAGCCTGATCATATGAACAAAAGGATTCAACAACATGTTTAAGTGCAACAGACTTAGGAGTTGCATGTAGACAAAGCATATGACCATCAACTGAAGATCAAGCAGGCTTTCGACAAAAAACGTGAATAAGGAGGATTTTCAATTGGCCGATCTAGTGCTAAAGTGGGATGCACCTAAGAAATATAATGGCAAGCACAGTAAATTTGAATCTTTATGGATCGGTTCTTTCAACATCTATGAGGTATTCTCTAATAACACTTTCAAGTTGCAGAATATGGAGAATGAAGAGGTTTTTGGTAGCCCTGTCAATGAGCATTTCCTGAAAAAGTACTTTGCTTGAGCCTTGAGTGGCTCTTCATGTCATTGTAAATATCATTTTATTTTTATTTTTGTTTCAACACCTGACCCCATAGCTCTAGGATAAGGTACTAAGTCTACTCATTCTTGGCAGCCTGCAGGGGCATTCCATCCCCTGTGGAGCCAATGTTATCACACTAAATTGCCTTGGGTCTTTTAGTTTGTTTTTATCATTTTTTAAGCCTTAGATTTTTAATTTTTTGAGTTTCATCCCTTTAAATTTTATGTTTGGTAGGACCCCTTAGATGATTAAAGTTTTGAGTCATAGATCTAGTTTGATCCTCAAATTGATTTTTGGACTTAAACCCTCTATAGTTCATGACTTAAGTTTTGGACCCCTTCATGATTTGTCATTAGGATCGATTCCTCCCCTCCCATGATCAGACTGATGTGACACACCATTCTCCTCACTCATGACATCATGGGAATTACTTGTTGTCCTTTCTTACCTATCCAATCATTTTTTAAAACTGGAGCGTTGCTCACTCATCAGGCAGTTCCATAGTGCCTTACCCGTTCATCATGATTTCCACCATGCGTTATGATTACCACGATTGATGTCATGTTCCTTGTTTTAAGTGCCAAGAGTTGGTTAAAGATACCTCCAAGATCTCTCATTTACAAGCCCTCATAACGGTTTTTGATTTGAAAATTCATGAATGTTGCGCTGCTCAAACTCATAGTTCTGACCAGGCGACAACGGTGTAACCAAATTTGATGCTGAGGTAGATTCAACGACCGAAATATTCACAACTTCATCCTGAGATTTCGCTAAAGATTCCAACAGGTGTCTACTCCAAAGGTATCCCATGTTGCCTCCTCTGCATATTAGTTTTCACAAAAAATTAGTGCTCAGGTTTTGGTTTATCGAGCTTGTACAATTGTAAGGGAATCATGTTTGCATGATAGCATTGTCTCCTTTATTTTCAAACCTGTGAACTCCATTTCCTGTGCCTAGTTCTAATTACTTCTTTCCACCATAGTCATTGAGGTTGCAAGCACCTAAATAGCCTATCCTCTACATACGCATCGCGCTACCCAGAGGCGCTACTTAAACTCTCTATGTCTCCCCTGCTTCCTTTCATTTTGGATTTAAGCATTTTTACGCAGTTACAAAGGGCCAATTACAGATTACCCCCTCACTGTCTACACTCTCAAATACTTGTACAAATCCAAGGGTGTAATTCCCACAGTCAAGCTTGGCTTACTAGCACCAGTCTATCTTAAAAGGTCAGCCTTGTACATTTAAAGCCCGATTTTAAGTCTTCCTGGTTATTACTATCCCATAAGCCTTTAAAATATCTCATTCTAAGCCATGGATAATCCTCAATCAAGGAAGACACACAAATGCTGCAAGGTGGTTAGGGAAAAACCTGTGGACATGCATCTTTTTGATACAGATCCCATGGAAGGAGAGGTTTTTCAAAGAGTGGGATGCCTCTCTTTCTGCCAGAATATGCAGAGAGGCCATCCATAGGTGACAAGATAGTTTGCATTACATTTTGATGGCAAAAGAACCAACGTTGGGGATTTGGAATTTGAGGTGACTGAAGCCTCTATATCAGTTGCAACAAGAATCCCCATTACAGGTGAAAAGTGGTTCAAAGCAATGGCTTTGAGTTCAGCCTATGCCAAAGATCTTTTTAAACCTGAACATCAAGCCAGTGATTTGTCTAAAGGTGTGCCAAGGATTCAATTGATTGAACAGTTTGACAAAATATTGAAGATCATCCAGAGATATTTTACATGTGAAGGGAGATTTAACACATTGTACCAGTACCATATAAGGATTTTGATTCATTTTACTGGTAAAGTTGAAATGAATATCTCTTATTATTTGTTAAGGAGCATAGGTAATATGTCAGAAATGATTCAATCCAAATCTAAGGATGTGGATTCTAGCCTTTTCCACTCTAGATTGATTAGAATGCTTGTCTCTGAGGAATTGGGTAAGAAAGAGATTTCATGGAAGAATTTTGTTGTTACTTCTCATTTCAAGTTGGATCTAGCATCTACTCCTCAATCACAGAATGCAAGTCCATTATCACCCACTGGTGTTGTTAAAGAAGGGACCAGTAGGAAGAGAAAGGGAAGAGCCCCTGTTCAAGTTTCAAAGGTTAGCAAGCAGGTCATAGGAGTTGAGGAGGAAGCTTTTCCTTCCCCACAAAGAGATTTTTCACCACCTCCTCCACCAGGGTTAGAATAGGTTCCTTCTTCTACCAAAACTACATCCAAGAAGGGGAGAAGCTACACTTACCCTCTTCTCCTCCAGCAGTCAATACCAAGGGCCAAAGACCTTTCACAAGATCATCAATTCCTAGGGAAGTTGTTGAAGAACAGTCTCTACCTGAGATCCTTGTACAAAAGAAGAAGGATAAAAGAAAATCCACCAAAAAGCCTGATGAAGGAGATAAGGCAATCCCTATGCAGATGGAAGAGGAGACTGAGAAAAAACCTATTGAGACTATGCATGTCATTACTCCACCTGACAGTTAGACCTTTAAAAGACTTATTAGGCAACTTAGGGATGCACGAAAAAAAGTGGCTCAGTTGAAAACATAGGCCATGTCTGACAAGGTGAAAATGAAAGAGCTCATGGATGGCTACAACCATACCCTTGACTTGGCGAGGTTTGCAGCAAGAAAGGACCAACCCCTTCACAGGTAGCTCCAGAACCTTTATAGGCAGAATATAGGTTTTTAATCTCAGAACAGGAAACTCAAGGCAAAGTTGCAACATTTTCAATATGAAGTAGCTCAAAGAAACTTGCAGGTATTGATTTAAGCTTCCATTAATAAAGAGACATCGACAGTCAAAGAGAGCACAACCCCATTGAAAAATCCAGTCATTTCTAAGAAGAAGAAGCTGCTATGCCAAATGAAGATCCTCCTTCTACCAGAAAGAGTGTGAGGTTAAGTGTCAAGGTAACAAAATAGCTGGTGAAAGGTGAGCCCCATTTTTGAGGATGTTTCCTTTTTGAGAGGGTAATTTTTTTTTCAAATGTTACCTCTGCCATCTATACAGGCTTCAAGCATTTAATTATCAGATTTTTGGGCTTTTGCGAAGTGCTAACTCCCTCAGTGGTAAAATTCACTACCTACAGTACTGCCAAGTCACCTAAATATAATGAGTTTGACATTATGCAAGGCCACTACTTGCTCTGCACATGTTCAAGATTGGAGGCGTTTCTTTTTTTGATAGTGCTACCTAAAAATTCACATAGACACAACATAAGTGGCACTACCTACAGGCGCTACCTAATATCTAGCAGAGAATAAAATTGCACATAGACGCAACATAAGTGGCGCTACCTAATATCTGGTAGAGAACAGAGTCTACACACAGACACAACAGAATGGCACTACGTAAATTTCGCTACTTAATATTTCACAAAGAACAAAGGTTTGCACACATATGCAGCACAGTGGCGCTACCTAAATGCACTACCTTTTCTACTTGCCCAGTTGTGAAGTACACTACTCAGACTGCTACCTAAAGAAGATACCAACAGACACTAGAGATTCCAGAGGGCTAAGCTAACAAATTTTGGATAGCTAATGATGGAGAATATTATAGAAACAATATCTGACATCATGAGGACAACCACATGCTTTTGAAAGACACATTGAAAACAAGAAGCTATGCAGCAAGAGGGAATCGATTCATCTTGAAGATTGGTTGGATTAGTCACCAACATTTTTTTGTTTTATAGCATAGGTTGTTAACTAAGTTGTTAGATCAAATAAATGTTTAGATATTTTCAAGGGAAGGAGGCCAGCTCGTAACTCCAAATGTTGCCTCCATTTATTTATAAATAGATAGATAAAATGATTTAAGAGGTTTGGATGGTTGAGAAAGGATCCCTTAGACTGTAATAATTTGATGAAGTGACTATGATCTAGCTATGTACTAGACTTAAGACATTTTGGCTAATAGAAATCAACTTCTCTTTCAGCTTATTTGCTTCTGATGCTAAATGTTCATGCTTTGAATGATTCACATGAATGATTGTGGTGATGTTATGGTGGATGTTTGATCATTATATTATCATGATGTTTATTTAGCTTCCTTAGTTTTTGAGTTCAAGAAGATCTTGTGTTAAGAAACTTTCTTCCTTAGGCTTTTGTAGACTTGATGTTTGCAGTAGCCCCGACATTCCTCTTATTCAAGTCTTCCCTCTATTCATACTTACTCCCAAATTACTAATTGAAGTTAGAAAATACCTTGATTCTGGTGCATGCTAGCCCTATTTTCTAAGTTGGAACATTATCATTTTGATTCTTTTTCCATTTGACCCTTTAAAACAATCTTACCTTCACAAATCACCTGATGGGTAATGGGCTTGCCTTCCATGCAATCTGAAGGTGATTCCTAGTGCTAACAACATAATCGTCTGGATCTTTGTTAGGCTTACCTTTGAATTTCAGAATGTTTGAGGGCAACTTCATTGGCATGGGAGGCCAACGCAGATCGTGAAAGATTGGGTCATTTAATAACCTTGTCGAGTATGGAAAATGTACAGTTGCCATAAACGGTAGTTTGGGTTGTTGACTATGTACATGGAAAAAGGAGCCTGGATTTTGGCTGGCACTAGGTTTCCATGAAAAGTTAGGCTACTGACTAGGGTTCTGGTAAAAAACATGGCTGTGGCCGGCGTATGGATATTGCACTTGTTGAGACGTCATCGACTGACTTCCGTAATTGGACGTTGAGGGTTGAGAAGGGATTTCTCCCGACATTGTATTCCAAAGATTCTGGAAAGGGTTTCCCCCTGTTGATTCGATGAGCATAGGTATAGAGCCTTGCCCAGGGTTTCATTGACTATGGAAGTGGTTTCCCCTGGATAACATCCCTGACAAGGGGATTGATCCATTTCCCCCATGTATAGGAATAGTACCATGCACAATATTTGATTGTCCAAACCAAGGTTTCCCCCAACCGAGACAGCAGTTGACAAGAATGCGTTGTTACCAAACATGTCGAACAAAGAGAATGAAAAATAACCCACCCGTGTGGTGTTGGAAGAAGGTCTTTGACTACCTGCTCTGGACAGGTTGTAGTTCATGGTCGACCAGATGGGATGTTGAGAAGAACCGTCGAGTGAGGGAGACGACGGAGGTATATGACCCCTGCGATAAGGGAAATCATTATAAGGGGATGAGGTGCCCCCCATGGACCTTTGCAGAGGAGCGTTTAAGCTCCCTGCCCCCAGACCCATGGTCTGTAGGGTGGATTAGGATAAGATCAAGTTCGTGTCGAAGTCGGGCATCCCATATGAAAACGGAGGGCCCATCACACTCTGGGTAAATGAAGTGGTGATCACCTCCATGGATGGAATCAAACCACTTCCCAAGGTAGAGACAGTCGATACCATAGTGGTGCGCACTTGCGAGGGTGATTTAGGAGGAAAAATGCCCCCTATGGTGACATCCTTTGAGGGAGTATGAGGACTTCCAGATGACGTAGCAACGTTTTCTTTCAACACTTCTTGCAAGACTATTTGACCCTCATGATGAGTTATCCTTGGAGGGACAACTTGTGCCATGACGGTCGTCGACAAGTTAGTGATCGGGAGTTATACGGCCTGAGAGGTTCTACTCCAAGGTCAGGAATGGTAGGCTCCTCGGGATTCAAGTGTTCTCATCTCGGGGATGGCTCGGGTACAGTTTCCTTCTGCCCGGTCACCTCAAATGACCCTTGCTGGTTAAGTCTTCTCCTTAGTGGTGGTGGCGGTGGCTCCACTTCAACCAACAAGAAGCCCAAAATCCTTTGCGACTGGTGGAGCTCTTGATCTTCCACTTTGTGAGAAAATCAATGAAACACTAGGGCTTTTACTAATGCTGAAAATCAACACACACTAGAAAATTTCCTATGAGATAAAGAAATCAAACCACTAATTAGTTGGAAGAACAGTTACACCAGCCAACACTAGAGCAACTTACCGGTGCAAGTGAAACTTGAATACGGAAGCACCCTCCGGGTATACTCTGCAAAGCATGGCCTGATGGCTGCCCTAAGTACCACAGTATACCCCTGCATCCACTTGTGTAAGTCACTAAAATTAAGGCAACTAGGTTTCCACCGCGCGAAAATGAGTCACTAGGCAAGTACAGGCGACAGTCTGGTGGACTGCAATGAGTAGGGTATCAAGCCCGAAACCTATAAAGGGTATCGAAATGAAGTGTTCTGGAAGATGACTGAGGAACTCGAAAGGATTCGAGACCCACAAAGCTCCATGGAAAATGCAATCAATGGAATCCCAAGATAATCCCTCTATATGTGTTCCCCACTACGCTTGGTCCAGCTTTGGAGGGGTTATCTTCTCTACCTTTCTGCACACGACCTTGTGTTTAGCCCCTATGTTAGAGGGGGGTCCCAGATAAATTCCACGTTTATTGGACATTTTGACACTCCCTAGAACATACTCCTATGGTTTTTTTATATCCTTGAAGAGTTTCCTCTCCAACCTAAATCAAGGCTCTAGCCTAGACTAGTTGATGGACCCTACAAACAAAAAGTCTAATAAATTTTAATTTATCGTTAATTTTAAGTGGTTGTATTAAGTCAAGGAAGCGGTAATGAAACCGATGGTGTTTTTAAGAGATGAAAGAGAAGAGAATTAAATGAAACTGAAAGAAAAAACTACTTCTTTTTGACAAATAAAGATTTGCAAATTTAAACTCTTTAACGAACTTTTCAAACTAACTTTTTTTCTAAGATATTTTTTAAAAGAAACACCCAAAACAAGATTTCGCTCGACTACGAGCTACTTAGTGTTCTGAGTATTCAGTAAAGAACTTAAGAAAGGATTCTTTTTCCTGACAAGTAATATAATCAACCTAACTACTTAACCAAACAAATAAATGATTTTTTTTTTAATTTATTTTTATGCTTCAAAATAAGAAACTTGAAATAACTTCTTTTTGTTTTCTTCCAAAGAAAGTAAAAGGGAAAAAGCAAAGACAATATGAGACCAAAAACTGACTTCTGGTCTACTACGGCTCGCAGAGAGTCACTGACAATACTAAACAAGTTGATCAGAAAAGACTCACAAACTCGTCTCAAACCCTAACCAAGAAAACACAAGAAATCTTGATAAAGAAAAAGCTAACTGACGTCAAACCTAGGATAAAGACTGTAATAACAAAGACCAGGACTAGATCAATAAAAACCCTGAGAAGTATGACTTCAATCAGGGAAGAGGTTGACTGCCTCTTCTTGAAAAGAGACTTTCTTGACACAGGCACGCTACTGACACTTCAACAGCCTGCGTATGTATGTGGGTTTTCCAAAGGTAGGGCACGTATGTATGCATGCAGACCCACTGTAGGCTGTGTACACCTCTGTAACTTCTCAAACAAAAAAATAAAAGTCAAAGCTAACAAGGCAGGGAGTATTGGTATGGCAGACCAGAATCCCTTAAAGACACATAAACTTATAGAAAACTCAAAAAAGGTAATCAAACCAATTAAAACACCCAAAAACTATCCCCTAAAAACCCTAGAGGCTTCCCCAGTATGGTCGCCAATTCTGTTATAGTGGGAAAATTGCCCTATGGACTACACTAGGGTTCAACGTGCAGCCATAGCTAACCGTATAAAGTCTCCTACTTTTAACAACTACCCCAACAATACCCCACATTCATACATAAAACACAAAGATAAAAGGATTGGGTAACTCTACCTTGAACTCCGCGTCCGGTGTCGATCCTTTTTCGTTTGGTTGTTCCTCAACTGCAAATATCCTCCCAAGGCCGAACTTCATTCCTAAACATTCAAACAAAGAACTACGGACAAGCATATTATATATGAATTAGTGGGTTAGATGTCATAATAAAGCATGAATCAAACATAAAGATTGAACACATCATATGGCGGGACAGAAAAAGTACTTCTTTTTATTAATCTCATAAAGTCACTTACAATGATATCGGTGACTACTCCTCGAACCTGGTCCCGGATCCTCTTCACCAAGCTCCAACTTCTTCCACGTATCCTTATCCTCTCACAATTCTCTCTAGGGAAATGGCATGTTCTTAGGAATGAGGGAAAATGCAAGAATAAGGGAATTCTGGCTCAAAACTCACAATGTGGCTACAAATTCTTGGGGCAAGGGGGGAAAGTGAAATGGGAAAGGTTTCAGTTTTCTTATGCTTAGATTTTGAATGAGACCCCAACACCTTATTTTATTTGACAAAAAGGATGGTTATTCGGTTGGGTGATGGGCTATAGGCGATGGAATAGTTGGGAAATTGTCCAATAGCCCGTAATCTCAATGAATTCCTTCCAACTCTTTAATTTTTCAACTTTTGTGGGTATACGCAGGTTTTAATGGTGCATCTAGCATACGTATGTGGTAAGTAATGATGCAGATTGCATACATACGTGGCCAATAATGGTGCAGGGTGCGTACATCTTCAAAAATATGGTTTTTAAGAAGAATTGGTTAGTGATGGCTTGGAAAAAATAGCAAGTAATATGGCCTGATGCCATGTATGCATGTATGGTGAAATTTAGGGTTATAACACCCCCTCTTTGTCTCACACTCTCTCCCTCTCACACTCTCAAACATTTCCTTTCTACCCTCCCTCTATGTATTTCTCTCTCCCCCTCTCCCCCTCTCACACACTCTCTCTCTACTGCTCTCCTCCCTCTCTCTCTTTCCCCCTCCCTCCCACTATATATCCTCTCTCTCTATCCTACATATACCATCTCTCTCCCACCTCTCTCTCTCTCTCTCTACCTCCCCTCTTGATCTCCCTCTCCCTTCCTCTCACACTCTTAAACAGTCC
>ML781594.1:532273-593416 GCA_009831015.1 Picea engelmannii | reverse complement strand
ATCTTTGTACTCTCTGGTTCTCCGTGTTTGAATGTAAAAGGGTTTTGCGTTTGAATACATTCTTCTCCAGTCTGTGATGGACCTGATGTTTATTATAGACCTTTGCACCCTTCTTGCATAAGTCTTCCACCTGCTCACCCTTTACTACGACTCACTGTTTGGAGTTTATTAAGACCTCACTCTTTCATGCATGCCTGGTTTGGTTTTTGAGTTGATACGATGCCGTTCTGAGTCTTCCTCCATTTGATCACCCTTTAAACAAATGGTGACATTAAACTGATGGGCGTCGGGCTCTGCTCCTGCAAGCAATCCAAGAGTGACTTCCGATGCTAACACCTAGGAGATGAAACGCCAGAATATGGGCCCCGTCAGGGTAAATTGGTACATCAATTTCCTGGGGTCGTAACTTTGGCATACTATCTCTGTTTTATGCATAAGATACATTGTTAGAAAGATCTATCCAAGGAATACAATTTTTGGCACAAAATGAAATTGTTTTTCGATCAATGGATGCCCAAAAAATGTCATTTAGGGCCTGAAAATGGCTCCAGAAGTTTATGGACTCGAAAAACTGCCAAAAATAATAAATTATGCTACAATTAAGGAAACTGAAAAAATGAAAGAAAAAATGGTGGGGGTCCAAGTGGAATAGGCAGGTGGCCACCAATATCCACCTGGATCATTCCTCCCCCCTTAGGAAGCAATGGTCCCCATTGTGTTGAGTTCCTCCATGAGATGAAGAAACTTCTGCTGAACTTGGTCCATGGTGAGCCACTTGCCCTGGTGAAGGAGTTGGCCTACTTTGACAACTCGATATAGTTGGATCCTCTACTGGCAGGTGTTATTGATGTGTGTGTCCATAATCCAATCCGTTGTGGCTTAGTCCATGCAGTCTGGGTTTAAATCTATTGGTGTGAGTTGTTCTGCCATGTCAGATGTGTCCAATAGAGGTGGAAAGTAAGGCTGAAGGTGGTCCACATTGAACACTGGGTGAAAACCAAGGAATGGTGGGATACTAAGCTCGAAGGCATTGTCCCCTACAGCCTTGGTGATGGTGTATGGGCCATATCAGAGTGGTTGAATCTTGCGGTGGGGTCCAGCAAGGCGCTCCTTCTACAAATGTAGCCAGACTTTGTCCCCCGCCTGGAAGTTGTGTTGCACTTGATGTTGATCATGCCATTGCTTGTACTTAGCATTGGCTTTGTCCAATATGTCATGAACCTATTGTCGAATGTGTTGAATGCACTCAATGAATCTATTCGCCTTGGTAGCCTTAGACTGGACATGAGTCGAATCATCTGGAGTAGCTACAAATGGTATGGCTATGTCAATGGAACATAGTGGTTGGAATCCCAAGCCCACCTGGAAGGGGTTGTGGTCAGTTCAGATATGGAGGGCCTAATTATAGCTATGTTGTACATAGGGGAGGCTCTCATCCCATGTGCGTGGATGCTTTGAGTTGTACATGTGCAAAATTTGTACGATCATCCTGTTGACGACATCTGTCTGGCCATCAGTTTGGGGATGGAAAGTTGTGGACATGGTGAGCTTGGTGTCCAGCATTGACCAGAGGATGGACCAAAA
Source organism: Picea engelmannii (assembly GCA_009831015.1). Classification (NCBI taxonomy): domain Eukaryota; kingdom Viridiplantae; phylum Streptophyta; class Pinopsida; order Pinales; family Pinaceae; genus Picea; species Picea engelmannii. The sequence continues at coordinate 591,832 of ML781594.1, read as the reverse complement.
TTTACTGAGGAACCTATTGTCCCAATATGAGATGATATACTATGGGATCCCAAAGTGTACCCACACTCGTTCAAAAAAGAGTTTAGCAGTGGCTTTTGTTATGATATTCTTCTTACAGACTTCCATAATGGCCATCTTTGAGAATCTGTTGACGACTACGAAAACATAGTTGTTTCCATTCTTTGTAGAAGGAAGGCCCGACATGTAATCCATGGAGATGGATTCCCAAGGTCGACTAGGGGTAGGCAAAAGAGTATAGAGGCATTGCTTCTTGATGGTTGATTTTGCAATGGCGCAGGCAATGTAGTATTTGATGTACTTCTCGACAGCCTGTCGAAGGTTTGGCCAATAGAAATACTTTTTTATTACTGCCACTGTTTTCTCGATCCCGAAATGCCCAATGACCCGACTATAGTGTGCTTCCCAAATCATCTTGGCACACTCGCTTAAAGGAACACAAAAGTGTCCTAGGTGACATAGTAGTGCATCTTGGAGGTGAAAATTTGGAACTCTATTACCCTCCAATAGCGTCTTGTATGTGTGGCCAAAATCTAGATCACTCTTGTAGAGAAGCAGCCAATTCGAAGTCTCGTTCCCATAAGAGTTGAGTACGGTGGTTATCACCACATTCGGTGGTCGGATGAGGCAGTCTACAACATTATTGGTGTTTCCCTTCTTGTACTTGATGTTCAAATGAAACTGTTGCAAATATGTGGACCACTTCTGATGGAGATCATTCTGCAACTTCCCTTATGTTTGTATGAACTGTAGGGTCGGTGGTCTGTGTGGATGATCGTTTCCTTCTCCAAAATGTAATGCTTCCACTATTGACAAGCTTGCACACTAGAACACATTTATTTTTCATAAGTGGGATACTTTTAGATTGTGTCACACTGTGATATTCTATTGGATGCCCATTTTGAGTAAGAACTTCCCCAATAGCATAGTCAGAGGCATTTGTCTCGATCTCAAATGGTTGTTGCAAGTCTGGTAATGTGAGCACTGGAGCGCAATAGAGGCAATGTTTCAATTCTGCAAACGCCTTCTGTTGATATTCCAACCAAAATAATTTCGATTTCTCTCCTCCCTTGGTGACTTGAATCAAGGGACAAGTGATATGAGAGAATCCCAACACGAACTTGCGGTAGAAATTAAAAGACCCAGAAAGATGCAAAGCTCTATTAGAGTGGTCGGGGCAGGCCAATCCCGGATGTCTTGGATCTTGGTTGGATCCACATGCACCCCATGCTCATCAATAATGTATCCCGGATACTAAACCTGGGTCATGCAAAAAGTGCACTTCTCAAAATTGGCACACAACTTGTGTTTTCGCAGTGTTTGGAGGACCTGTCGGATGTGGTGGAGGTGCTCTTCCCAAGTCTGGCTGAAGATTAGGATTTCATTCAAGTATAATACTACAAATGAGTTGGTGAATGGCATAAATATGTCATCCATCAGCCTCATGAAGTTTGCAAGAGCATTCGTCAACCTGAAAGGCATGACCAACCATTCGAAAAGACCCTCCTTGGATTTGAAGGCAGTCTTCCACACATCAGACGGTTCGATTGGTACCTGGTGATACCCAGACTTCAAGTCGATATTGCTGAAATATGTCACCCCTTTGAGTTGGTCCAGAATTTCATCAATCGGTGGGATCAAGTACCTATTCCAGACGGTGATCTTGTTCAGTGCTCGATAGTCAATACAGAGTCTCCAAGTCCCATCCTTCTTATGCACCAACACGATCGGGCTTCCACAGGGTGATGAACTTGGCCGGATGTGACCTTTCTGCAGCAACTCCTGAATCTGTCGCTTGACTTCATCATTCTCCATAACAAAGCACCGATAGATTGGTCCATTGGGAAACGATGCACCTGGGGTCAAATCGATGGGGTGCCTTACATAATAGTCCAAAGGCACCCTTGCAGGTGAGGTGAATATGTCTCGATACTCCTCCATGACCTTGTCCATTTGTTGTTGTCTTGTGGAGGAGCCCTTTCTGGAGTTCGGTGCCACAATATTCTTCTTTCCCTGAGGGTGGATCATTAGGAAAACAAATTTCCTAGTTTTTGAAATGATCTTATTGCATTGTTTTGCAGTAACCAAAGAGATAGTGACAGGTGGTGGTACCTATGGTATCTTGTAAAACTTATTTCCCAAGGTAACAATAACATCGCAAGGCCGAGACTCATACACAAGATGTCGCTTCCACAAGTATGGTTTGCCTAATAACACATCACAAACATCAAAAGGAGTAATGTCACATAATACCTCATCGGTGAAGGGATTGATGTTGTAGGGAAGGAGACATTGTTGGATGACGTGGAGATCCCGTCCTTGGTGAAGCCACCCAATGGTGTATGGTTGTGGGTTTGTTGTGGTCAACAATCCCAACTGCTTCATGACCTCTACTGAAATGAGGTTCTTTTGGCTCCCGCTGTCGACGATTAACTGTAGCGGGGAACCCTTTACACACATCTGGGAGTGCAATAGACGCTCCTCCTCTGGATCTTCCGGTTCTTCCTTTTGGATCTTTATGGTGGCAACGGTGGTGTTGGGATCCACATTGATAATCTTCTTCCCTCTATCATTCCCCTTCTCGGGTTCGGATTTAGTGTCAGAGCATGCATCTGATTTAGAATCCCTCATCTTGGCCACCAATGACTATTTGGCCCGACACTCACTTGTGTTGTGAGTGGAGATCTTATGGAACTCACACCACTTTCTCGTGTCCTTCTTCGTCTTCGCAGTGTTATTCTTTTCTTGGAGCTTCGACAGGTTTTCTTGAGCCACCATGCCTTGTCTTTGTCCTTTTTTCTATGGTTTGGGGGCACCTATCGCTAGTTTTTGATTTGCAGATCCAAAGTCTTGCTTCTTCAGTTTGAATTTCTGCTCAATCTTGGAATCATATCGGTATGTCATACCAAGTGAGGAGATGTTGAGGAACTCCATTTCCTCCTAAATGTATCTGTGTATATAGCTACGGTACTTCAACACCAAATGTTTCTCCGAATATTTGATACCCAACTTTGTGTGCAGGGTAAGGAATAGATTCATCAGCTCATGCACATCTTGATCCCTTTGCTTCCACAGCATAGTCCATTGTATGTACTTGTCCTTATAGATCCCCATGGGATAATATTGGTCCTTGATGGAATCTTGGAAATAATTCCAAGTGGGTACATTCGAGAACAGGGAGGGTTCCTCCTCATCCTTTTTCTCACAGTAGGTTTCCCACCAGTCCGTGACATGGGGGGCGTCTTTGAGCAGTGAAAAAATAATCTTCTCCCGGTCAGAAAAGTCATGAACCAATAAATATCCTTCTAATAGATTCAACCATCTATCTATGACGTCTGCATCTATTTGACCATCAAATATGGGAATGTCAAAGTTTACTTGTACCTTAAAAGGGGTCGCGCCTCGAGAGTGGTTGTTGGGTGTAGATGCATCGCCATTGGGAAATCCTTTAAGGATCTGGGAGAAGTTATCCATCATCGCATTCCTTTGTTTTTCAAGGGCCTCCTCAAGCAATATTTTGATAGGATATCTTTCTCCCTTGTCTTTCTTTTTGTCCCCCATGGGCGGTCGTCAGGGTTTGCGAGGTTGATCTTGCAAACGTTCAACCAGATCGAGCCCTAACTCCTTATACCCCGACCTCGTTGGGGACATGAAAAGAAGGATCGAGAAAGAGAATACCCCTATGATACCACTGATTTGGATTTATGTAGGAACACAACATAATACACAAATAACCATGAATACAAACATGCAACGTAAATAACACTTCATTTCATTAATATCAAAGAACTGAAATTTGTTTACAGACATAATAGAAATAAACTAGCTAGGGCGTTGGTAGATTATATCTAAGAAGAGATGTGGAAGCTATAGGCCTCTGAACTCTATGTTCCAATGAGGCTTGAAGGCCTATCTATTATTGAGAAACAATGGAAACTGTAAGAATCCAAAAAACCTAACCCTAGGAGATGAAACGCCAGAATATGGGCCCCGTCGGGGTAAATTGGTACATCAATTTCCCAGGGTAGTAACTTTGGCATACTATATTCGTTTGACACATATGATACATCGTTAGAAAGATCTATTTGAGGACTACAATTGTTGGCAGGAAATATCATCGAGAATTTTGGAATGGTAGATTAACAAAAAATGTCGTTTAGGGCCTCAAAACGACTTCGAAAGTTCAAGACTCGAAAAACTGCCAAAAATAGTAAATTGTGCTACAATTAAGGAAAATAAAAAACTGAAAGAAACACTGGTGGGAGTCCAAGTAGAATAGGAAAGTGGCCACCAATATCCACCTATATCATTCCACCTGGATTAACTTGAGAAGAAAATCATGTGCATACCTTCTTGAGGATATTTCAGGCTTAGATACCCTGCCCTTGCATGTATATCAAACCATCAACTACTTTCCCAAGTATCATTGTCACAATTAGTAAACTTAGTATCCTATCTCTTTAGGGTATTTACATGAGGTGACTTTGGAGGGGCAAGTCTTCACGGTACCTAGAATCGATGTTGGCTAAACTCACTCGGGCTCCTTGGAGGGTATACCCACGATTATGTGTGGTAGCTTGCACCAGGGCATAGGTCTGTTAAGAAGGTCGTCAACCTAACTTTTCCACCCGCTTTATCTCAGCCCCTTCTTGTCTCGATCTTGCGACGTTGGATTTCATCACCAACTAGTCATTTCAAAATAAGAAGGTTTGTTTGTATGCTTGATATCTAGATTTTATTAGTGAAGTGTTGTTTGTTTTCTCTAGTTGCCCATAGATCTTTTTTATTCTTTATTGGGTGTGGCCAACATCGACCCTCACCGTTCACATAGGATGCAAGAATTTCCTCTGGAAGAACTGGAAGAATACACCCCCTTGATTCCTAATTCACTATAGGGTCCTTCTCCTGAAGGAGCAGTCAATAATGACGCATCCTATGAAATTGGGAGTTCTACTCCATTCGTTGAATCATCACTCCCTATAAATCCATTATTAAATGTTATTCAAGACCCTATTTTTCTTTGAATAAACTATTTGGGAGACGTTGTTGAAGACTATATTAGAATACCTTCGGGACCTTTCATAGAGTCTGGTGTGGATGACCCACCATTTCATAGTGAATCATTTAGAACCCCGATTCAAACTTCTGGAATTTTTAATCCTAGTTCAGTCCCAGTCTGTTCTTTTTGGAGGACTACCTCAGGACACAACATTTTTGATAAACTAGGTATGAGTCCAAACCAACCTACATCATCACACATACCCATTACTTCTACTAATTATACAGTACCTCTGAATCATTTCACTGGCACGACAAGTAATTGTTACGGTTTCAGAACCATTGTTGGTTGGTACACATACAATTCTTCCTCTCCAGTTTACTAGCTCTACCACAATCCTACAAGTTGCACATTTTTCTACCGAAAGTTCGGGAACAATTCAAGCTCCTATTGGAATACCACTTCCACTTAGATTGAATCCATCACTTCCTTCTGGGTATAACTCTCTTAGTAGTTCTATTACTAATCCTACCCAGGGTCCATCTGGAGGACCTAGTCTTTTTGTTCCACCTGGGTATAATGTTGCTAACGGTTTCATTCCTATTCCTACTCAAGTTTTACCTGAGGGCCCTAGTCTTCCTCCACCACTTGGAGGATCTAATCGTCCTAGACCAAGTAGCTCCAATTTTCTTGGAGGAACAAGTCATTATGTTACTTATGGTTTTCAACTTCCTATTAGAGGTCAACCTCAAGTTGGGGGAAAACCCCAAGTTGGGGGTCACAACCTAGTTTATGGGAAATATACGCCTAGATTACAAACCCAACCTTGGAATTTTAAATTCCAAGGAAATCGACAACTACNNNCATCAATCAAATTCTTTTGTACCCTCTATTCCTGGGCAGCCTTATCCAGGCACTGTAAATCCTACCTGGGGTCAAGCTTTCCAATATATTTCTTCTTTCCAAGGCGACATGCCAAATCAACAAACTAATGTTGGCTACTTGAATAAAAATCCTCCTCAACCAAATTTGACTGGAACCTCTAACTATTTACAAACAACTTATGGTCCTACTGGTATACCTACGGGATTACCTCCCCAAAATTATCATTTTCCTCAAGTTAACAAACAATTTTCTTTTCTAGCTACTTTGGATTTACCATATTTGTCTTGAATTTTGAATGATCCTATATTGCATTCTCCTGATTGGCTGGTTATACCTGCCAAATTACCATCAGACATTCCCAAGTTTGACGGTTGGTCGGGAGAAGACCCAAATAATCATGTCATGATGTTTCATCTTTAGTGCTCATCCAACTCCTTGATGGATGACTCCATCTAACTACGTCTTTTCCAATGCACTCTTACGGGTTTGGCTTCCAAATGGTACATCTAATTTCCAAGAGGTTTCTTCAATTATTTCAACACCTTAGCCATGGATTTCTTGACACATTACCAACTGTCGATACGGTATGGGACATGAACAAAAATTTTAAGTTCATTTAAGCAATCCTGTTCTACCCATATCTCAGATCATATTCATGAGTGGAGGATGAGACAACGATTAATAAAAGTTCATTTTCCTGATCAATTATTAGCTGAGTGGTTCACAAAATCACTCATCGATCCTATAGCCCGTGATGTTTCCATGGGAGGTGTTGTCACTGAAGAACATGAAATCAATTGTGCTCAATACTTAGATCTCGTTTATTCTCAAACAAGCATATTATATGACTTGATTCCTGATTCTCCTCACCCATCGACAAATCCAACCCAAATGATTCTAGTATCATCTCATGCTGTTGATGGTATGATTGGCGCTTTTCATGTTGAGACTCAGTCAAAATAATTCAATAATTCCAATCCCAAACCTACTACTACCAGTGTACAAAATGTTTCTCCTCCTGTTGTCTCTCCTGGTAAAACCTCTGAGGTGAATACGGTCCAGTCTAGGACTACCGATAAATCTCAAAATAAGAAGAAAGGGAAGGGTAAGAATAAAGAGGATAAAACTAATCATCAACAACCATATAAACCCAAAAGTCAACCTACTAATGATAAATAAAAGTGAAAACCTCGTTATCCTTGTCTTATCTATGACGAGGACCATTACACGAAATATTGTCCGAGACGTGCAAAAGTTACTAAGTTCCTCCAAGGAACTGGGAATCCACCTATGCCTACCATTTTTTCACAACCTTTTCCTTCTCAACAATAGGCCCAATTGGTTATTCATGACCAACCCTCTCCCTCTACCCACTCTTATGTACTTATGTGTACTAGTGACTCCAAGAAAAATGAAGTTGCAATCTCTACTCGAACCAAAGATTATTCTCCTTCTAAAGAGAAAGTTGATGATCACCCTCCTTTGTCAATTCAACCTCCTCCATCGAATCCACCTCCTTATGGTCCTATTCATATCGAATGACCTAATCCTGATACAGTTATCCATCTGCCTCCTAAGGGATTTGTTCGTAAGTCGTCGTTTAACCCACATGCACGTGCAGCTCAAAACTACAGTATTGTAGAAGATCTTGCACAGGTACCATCTGTGATGTCGACGCTCGAATTCCTTAAAAGTTGTCCTACTCAACAGAAGGCACTGTTAAAGGCTATTGGTGGAATCGATCCTACAGATACAAATTTAATAATCTTTGACTTGGAAGATCACATTCCAAGACTCCCTCATCAATTATCTTTTCAAATACAAGTAATTGTGGAGACTAAGAATTTTTGTCGAACAGTTGTTAATGAAGGGGATTTGACTTGCATCATGTTAGTCACCTATTGGAAAGCCATTGGCTCTCCTTCCCTTTCCGAATCACATAACATGCTAAAATATTTCAATGGTCTGGGTACAAACCTTATGGTGTTCTTCCTGCGTTAAAAATTGTGTTAGAAGGAAAATCGGTTACTGTTGAGGTTGAAGTGTTTGATCCACCTCTCGATTACAACCTCTTACTTGTCTGTAGTTGGATTGATGCTATGCGAGAAATTGTTTCTACTCTTTTTCATGTGATACATTTCCCTCACCAAGGTAAATTTGTTACGGTAGATCAACTCACCTTTTTTAGTTCCGATTCGTGCACTAGTAATGTTCCATTCATAGCAAAAACACCTCCTAGTTATGAGAATGTCAGTGTTGGTCTTTTAAAAGATTCATCATTAATGGGCACTTTCCCCATTCCACCACCTAATGTTCCTCCCCCTCTTGTCACTTTTATTAACATGACTTTTTTTTTTCCTGAGTTTATACTTTAAGGCTTTAAAGTATACTGTCAAGGCATCTGAAAAAATAGAGGAAGTTGAGGACAAAAAAATCAATGATTAAAAGGTGAGGGTTATAATTGGTTTCTCAACTGTCTCTGTGAAATTTCCACATGAATCTCCTTCAATCCCTCTGTGCAGTTCAACTATTGTTTCACAATGTTTATCTACCCCAGTGTCTCAGAGCAATCATTTCTTTCAATACCTAATGTTTTCTTATCCAAAGAATCAATGATTCCCTCACAGTTGTCTTTGATTTCTTTAACTATCTTCTTGTTTTCAGATATGTTTGTTTCCCATACCTTGAGCATGATGTCTCCTCTTATTTGTTCTGTGACAAAAAGATTTAGATTTTTCGACATATCCCTGTTTCCTGAACATGCAACTACTTTATGGAAGGTATTCCTTGTTTCTTTAGCCTCCTTTTCCAATAAAATAATGTTATCAAGGGATTTTATTACCTCCTGAAATTAATTCTGGATGATCTCTATTTTTGAGATCAATTTCTACTTCTCGGCTTCTATATTTGTATGTGCTTCCAATGAGAGGGTTTGGAAAGCATTTAAGTCTACAACCCAGCCTTCTGTCAAATTTAACTTAGCCTGTACTATTATACGAGCTCCTTTTGCTGAGTAACCTGCACTTGACTTGCTTGTATCCTCTGGTTCATTTCGTCCAGGCTTGATTTGAGTGATTGAATTTCGTTCCTATCAATAGCTCTGGCCTGCTCCAAGATTTTATTCACCTCTTCTCTGATGTTTTTCTCATCATTCTTTAACTGGTCTTGCAATTGAGCTATTATGTGGTTACTCTTCTTTATCTTTGTTCTCAAGTTTTCCACAGTAAAAAGGTTTGTTGTTGCCATGGCTCCCATGGAGCCTACTACCTCAGTAGAAAAATCCTCCTCTTCCAAATTCTAGCCATATACCAAGGCCCTATGCTTATTCACCATACCCCCCTCCCTCATATACATCTCTTGTTTTAGGATAGCCTTCCTCTTTTTGCTGAAAAAATAATCAGAAGGAGGGATCTCATCTCTGGAGATAGGGATGAGATCACTAACATATATGGCTCTCATCTGTGGGAGTCCAAAAGTGGACTGTAAAGGGGTTAAGGAAGCTATGGGACTTCCTAGCTCTGTATATATTGTCTCTCCTATGGCCTTAGGTATATTGACATCAACAACAGGTGATGAAGGGGGAGTGGACTTAATGGACTCGGGAGGTGTCCCGGGCCTCCTCTCTACTTCCGTCTCTGGATTTTCTGTCTGTAAGGCCTCTTCATTTTGTGAAGACCTTTCAGTCTCCTATGGAAATTCTTCAGGATCAACTTTATCTTCTGCTTCTTGTCCGAAGCCTGGAGGAGTATATTCTTGTTCCTAAGGAAGGGTGATTTCTTCTCCTTGTAGTACTTTGGGAAGACCACTCTATCTATGCTTTTGGAAGGTCTAAAAACTAGCTTGAAAGTTGGACGAAAGTGTCTGTACCCTCTCTAACACCTCCTCATAGGTCCTAGTCCTTTTGAACATGTCATCACAAGGGGACTTCTCATGTTCATAAGCCTTCATATTATAGTGGGCCATGTGTTTTCCCACTAACTGATAAGGGTTTTGCTTCCTGTGTTCGAGGCCTACCAGCTTGACCTCCTCAAGCGTTGTCGCTTCAACTTTGGAATGACCCAAGTTGAGAAGTGAAAATTTCCCAATCTGAATGGGAAAAACCGACCAAGACTTATTTTGAGCCGTCTTTAGTTCTATCCCAATTCCACTTGTTACTATTTGATGAGCTACCTCCCTGCACACCAGTCTGTCAGGGAGGAATTTCAGGAGCGCATGTCGAGGGATTGAACATCCAAAAACTCTGATGTAGGAGAAATGATCCTCTATGAACCAGTAAACAACTTCCTTGAGGTTTCCTATGACCAACTCTGAAATGCGAGGAGGTGTACAACTGTACAACATTCGATGTAGTGGTATTACCACGAAATGACATATTTCGTAGTATGAGTCCTTAACGTTTTCTTCCCAAAGTTTAGAATGATATTCATGAATAGGTTTTGGGTAAGTCAGATTCCAACTCCAATTCATCAAAGGAAAAGGAGTTGAGAAGCATATAACATCCATGATGTATGCAAACATATGAAAGGCTATTGGTCGGCCTTTTGATCTCGCAGTTTGATATTCCATAACCTCCTTCGCTATGTTATCGGATAAAATATTATCCCAATTGAAGTTGTAACCTTTTGTTGCCTCGTGCAAAAGAGGTACCCATTCTGCAGGGAAGTGGGTAGGACTTTTCTTACCGAAAAGTCTACATAACATCATCGCCACATAGACCATATACTCATTTAAAGAGGTTGTGGTGTAAACACCATGGGTGTCAGCCCTGAATTTTTCTTTGTTTCTCCACCAGTCTTTGATTATGCCAGGATACATTTGGTCTGGATCAAAACATTCTTTCTTTTGAAACTCACTCAAAAAATCTTTATTATAAATATACTTGGGACTAGTAGACAGTTTATACATTACTTGTATATGTTCCGGTCTGAAAGAGCCAATGACGACCCCTCGAATGTCCAGAATGATTCTCATCTACAAGTTTGTTCGCTCTAAGGCCCAACTGATCATGTTGTTATAATTCATGAGTCGCGGCCATGTAGCCACTTTGTGAAGTTAAGACTTCGCTATGTCTCGGAGTTTGTTGTCGACATCATGAGGGAAATTCTTAATTTCATAATCTAGAGTTTCGAAAATCTACCTCCAGGATTTTATGGGATCGATGGCATGCGGTATTGTATCAGATACAACGTCTCCGTCTGGACTCGAGCTTTCTGAAACTTCCTCTCTTTTCTTGGTGGCCTTCTTAGGTTCCATTGTATTTGCACTGGACCAAAAACATATTTATAGAGAAAATGTGTATAAAACTAGATAAAGGCGACTTGCTACAAATGTAAAGGATAAGAATGAAGTTTGAAACACAGGACCTTTATTAATCCCTTAATTTGTGTTATAACGAGCATACAAAAAAGAAGATGATTACAATGAGGCTCTCAAGGCATTTTTACAATAAACAAGAGTTTCAAAAACCCTAAACATCAAAAAACCTAACCCTAGGAGATGAAGCGCCAAAAGTCATGTGGGCCTCGTTTGGGTAAGCTAGTACATCAACTTCCCGGGGTCGTAACTTTTGCATACGATCTCCGTTTTAGGCATATGATAGCCCATTGGAAAGATCTATCCAAGGAAGTGCAACATCTATGGGACCCAATGGTTGGAATCCCAACCCCACCTGAAAGGTGTTGTGGCTGATTGAGCTATGCAGGGCTCGGTTGTATCTATGCTAGACATAGGGAAGAATCTCATCCCATGTGCGAGGGTGCTTAGAATTATACATGCGAAGGATATGCACGATCATTCTATTTACGACCTCGGTTTGGCCATCTGTCTGGGGGTGGAATGTCATGGATTTGGTGAGCTTGGTGTCCAACAGTGACCAGAGGCTCAACCAGAATGTGCTGAGAAATCAACTGTCCCGATCTGAGATAATGGTTTGTGGGATTCCAAAATGTACCCAGACCCATTCAAAGAAGAGCTTGGCAGTGGCTTCTATTGTGATTCTCTTCTTGCAAGCAACCAGAATCACCATCTTTGAAAAGCGATCAACAACCACAAAAACAAAGTCATTTCCCTGCTTGGTGGATGGGAGGCCCGACATGTAGTCCATTGAGATGGATTCCCATGGCCTGTCAGGAGTAGGAAGAGGGGTGTACAGGCCCTGTTTCTTAGTGGTTGGTTTGGCAATAGCGCATGCAGTGCAAGCCCTGATATACTTGTTGACCTCCTGTCAAAGTTTTGGCCAATAGAAATTTTTTTGTAGCATTGCCACTGTCGTTTCAATGCCGAAGTGTCCTGCCACATGGATGTAGTGGGATTCCCAGATCATCTTCATTCACCCACTTGATGGAACACATATATGGCCCAGTCGGCACAACAACCCGTCCTGAAGATGGAAATTATCGACAAATGCCTTTGCACCCAACATTTGGTAGGTGGTGGTGAAGTCTGGGTCTATCTCATAGAGTTGGGGCCATCCATAGGTCTCATGTCCAATTGAGTCTAGTACTGTAGTGAGTGTCGCGACTGGTGGTCTGGTGAGGAAATCAGTGACACAGTTGGTGCTTCCTGTTTTATACTTGATGTTGAGGTGGAATTGCTGCAAGTATGTGGACCACTTTTGATGGCGGTCATTCTGAAATTTTCCTTGTGTCTACATGAACTGCAGTGGCCTATTATCAATGTGGATGACTGTCTCCCTCACAAGAATGTAATGTCTCCATTGGAGGCAGGCTTGCACAATGGAGTACATTTATTTGTCGTAAGTAGGGTACTTACGGATAACATTTGATAATGTCACACTATGATAGGCCACGGGGTGGCCATGCTGTTTGAGAACGGCACCCACAACATAGTCTGAAGCATCAGTCTCAATCTCAAAGGGCTACTGCAGGTTTGGTAGTGAAAGTACTGGGGCTGAGCACAAGTTCTACTTCAAATCATCGAATTCTTGTTGTTGGGGCCGACCCCACGCAAATTTTGCCTTACCACCACCCCTGGTTATTTGACTGAGGGCCCATGCAATATGGGAGACTCCCAACAAAAACCTGCGGTAGAAATTGGCAAGGGCCAAGAAGCTCTGAAGCTCAGTGAGTGTCGTTGGGGCTGGCCAGTCACAGATGACTTGGATCTTGGATGGATCCAAATGTACGCCATGTTGATCAATGATGTATCCTAGGTAATGGACCCTGTCCATGCCGAAGGAGAATTTTTCCAAGTTGGCATATAGCTTGTGCTATCGCAGGGTGTGTAGAACTTGCTGAATATGCTGCAAGTGTTCGACCCAAGTCTTGCTGTAAATGAGAATTTCATCTAGATACACCACTACAAAATTATTGGTGAATGGTTGTAGGATATCATCCATCATACTCATGAAAGTGTCCGGAGAATTTGTTAGACCAAAGGGCATGACCAACCATTCAAAAGGGACTTCCTTTGACTTGAAGGCGGTCTTCCATACATCAGTCTGTTCTATCAGGACCTGGTGGTAGCTAGACTTCAAATCAATCTTACTGAAGTATTTGGGCCCCATGATTTGATCAAGGAGGTTGTCGATTCAGGGAATTGGGTACCGGTTTCTAATTGTGATTTTATTCAGAGCCTGATAATCAATGCAAAGTCGCCAAGTTTCATCTTTCTTCTGTACCAGCACGATTGGGCTCCCACAAGGTGATGAGATGGGACGGATGTGCCCCTTGTGGAGAAACTCTTGGATCTGTCACTTGATCTCCTCATTCTCTAATAGAGAGTGGTGATAGACTGGCCCATTGGGAAGCGGTGCATCGTGGGTAAGATCAATGGGGTACTTGACCTGGCAGTGCAGAGGTACCCCGGTAGGTGAGGAGAAGATATCTGAGTATTCTTCCAAAACCTTATCTACTTGCTTCTGCTATGTGGAGAGGTCGGCTGCAAAGACCCTGGATGTGGCTGTGATTTTTCTCTCATTCTGAGAGTGAATCAATATAACTCATGTATAACAACTTTTATCAGATATAAGGATATTGCTTCACTGCCAGCGAGCCTGTTCAGTACCCTGGTGAAGTTATCCGACTTCCCACATTGAATTTCCTTTCACCACTTCATTGTTTCCAAGCATTTAAATATTGAGATGAGGGAAATCAATATAATGAATTTCATTTCTTCATCTCTTTGAACTAGATGGGGGAAATCAATATAACGAATTTCCTTTCACCATCTGTCTGTATTCAATTTTTTTTTTGAANTAGCTCTGGGTTAATCTTCTCACCTACCTTCAAAAATCATGGGCTTCAGGGAAATTCTTAAGGGAAAACTTTTAACATCTAGTCTAGGGAACTTCCTTGAGAAAAATCGATCAGTTATTCCTGTTAGGATAACTAATAAGGTTAGGATTCACCTAGACATGTTTCTGATCCAGCTAAAGTCAAAGAATTAAAAACACAGCCTACTCTCTTTCTTGAAAGTTTGTTTGAGAGTTTTCATGACCAAAGCGAGACCCCTTTGTTCTCAGGGAACTTTATGATTAGACATCCATGGTCAGGCAGGAAAAGGATTTACTGTGGTCAAGGGGAGGGTAAAGGGGGTTTTAGAAAAAATGTTGTACATATGACTATTCTTAGAGATTCTCTTAATTAGATTTTATAACCTTTTCTTAAGTCCCCTTTTTTATTACTTCAAGAACTTCTTTGATTGAGTTATTTTTATTTATTTTTTATTATTATTATTTCAACAAAAATGAATCGATGATTTATTCATTCGTACTTCTTAGGGATTTTATCCAGAAATTTAAAATGGGATTTCATACCTTGATTAGCTCTTATATTTCCAACCCAAAGATTACTTGTTCATTACTTTTTTCATTGTGAGATACTTGATAGGAATACCTGCGCATGTCACCTTTCAGTACCTCAAGTCTGTTGTCTCATGAGAAATGTTCCCTGCGAATACCATAACATTATAATCATTAGGAAATGATATGAAAGAAACTTTTATTTTTTTTATTTTGATTATATATATATATATTTGGAATCTATACAAAAAGAATGAAAACAAACCGGTATGTACAATGATAATTTAGAAACACAATATTGCATGAAGTGTTTAAGATGCCGCCCATTTACAGGGGCATTAAGAATGTCTCCATCTAGGTTTTCTAATGACCAAGCATTTTTTCCTTCAAAGGCCGAAATCCTGTATGGACCAGACCAAATTGGATCGAATTTTCCATGTTTTCCAGCATCTTCTTTCATGGCTTCCCATTTTAGGACCAAGTCGCTAGGGGGGGATTCTCTATCTTTAGCTTTATGATTGAATAAGGCCTTCATTTTATCCTGATATCTTTGCAACCTTTCATTTACTTTTCCCCTATTTTTCTAGACTTCGACCAGCTGGTTTATCCTTTTGGTAACGTCATTGGGTTCTTCATTTGAATCCTGCCAGAGTTTCATTACTGGAAGAGCAAGATTTATTGGTAAAATGACATCAGTTCCATATACCATTTGGAAAGGGGAAATCCCAATTGATCTTTTAGTACTTATTATGTTGGTCCATAGAGCATATTTTAAATGGATATGCCATGCTTTCTTGTTTTCAGTCAAAACCTTTTTTATCATGGTAATCCGGTTTTTGTTGGATGATTCAGCTAGACCATTACCTTGTGGATAGTAAGCTGTGGAGTGTCCTAGTACGATGTTATATTTTTGGAAAAAATTTATCATGGCCATTGACTTAAATGCTTGCATGTTATCAGTGACTATTTTTCGAGGACAACCAAACCTAGATAAAATATTATCTTCCAAAAAATTGATTACCACCGAATCAATTGCATTTCTTGTGGGGATAGCTTCCACCCATTTAGTGAAATAATCAGTAGTAGTTAGGATCCATTTGTGTTGCGCGCTAGAGTGTGGATGGATTTCTCCAATGAAATCAAGTCCACATTATTGAAAAGGGGCTTCGGTTTTAATTGGAATTAGGGGCAAAGTTGGGACCTTTTGTTTGCCTGTGAACAACTGACAAGGGACACATTTTCAAACTTTAGTGTTCACTTCTGTGAACAATTTGGGCCAGTAGTATCCGACTCTTAAGATTTTATAAGTTGTTGCTCGCCATGCATGATGTCCTCCACACATTTCGACATGGGATTCATCTATAACCCCTTTAGGACATTGAAGCATGAGTAGGTAATGGATGACGTCGCGATACTAGGCTGAAGTAGAAAACTTGTCTTGAATTTTGGTTGTAGGTGCAGTGACATCAAGCTCGTCTATTTCCAAAAATCCCTCGTTCTCTTGCAACTGATTTATCCCAAGTGATTTTAAATTCGATTCAGCAAGCAATTTGGCCAAACCCTGACCTTTGATAATTTTAGTTGGTTTGACTTCTAGGTCAAACTATTGGATCTTATCTAACCATCTGCCTCTTCTTCCATCGCTATCTGGTTGCACCGGGATATCTTTAACAGAACTAGAGGGTAAATAAGAAATGACCTTTGAGTGCAACACATAAGTCCTAAAAGACTTGAGATCTTTCACCATTGCATAGGCCTGTTTCTCCAATATATCATATTTCAACTCAGCATCTCTAATACTTTTGCTAAAAAACGCAATAAGCCGCTCAAAAATTTCCTTTTTTTTTGTAACAATACAACTGCCATAGTATGTTCTGAAGCAAAAGAAAAAATTAAAAACTCTTTGGTGTAATCTAGGCTCACCAAGACTGGTGCTTCACTTATTACTTTCTTGATGCGTTGAAATGACGCTTTGGCTTCACTTGTCCATTTCACTTCACTATCCTTTTTGATCATATCTGTTATCAATTTGACAATTTCATCAAAGTTATGGATGAATCTCAAGAAATTTATTTTTCCTAAAAAAGACTGAATTTCTTTTACATTTCTAGGAAACTTTATAGTATCTATTGCCTCAACCCTTTTTGGATTGATTTTGATTCCATATTTAGACACGATATGGCCCAAGAGTTTACCTTCTTGCATTGCGAAATGAGATTTCTTGGGATTGAGTGACAAACCAAATTTTCGGCATTTCTCAAAGGTTTGTTTAAGGTGCATTAGATGTTTTGCATCATATTTGGAGAACACAGTCAGGTCATTAAGATAGATAACAACAAACTTATCTCTCTCACCCATGAAAGCGATATCCATGGCTCGCTAAAACGTTGCCCTTGCATTCATTAAACCAAAATGAATTTTATCATACATAAAAGTACCCCAAGGGGTAGTGAAAGAAGTTTTTTCTTTATCGTCCTGATGCACTATGATCTGATTGTAACCTGAAAAACCATCAATAATAGACATTCTGTTAGCTCCAAATACTTTTTCTAAAACGTGATCCATCTTAGGTAATGGGTAATTGTCTTTGAGTGATGATCGATTCAGGTTTCTGAAATCGACACACAATTTGATCTCACTGTTTTTCTTTCTCACTGGGACTAAATTAGCTACCCACTCAGAATATCTCAGTGGGACTATGATTTTACCATCC
The DNA here is from genome assembly GCA_009831015.1 of Picea engelmannii. Classification (NCBI taxonomy): domain Eukaryota; kingdom Viridiplantae; phylum Streptophyta; class Pinopsida; order Pinales; family Pinaceae; genus Picea; species Picea engelmannii. The sequence goes on along the minus strand of ML781594.1, from coordinate 574,456 downwards.
AGGAGTTTTTTGACCTCTTTTTCTATCACCGATAATAAGATAGGTTAATCTGCCTGAGTTTCCGCCTAAAAGGTTTGACACCTGGTTTTAATGGAATTTTATGTTCCATGATAGTCGTATCATAAGTTCCCAACTCGTCGTAAGACCAGGAAAAAACATATTTGTATTTTTTAAGCAACTCAACATATTTAATCTTGATTTCAGGAGACAGGTACATGGATACTTTAACTAATCTAGGACTCTCTTCGGTACCTATATTGCAATCTTCGACCTCTTCTAGATGAGGCTATAAGGTAGTCTTCAAAGGGATGTCATCATGATTAAAAAGACTTTCTAAGGGAATCAGGCCCTTGGGTATCTGATTATTTTTTAAAACCAGCATACAATGATTTGCAATTTTATCCTAGAACTCTTGGGGGTCTTCCCCTTCCTGCATGATCCAAATAGGATCATTGTGGTTCTCTTAGTCAGCATGTGTTTTGGCGAACTCATCTACTGTTTCTAAAAAAATTCAGAGTTTATCATCATGCTCAAAGACTTGCCAATGTTGTATGTTATTGGGTATGGAAGGCCTATGTCTCATTTCTTTATGATATTTGAGTTTGAAAGCAGTGGGAGGTGCAAAAGTCAAAGCAGCTTTGGCTAAAGCATCCACCTGTTGATTTTCTACTCTCGAAATGAAGTGAATATTAATAGAGGAGAATTTTTTTTTGATTAGGTCCCAAACACAATTTTGATATGACCTTAACCTAGGATGTTTGGCCTGGGACTAGAGATTAACCTATTTCACGATCAACTCTGCATCACCAAAAATTTCCAAGTTTTTAATTTTCATCCTCTTAGTGGCCTCTAACCCTAACACTAGAGCTTCATACTCAAATACGTTATTAGTGTGGTCAATGTTCCACTGTAGCCTATAAGAGAAAGGGATAAAGAATTGGTTATCATGTGCCACAAAAATTACTCCAGCCCCAGCTCCAAGATAAGATGAGGCACCGTCAAAAAACATTTTCCAAACACCCGTGCTATATACATCCTATTCTATTTGTTCTTTTTCTTTTTTATTTCCTGTACAAATTTTTTCTATACATGCATCAACATCATCATCTATAGATAATATACAATTACCTAAATCTTGATCAGCGATATATATAGGATGATTATTTGGGCTGAGAGGGTCACTAATCATAAATGCTAACCTAGTTTCCCTGTACAATCGCGTGAACTATCCTCTGAAAACTGGAATCATTACGTACGTCATATCAAGTTGAAGGGAACCTCCAAGTTTAGCACTCCAGGACTGGGACAAGAGCATGCCATATTTTGGGGGTATATCTGCGACAACTACATCCATTAAAACACTTTTTGTAGGTAGCTTTGCAAGGTTTACAACTAAGTCCTTTATCATGCCTATACACTTGAATTTCCTTGAATCAAATGAATATAAATCTCCATAAGGCCTAGTGATTTCAAGGCTGAGTCTATCCATGATTGCTTTAGGAATCACATTGTGAGAGGCCCCAGAATCCAACATGCAGTTATGGAGCAAATGGCCGAAAATAGTCAAAGTGATGTAGAAAGGGGCAACAATGTCTCTGGCACCTTTGAAGTGTGGGCCGGAAATTATGTTAGGCTTATCATATTCTAAGTTTATAACATCGGTCTGACTTTCATTTTCCAAAAAATAACTAATCATTTTAGCAATTTGTTTTCAGTATATCGGGTTTATGGCCAGTTCGACAAGGGGAATAGGGATTTTGATCTTATTGATTTCATTCTCTAGATTAAAGCTGCCAACGGTTTTGTCGATTTCCATGGTTTGAGTCTCCAACCCTTTCTTTTCATCTTTCCTTGGTTGAGGGACCTTTGTTTCAGTAATAGAGGTGTCTATTTTCTTCATGCTTAAGGGCGGAGTTTCCATTGTCTTTGTTTTAATAGACTGTATGTTAGCGGTCTTAGTCCCTTCAGTGTGTTTTTCAGTGATTTTTGAAACTACTTCATCAGTTTCAACCCTCGATAGTAATTTTTAACTGGAGCGGTTGTGGAAACCCTATTTCTAGGTCTTAGGTTATACTTTTTGTGGAGCTTGGCCATTATACCATCTGCTATTCCCTGATAGGTCAAATCTTCTGAAACATTGTTGTTCTTGTTTCTCTCAGTCCTATACTCTGTAGTCAGAGACTTTTCATAGTCTTCTCTTGTTATATAAGGTTGTAAGAAGTCGTCGCCAAGATTGTTCATATCCTCTTCTAACTCCTCGAAATCCTCCATGTCTTGACCTCCTATAAATTTTTCTCTTTTAAAAGGGGTTTGGTTTTTTGATCTTCATTCTTAATTTGTTTTTGGTGGTTTTGAGGATTAGGGTTCCTCCTGAACTCCTTTCTAGGGTAATGTTCATTCTTATCTTGATCTAGCTTCATTCTCAATATTTTGTTTGACAGTTGTTTGATGATTCTAGCCATATAATCCATTTTTTCTTCCAAAGATATTCCTGATCCAGAGGGTGCTCCTTACTCCTTGTATCTCCTGATTTCTTTGTTTCCAGTCTCAAATTTGGTTTTCAACTTCCCTGATCCCATCATGTTAGATTCGATTTCCAAGGAATCATCTTGCATCTTGGTGAGATCTACTGATCTTCTCTCCCTTTATAATAGGGCGAAGTCAGGATCAAAAGCTCCAGTGAAAGTCACTTTCACTGCAGGTTGTGAGGGTTTGGCCTTGGTTGGGATCTTATTGTACAATTTATTGAATCATTGGGAAACTCAAGAACTGATTTGGAGTTTTTCTTTCAAAGAGATCCAAATTTGGTTAGATAATAAAGATGGTGTTTCCTCTCACCCCATTGTCTGATAAAAGCATTTTCAAGTTCATCGTATGATGATATAGATCCCACTGCTAGGCCTCGAAACTAGGTTCTTACTTGCCCTTTAAATTTTTGAACCAAGAGTCTGGAATAAACATCTTCATGTTCCAATCCAAGAATTTCAGCGAATTGATCGAAAAAAATTGTCTTCAAATGCCGTTAAATCGCCCTCTCCAGTGAACTTGGGCAGGTTTTTCATGTAATTTTCTAGTAAATCATGGAGAGGGACTAGTAGAACCCGAGGGGCATATCCTGCAGCAACCTTTGCAAATATTCGAAGAGGCGGTTCTTGGCCACCTTCTCCTCCTCCTGGACCACCTGTGGCAGCACCTCCTGCCTCACCTACTCCAGTCGCGGCCATTGTGGCCTTAGTGGTAAAAGTTTGAGGGTTATAAGGAAGTGTTTCAAGAAATCGGTTATCGACGGGGAGGAAACTTGAGAAAGAGGAGCTTAGGGGATGTGGATTGGTTTCTTCAGAACCACAGGGTGAGAATATAGGAGAATCAACAGAAGTTGAGTCGAGATATATAGGACAATTGTGTGAGTTTTGAGAGGTGGGAAATCGAAACTCAAGAAGAGAGGGAGAATCGGTTGCAACAGGAAGTGAGGCAGACCTTCATTTTCTATTGGTGTGGGAAATGGCTGAGAAAGCTTCGGTCTTAAAAATAGGCAGAACCGAATCTAATTTAGGGGATGTAACTTTATCAACGGAGTATTTCCCGTAAGGGGGTGGAATACTTGATTCACTATGTTGATCTTCAGAGTCAGACTGTGTAAATTTAGGTTGATAATTTTTATTTGTCGATGAGACAGTCTGTTGGAAGTATCTTCTTGATTTTAGAATTTTTTCTGTGTCGAAAAAAGGCAAAATCTGCTTATCGTCTGGATTCTTCTTGGTGTTATTCTGGTTAAGAGCCAGTTTAAACAATGTGGAGTCAACAAGTGAAATATAAAGGTAGCCTTAGAATTTTTTCGAACTTTGTTCATTATCAAAGAAGGAAAGTGTCAATGTCGTTCTTTCCAGGGAAAAAGATTCATTTCTTCGTTCCCCAACAACGACGCCAAAAATATATTGTTCCTGAGTTTATAATTGAAGGCTCTAAAGTATATTGTCAAGGCATATGAAAAGATAGAGGAAGTTGAGGACAGAAAAATCAATGATTAAAAGGTGAGGGTTATAATTGGTTTCAACTGTCTCTGTCGAAATTCCCAGTTTTCCTGAATGTTGATATCTCTCTCAATTGTTGCCCATGAACGTTCTAATTCAACCCGGTTATTTGTATTGGTAAGATAGTGTTAAATAAATTTAAAGCGATGCTGGTTTGATCCGAAAGACTGGGTTTGATGTTAGGTTTCCTTGAAACTGGTACTGTCATGAAGGATAAAGGTAAAGAAGATAGAATTATGCATTTTCTTTTTAGGCTTCGTTATCTCTATTTCACAATGTAAAGAGAATGATTTTAAAACATGAATTAATAGGATGACTAAATTGTAGGCCATTTCTTGTATCTAAGTTAAATTTAAAGGAAAAGAAACATGCATGATATGAGGAAAAACATAAAGCTATTAACAAGGTGAGGCATCAATTCAAGAGGAATCTCACGTTGTAACAGAAGTCTGTGAACAAGAAAAATATTAATGAAGCATATGATATTGGAATCTAAACATTTATAGGTCTTGTATCTATTGATAACCGATACAGAGGAAAAACTGTAAATGATTTAAATAACAAGAATAATAATTTCCATAGTAGAGGTTGTACTAAATTGTAGCCAAGCATTCATCAATTAGATATATGAAAGAAAGATGAGATGACAGGGAAACACATAACTTAGATGTGACAAAATCTGGAATCTTCAATCTGCATTTCTATTAATTCAGAGTCTCTTCAAAATTTACTTCGTCAAAATGCCTTTTTAGAGAAATAAAAAATCCCTATTTCAGTCTTCGCTCCTTGTATTTATACAAGGTCATGAATACTTGATGGTTAGCAATCTCCTACTTTTTAGGAGAAAAATAGTTACAAAACTGCAACCTTAACCGTTGCATGATTAACTTTTGTTTTTCTATCATTTCAATAGTATAAGATTTCAAATGATACTTCATTGTTTAGTTGAAGTCTCTCCCTCCTTTGATGCTATACATCCAATAAATTTCTCCAGAAAATGAAAATTTCTAGGAGGTGTCGGAAGATCCCTAGTCTCAAATAGATAAAACTTTCTTTGTACCTTTGGAAACTGGTCTTCAAAACCTTTATCGACAAACCTGATCACTTGCAACTTTAAATTGGGTTGTACCAACCCTTTGTCTATTAGGTTGGCGTCGATTTCCTTCAATTGTGAAATTTCCGCCTGAATCTCCTTCAAGCCCTCTTTGCAGTTCAATTGTTGTTTCACAATGTTTTTTTGCCCCAGTGGCTCAGAGCAATCATTTCTTTCAATACCTAACGTTTGCTTATCCAAAGAATCAAAGATTCCCTCATAGTCATCTTTGACTTCTTTAACTATCTTCTTGTTTTCGGATATGTTTGTTTCCCATACCTTGATCATGATGTCTCCTCTTATATTTTCTGTGACAAAAATCTTTAGATTTTTCGACATCCCCCTGTTTCCTGAACATGCAACTACTTTCTGGAAGGCATTCCCTGCTGCTTTAGCCTCCTTTTCCAGTAAAATAAAGTTATCAAGAGATTTTCTTACCTCCTGAAAGTAATTCTGGATGATCTCTATTTTGGAGATCAATTTCTGTTGCTCGACTTCTATCTTTGTATGTGCTTCCAATGAGAGGGTTTGGAAATCCTTTAAGTCTACAACCCGACCTTCTGTCAAATTTAACTTAGCGTGTAGCTGCATACGAGCTCCTTTTGCTGAGTAACCAGCACCTGACTTGCTTGTATCCTCTGGTTCATTTTGTCCAAGCTTGATTTGAGTGATTGAATTTCTTTCCTTTCAATAGATCTGGCCCACTCCAAGCTTTTATTCACCTCTTCTCTAATGTTTTTCTCAACATTCTTTAACTTGTCTTGCAATTGAGCTATTATGTGGTTACTCTTCTTTATCTTTGTTCTCATGTTTTGCACAGTAAAAAGGTTTGATGTTTCCATGGCTCCCATGGAGCCTGCTAACTCTGTAGAAAAATTCTCCTCTTCCAAATATTGGCCATATACCAAGGCCCTATGCTTCTTCACCATACACCCCTCCCTCATATACATATCTTGTTTTAAGACAACCTTCCTCTTTTTGCCGAAAAAAGAATCAGAAGGAGGGATCCCATCTCTCAAGATAGGGGTTAGATCGCTAACATATATGGCACCCATCTGTGGGAGTCCAAAAGTGGACTATAAAGGGGTTAAGGAAGCTATGGGACTTCCTAGCTCTATAGATATTGTCTCTCCTATGGCCTTAGTGATGCAGACCCTCGAACCCTCGGTTCGAGGTCCACGCAGGATCTTTCTAAATCTGCCCTTGAGTCAGACTGACTCTTTGGTTTCCCCTCGAGGAATACCTCATACACTCATGGTGTATACACAGGTCCTTATGAATTGAGACTGTGTGAACAAACACCAGGCGCCAACCCAAATCTCCTTAAGACACAATAAACGTCGTTCCCTTCACTAATTCAGGCTTTCGGGTTTCGCAATATCGCGCTTTCCGTTGTCGAGTTTCTAGCTCCTGAACCCACTGAAACCCGAAATGTATTCAGCAAAGGCTAGCTTCTCACAGAACCTTCAGCCGATTTGGGATTTCGAACTTCGTGAATCTAGATGCAAGACTCCTAGTCCGTCGACCTTCGAACCCCAAAATGGTCAACAAGGTTTGACTTCACCTATTTGACGAAGACATGCCACCTGTCCACTCAAACACTTCCTATCTCTGACGTGGGCTCCTGCCACCTGTCACTCTTCCTATATTTCAGGACTCTCAATCCAAAAGCATTGCCTCCTTCGTTTCCTGACACCCGTAGTGCCAAAATCACAAAACTCCACACCAATTCTTGTCGCAACTCCCGACTTTGGGACTCTTGTTCTACTGCACTCAACTCTTTATCGCCAGGATCCACGAAATGACGAAATGACCTGACAGCTTGTGCAAAGCACGATCAACGATCCACATTGATTCTTACCTTCCGAAGGGTGGATTCATCCAACGCTTATCCTTCCTGCAGCTTCACTGGAATCCCACAGTCCTCGCGACTTTGAGAATTCTTCACAGAGAATTTCGACCGCTCGTTGCTCCTAAGCAACTTCTGTGAAATAAACCAAGGTTCTTCCTTATGAACTTTTACCTCTACTGGATGACTTCGACCGTCATTTCCCTTTGAAGTAGTTCAAGTAGTTCAACCTTCGTCCTCTTTTGAAGTGTTCAAAGGTATTATCCCTCCTGATCTTTCACTTACAAAATCATACCTCCAAAAGGATTCCTGCACGCACTACTTGAGACACTCTTTAAAATACTTCTAAGTATTTGATTTCTCTTCGACTCTATGCACCTTCGGCAACATCATTCCTTCAACTCTCCCTTTGGTTGATAAGTTCTAAGCTTTCAACTAGCCTGCGCACACCTTGCAAAGATTCTGTGCTTCACTTGCACTTCTGTTGGAATGAGAACAACGGTATCCCTCCTTCTCTTTCAGAGATAACTCTGAACCTTGGTCAACACACTCCTTGCGGACACTTCACTGCACTCCTTGCAAGAACTCTTTCTTAGGAAGAGAAACAATTGAAACTCATTCTCTCTCTCTCAGAATTCAAACATTTAATATGAAATCCTACATACACAACATAGCATCATAACAAATGCATAACAGAGAGAATAAAACCACTGTAAGCATACCATTCACCATGTACAAACAACAAACATCATAACACTGTGAAATCTGATTCAAAGCTCCATATATTAATTCAAAGCTTCTGTACATGGGTTCTTCTCTATGGCTCTCTGCTACAACTCTCTTCTTCTTTTTCTCTATGCTAATTTTACAATGATCTAATATGAATGTCATAATACAAAGACAAGGGTGTCTATATCTGTTTTCCCTCCTGCTCCTAAAACTGTCTAATCTATCATTCAAATCTACCTACTTTCATTAACTATGCATAAATGCCTTAATGTTTTATAGATGAGAGAAATCACTCAAGATATGTTTACAAAATCCAAGATATAAATGCAAGTACGCCATCTTCCTAACTATTACATTAATTCCTTTTAAGTTCAAAATTCAAAACATTCCTTATGAAAACATGCTCTTTTTCTTTCTCCATGTGTCCAGCTATTTCTTTGGCTTACTCCCATGCTTTTGGATTTTCATGATGCTCCTGCATCATACTCCCTCGCTTGAAAATTTTCATGAACTCCTGTTCATGAGCTCTTGCACGGTCTGTCCATGCTTCTGAATTCCTGCTTCATCTTCCCAGCTGGCATATTCAACTAGATGTCTGTTCCATTTGACCAAGTATTCAAAATACTCTTTCCTCCTGGTCTTCATGCTGACTCTCTTGTCAATTATTCTTTCCATCTGTGGCTTTTCAGCTACAGGCATTTGTTTGGTCCACTGAACCTCTGTCTATTCATCCTATTCTCCTTCTTTTTCATCTATGTAAGGGTACAAATCCACAACATTGAATATCCGTGAAATTTTGATCCCATCGGGTAATTAAATCTCATATGCGTTTGCCCTAAATTTCTTCAAGATCTTGCATGGTCCAATATTTTTCATTTTCAGTTTGTTATATTTTCCCCTTGGGAACCTTTCCTTCCTTAGATGTGCAAGAACCAGATCACCAACTTCAAATTGAGGGTCTTGCCTGTGTTGATCTGCTCTGTGCTTATACTCTTGGCTTGAACTTTGCAATCACTCCTTGACTTGGCTGTGAAGCTCCTTCATTGCTTCTTCAAAGTCCTCTGCACTAGCACTTCTGAATTCTTTGTTCCGAATCTTTCAATTCAAAAACTCCCCTTGGCTACATTCCATATACAATTTGGAATGGACTCTACCCTGTGCTTCTATTTATCGAATCATTATAAGAAAATTCCGCCTGTGGCAGAATGTGATCCCACTGACTGTGGTGTTCAATCACTAGTCTTCTCAGTAAATCTCCCAAGCTTCTGTTTACAACTTCTGCTTGCCCATCCGTCTGAGGATGATAAGATGAGCTAAAAGTCAAACTTGTCCCCAACTTCTTCCATAAAGTCCTCTAGAAATGTCCCATGAACTTAGTATCTCGATCTGAAACTATACTCCTTGGAAAACCATGAAGTCTGACGACCTCTTTGAAAAATAGGTTCGCAATATGAGTTGCGTCATTGGTTTTCTAGCATGGTATGAAATGTGCCATCTTTGACAATCTATCGACTACCACAAAGATCAAATCAAATCCTCTTTGTGTCCTTGGCAATCCCAATACGAAATCCATGCTCACTGCATCCCATGACCTTTCTGGTATGGATAATGGCTGGTATAACCCTGTGTTCTGCCTTCTTCCTTTAGTGTGCTGAAAAATTATTCACCTGTCCACAAATCTCTTAACATCTGTCCTCATCCCTGGCCAAAAATATGAACCATTCAACTTTGAGAACGTCTTATCATGACCGAAGTGTCCAGCCAATCCTCCACTGTTTTTTTCCTTCAGTAGGTTCTCCCTCATGGAGCATTTTGGAATACATAACTGATTGCCCCTGAATAATAATCCATCCTGGATCATATATTCAGTCCATTGGCTTCTGTCTCTGAGAACTAGATTCTTAGATGCCTCATACACTTCCTTAAAATCTAGGTCATCCTTATACATTTCTTTGAGGTTATCAAAACCCAAAGTTTTGACTCTGAATTCCTGCATAAGCAAACATTTCCTGCTCAAAGCATCAACAACTTTGTTAGCAGTTCCAGAAATATGCTTAATTACAAAAGTAAAATTCTGCATGTATTCAACCCAGTTAGCGTGCTTTTGGTTCAACTTGTCCTGTTGAGTCATGAATTGTAAAGCATGGTTGTCTCTGTACAAAACAAAATCTTTAGGAACCAAATAGTGTCTCCATTTCTTCAGTGATTGTATAACTGCATAGAATTCCTTGTCATATGTTGAGTATTTAATCTTCGCTTCATTCAATTTTTCGCTGAAGTATGCAATCGGACTGTTGTCTTGGCTCAAGACCTCTCCAATTGCAAACCCACTTGCATCACACTTGACCTGAAATGTCTTGCTAAAGTCTAGAAACACCAAAATTGGCTTCTCCATGATCTTCCTCTTCAGCAGATTGAAACTCTTCTCTGCTTCCTCTGTCCAATGAAAAGATTTGTGTCTTTTCTTCACTGTTTCCATCATCGGTGCGCTAATCCCACTGAAATTTTTGATGAATTTTCTGTAGAAACTAGCTAAACCTTGGAAGCTTCGAACTTCAAACACACTTTTCGGTGATGGCCAATTCTTAATCACTTCTACCTTATCCAGATCCATTTTCAGCTCATTTGCAGAGATAACAAAACCCAAATAAATGAGTTTTGTCCTCATAAATGATGATTTCTTCATGTTTATCAGAAATTTCTCTTGCTATAATCTCTTCATCACTGTAGCTAAATGCTTCAAGTGTTCTACTTCTATCTTGCTAAAAATTAATATATCATCAAGATATACAATGACAAATTTCCCAATGAAATCCTTCAGGACTTCGTTCATCAATCTCATGAAAGTACTGGGTGCATTTGTTAAACCAAATGGCATGACAAGCCATTCATATAGCCCCTCATTCATCTTGAATGGTGTCTTCCATTCATCACCTTCTCTCATTCGAATCTGATGATATCCGCTTTTCAAATCAATCTTTGAAAAGAATCTTGCTCCACTCAAGAAATCCACCAAATCATCCATCCTTGGCAATGGAAATCTATATCTGATGGTAATCTTATTGATTGCTCTTGAGTCTGTACACATCCTCCAGCCTCCATCTTTCTTTGGGCTGAGCACTGTTGGAACAACACATGGACTCAAGCTTTCTCTAACCAATCCTTTGTCCATTAAATCCTGGACTTGTCTCTTAACTTCTTCATTCTCCTCTGGCGTCAATCTATACGCTTCTTTGTTTGGTAAAATGGCTCTAGGTATAAGATCAATGTGATGGCTTATACTCCTGATCGGTGGCAATGAACAAGGTAGTTCGTCCACTAATATATCAACGAACTCTTCCAACAACTTATGGATTTCCTCTGGTAAATCATCCACTCTTGTACTGGTCAAAACAATTTTAGGTTTTCTGACCACAATAAATTGTGTGTCTTCCTTCTTCTTAAACTCCTTAAGAAGTTCCTTCCCACTCATGAGAAGTACAGTGTTTCTTACCTCTGGTTTCACTTCTTTATCCTTAATTGGTAGCAACATGTGAGTTCTCCCATTTTTCTTCAGGGTGTATGTGTTCTTTCTCCCATCATGAACCACATTCCAGTCATATTGCCATGGTCTACCCAAAAATAGATGACAAACATCCATGGGAATGAAATCACACAATATTTCATCCTTATATTCTCCTATTTTAAATTCAACTAAACATTGTTTAGTGACATTTACCTGATGTCCTTTTTGTAGCCACAAAACTCTATATGGGCTTGGATGTTCAACAGTCTCCATCTCTATCTTTTCTACCATCTCTGTAGAAACGAGATTGTTTGTGCTACCACTGTCCACTATGACTTTGCATACCCTATATTTGGTCTTGCAAGAAATCCTAAATAGTATGTTCCTTTGGGCTGGGTTCTTTGCCTCTTTCTATGGTGTTAAGAGAACTTTCCTCATCATCAAGGATCTTTTGCCCTCAGCATATTCTGCCTCAACATTCCGTCTTTGTGCTTCGGCAATGTGAGTCTCACCACCTTCTTTCTTCCTATCTAGACACTCATAAGATTTATGTCCATTCTTCCCATAGACAAAACATTTCACTTCACCACCTCTGCCTCTTCCTCTTCCTCTGGCTCGAGGAAAAGTATTTCCATCAGCATACTTCCCTCTCTGTGAGCTTCCTCCTCTCTCAGTTTGGGTTTGAGGTTTCTTCCCCTCTTCTTTAGATTTATGAGTTATGTCTTGGTCAATTGTTTTTCCTTTGGCTTAACTTATGCCTCAGCCTCTTTGACCTTTCTTTCGGCTCATCTTTTCTTTAGCTTTCAGAGCCATATGATAAGAAACTTCTATAGTTCAAATGATCATCATGCTCATCTCATATTTGATGTCATACCGTAGACCATTCATGTACTTGGCCACCTTTTCATCATCGCTTTCTCGATGACCTAATCTGATGTTTATCTTGTAGAACTCTTCAGTGTATTCTTTCACTGACATTAGTTTCTGTCTCAAATTCTGCATCCTCTGAAACAAAGTAATTTGATAATCCTTGGGTATGAATTTGGCTTTCATCTTCGCAACCATTCTATCCCAACTCTTGATTTTTTGCTTGCCTTTGCATCATTTGTCAGCCTGCAGTTCATCCCACCATAATGTTGCATGCCCTTTCATTCTAGTGACAACATGTTTGACCTTCTTGTCTTCCTCGACATCCTCATAGTCGAAGTATTTATCCAGAGTTCTAATTCAGTCTAGGAGCTCTTCAACATCGAGGTTTCCTTCATATACTGGAATGCCCATCTTTTCTCTGGCACCTTTCCTAGAAACAACCCTGAATAGGCATTCATCTACAGCATCCTCGACTGCAACTTCTTCTTCATGTCCAACTTCATTTTAACTTTCAACCTCACTGCTATCCCTAGTGTCGACTGTGCGCCTATGTGTTGTCTCCATGGCATCAATCCTAGCACGTAGTTCATGCATTTCTCTTTCCACTGTTGGATCAGGCATTGGTCTGTCCCTTCTTCTCGAGAGCATGGATGAGAAATGCTCCTCTTTTATTTGCTACAGAAAACAAAGAACTTTTTCTGTGCTCTGTTACCACAACTGATGTGTATCAGAGTAATCCTTTTCCTCTAGCTTACTCTGCCTGAAATATATAGACAAAATCAAGCTCTGATACCACAATTGATGCAGACCCCCAAACCCTCAGGTCGAGGTCCAGGCAGGATCTTTCTAAATCTTCCCTTGAGTAAGATTGACTCTTTGGTTTCCCCTTGAGGAATACCTCATACACTCACGGTGTATCCACGGGTCCTTATGAATTGAGCCTGCATGAAAAAACACCAGGTGCCAACCCAAATCTCCTTAAGACACAATAAACATCGTACCCTTTGCTAATTTGGGATTTCAGGTTTCGCAATACCACTCTTTCCGTTGTCGAGTTTCTAACTCCTGAACCGGCCGAAACCCGAAATGTTGATTCTCCGAAATCTCTTCAGCAAAGGCTAGATTCTCACAGAACCTTCCACCGATTCAGGATTTCGGACTTCACAATTTTATGAATACGAATGCAAGGCTCCCAGTCCGTCGACCTCCGAACCCCGAAACAGTCAACAAGGTTTGACTCTACCTATTTGACGAAGACACACCACCTGTCTATTCAAACGCTTACTATCTCTGACGTGGGCTCCTGCCACCTGTCACTCTTCCTGGATTTCGGGACTCTCGATCCCAAAGTGCTGCCTCCTTCGTTTCCCGACACCCGAAGTGTCGAAATCCTGAAACTCCATGCCAATTCCTGTCGCAACTCGCAACTTCAGGACTCTCATTCTACTGCACTCAACTCCTTATCATCAGGATCCCCGAAATGATGAAATGATCTGACGGCTTGTGCAAATCACGATCAATGGTCTACATTGATTCTTACCTTCCGAAGGTTGGATTCATCCAATGCTTATCTTTCCTGCAGCTTCACTGGAATCCCATGGTCCTCGTGACTTCGCAAATTCTTCACAGAGAGTTTCGACCGCTCGTTTCTCTTGGGAAACTTCTGCGAAATAAACCAAGGTTCTTCCTTATGAACTTTTACTTCTGTTGGATGACTTCGACCCTTGTCTCCCTTTGAAGTAGTTCGACCTCCATCCTCCTTTGAAGTGTTCAAAGGTATTATCCCTCCTGAGATTTCACTTACAAACTTAGACCTCCAAAAGGATTCATGCACGCACTCCTTGCGACACTCTTTCAAATACTTCTAAGTATTTGATTTCTCTTCGACTTTGTGCACCTTCGGCAACAACAGTCCTTCAAATCTCCCTTTGGTTGATAAGCTCCAAGCTTTCAACCAGCCTGCGCACACCTTGCATGACTTCTGTGCTTCACTTGCACTTCTGTTGGAATGAGAACAATGGTATCCCTCCTGATCTTTCAAAGATAACTCTGAACCTTTGTCGACACACTCCTTGTAGACACTTCACTGCACTCCTTGCAGGAACTCTTTCTCAAGAAGAGAAACAATTGAAACTCATTCTCTCTCTCTCTCTGACTTCAAACATTTAATATGAAATCCTACATACACAACATAGCATCATAACAAATGCATAACAGAGAGAATAAAACCACTGTAAGCATACCATTCACCATGTATAAACAAAAAACATCATAACACTGTGAAATATGATTCAAAGCTCCATATATTAATTCAAAGCTTTTGTACATGGGTTCTTCTCTATGGATCTTTGCTATAGCTCTCTTCTTATTCTGCTCTATGATAATGTTACAATGATATAATATGAATGTCATAATACAAAGACGAGGGTGTCTATATTCATTTTCCCTCCTGCTCCTAAAACTGTCTAATCTATCATTCAAATCTACCTACTTTCATTAACTATGCATAAATTCCTTAATGTTTTACAGATGAGAGAAATCGCTCAAGATATTTTTACAACCTCCAAGATATAAATGCAAGTACGCCATCTTCCTAACTATTACATTAATGCCTTTTAAGTTCAAAATTCAAAACAGTCCTTATGAAAATGTGCTCTTTTTCTTTCTCCGCACGTCCAACTATTTCTTTGGCTTAGTCATGTGCTTTGGGCTTTGCATGATGCTTCTTCATCACTTAGGTATATTGACATCAACAATAGGTGATGAAGGGGGAGTGGACTTACTGGACTCAGGAGGTGTCCCGGGCCTCCTCTCTACTTCCGTCTCTGGATTTTCTATCTATAAGGCCTCTTCATTTTGTGAAGACCTTTCAGTCTCCTGTGGAAATTATTCAGGATCAACTTTATCTTGTGCTTCTTGTCTAAATCCTAGAGGGGTATATTCTTGTTCCTAAGGAATGGTGATTGCTTCTCCTTGCAGTACTTTGGGAAGACCACTTCGTCTATGCTTTTGGAAGGTCTGAAAACTAGCTTGCAAGTCGGAGGACGGTGTCTGTACCCTCTCTAACACCTCCTCATAGGTCCTAGTCCCTTTGAACATGTCATCACAAGGGGACTTGTCATGTTCATAAGCCTTCATATTATAGTGGGCCATGTGTTTTCCCACTAACTGATAAGGGTCGTGCTTCCTGTGTTCGAGGTATACCAACTTGACCTCCTCCAGCGCTGCCGCTTCAACTTCGGAATGACCCAATTTGAGAAGTGAAAATTTCCCAATCTGAACAAAAACAACCGACCAAGACTTCTTTTGAGCCGTCTTTAGTTCTATTCCAATTCCACCTATTACTATTTGATGAGCTACCTCCTTGCACACTAGTATATCAAGGAGGAATTTCGGGAGCACATGTGGAGGCATTGAACATCCAAAAACTCTGATGTAGGAGAAATTCTCCTCTATGAACCATTCAACAACTGCCTTGAGGCTTCCTATGACCAAATCTGAAATGTGGGGAGGTGTACAGCTGTACAACATCCGATGTAGTGGTATTACCATGAAATGACAGATTTCATAGAACGAGTCCTTGACGTTTTCTTCCCAAAGTTTAGAATGATATTCATGAAGAGGTTCTGGGTAAGTCGGATTCCAACTCCAATTCATCAAAGGGAAAGGATTTGAGAAGCATATAACATCCATGATTTATGCAGACATATAAAAGGCTACTGGTCGGCCTTTTGATCTCACAATTTTATATTCCATGACCTCCTTTGCTATGTTATCGAATAAAATCTTGTCCCAATTGAAGTTGTAACCTTCTGTTGCCTTGTGCAAAAGAGGTACCCATTCTACAGGGAAGTGGGTAGGACTTTTCTTACCGAAAATTCTACATAACATCATCGCCACATAGACCATATACTCATTTAAATAGGTTGTGGTGTAAACACCATGGGTATCATCCCTGAATTTTTCTTCGTTTCTCCACCAGTCTTTGATTATGCTAGGATATGTTTGGTATGACTCAAAACATTCTTTCTTTTGAAACTCACTCACGAAATCTTTATTATAAGTATACTTGGGACTGGGATACAGTTTATACATTACTTGTATATGTTCCGGTCTGAAAGAGCCAATGATGACCCCTCGGCTGTCCAAAATGCTTCTCGTCTGCATGTCTGTTCGCTCTAAGGCCCAGATGATCATGTTGTTATAAGTTGTGAGTCGCGGCCATGTAGCCACTTTGTGAAGTTCAGACTCTGCTATGTCTCATAGTTTGTTGTCAACATCATGAGGGAAATTCTTAATTTCATAATCTAGAGTTTCGGAAATCTACCTCCAGGATTTTATGGAATCGATGGTATGCGGTATTGTATCAAATACAACATCTCCATATAGACTCAAGATTTCTGCAACTTCCTCGCTTTTCTTGGTGGCCTTCTTAGGTTCCATGGTATTTGCATTGGACCAGAAACCTGTTTACAGAGAAAATGTGTATAAAATAGGATAAAGGCAACTTTCTACAGATGTAAAGGATAAGAATGAAGTTCAAAACACAGGACCTTTATTAATCCCTTAATTTGTGTTATAACGAGCGTACAAACACAAGCGATGAAAAATTAATGCTTTAATGGAAAGATATGACTAGAGATACGCTTTCGCGTCAAAAATATCTCCATATATCCGTTATAAATACTGCCGTATATCGGCGATTTCGAAACTGGAATTCCAAATATCACTGCCTTCTTCAATTCTCGAAATGCGAAAAGTGGCTTAGTTATCGCTAATCATGTTTTAAAAAACAACTTAACCTTAATATCAGACTTTGTTTAAAGAAAACACGATTTCGCATTTCAGAACTTCGAGGATCTTGTTGTCAGGAGATATGTCATATGCAAACTCCGGATTGCGAAATTGCGATGGGATTAGTGAGGTGCTAATCATTCCTATTAATTCTTTAATTAATAAATATTAGTGATTAATTATTTTTACTTTTACTTTTCGGAAAATTGAGGATCGAGAGTTCGAAGGTTGAGAGTTCGAAAATGATTTAGTAGAAAGAAATATGAAACGTGGAAAATTAAGGGAAAGAAGATTTTTTTTAGGAGTTTAATTAATTACGGATTAAAGAGTACTTTGTGGAACGTGACAAAAAATGTAACATTTATTTCCCCCCCCCACTTTTTTATTTTTTTAATATGTTAAACGGTTTCGAGATTTCAGCACTGGGAAAATGGGATGGTTGAAGATCATACCTCGAGAAAAACCGAATCTTGAAACCCGAGAAGGAACGGAAGACTCTGACTCCCTTTTTTTGGACTAAGGGTGGCTCCATGACTTAGGAAAAGATGAAGCTTCAGTTTTAAAGGGTAGAAAAATTAAACTTTGTGTGAACAACTTCGACCAATGTTGGTGAAATCCCTGAGTCCTATGACCCTTGAATAGTACCTATCTTGGAAGAATGTCTTTGTTATGGAAACCAAATTCCACTCAATCCCGTAGAATTGGCCTATCAAGTTATTCAATCGGCATCTCCTTCTCCTCGTTCTCTCATTGACATGTCTCCTGATCCATTTTACACCATATTTCACACCGATGAAACAATCATGACAGTTATGTCAATGGAAGATACACCATGGGATGATGGGAATCATCATTCTATCCTCTTCCTCAAATATGAGACTATCGAGAGTTACCAATGGATTTCAAATCCATCCACAGTTATTAATTTCCCTCTAGTTTTTGAAACAATATGTGATGTTTTGTATGAAGGGAACTTGAGAAATATTTCACCCACCATCCCTCTGGATATTTCAATTAATCTTGGAATTGTGGAAAATGTTCATATAGGTGCCTCATGTTCTCCGAATGAGATCCAAACTTACAAGGCCCTTTTCCAATAATTTTGTGATGTATTTGCATGGACTTACACAGAGATTCCTAGAATTGTTCAAGATATCATTGTACATGAAATTATGACATACCCTGACGCTAAGCCCGTTTTGTCTACCTTGTAGTGTTGACGGATTGGGTGTCCAATCTTGTTCCGGTCATGAAGAAACAAGGAACGATCTGTGTTTGTGTTGATTATAGGGATATTAACAAGTCTTGTCTTGAAGATAATTATCCAACCCCTTTCATCGACCAGATCATTGATGATTGTGCTGGGAGTGAAATCTTCTCTTTGATGGATGGATTTTATGACTATAATCAAATCAATATTTTACCCTCGGATCAACATAAAACTGCTTTTATTTTCCCTTCGGGTACCTTCACATACCATAAACTCCCTTTCAGTCTCAATAATTCTGGTGTGACTTTTCAACACGCTATGTCTTATGCCTTTCACGATATTAATCATATTGTACAACCTTACCTTGATGATTTATCGGTGCATTCCATGCATCGTCAAGATCACCTGACACACTTGCAAGCCATTTTCCTTCGATGTCGATATTACCATATATGATTGAGTCCACATAAATGTGTTTTTTGTGTGGAGTCTGGACGAATTCTAGGCTTTATTGTTTCCATGCATGGGTTCAGGGTGGATCTGTTGAAGGTTGAAGCCATTATTAATTTACCTCCTCCTTCTTCCTTACGCCAAATCCAAAGTTTTGTAAGGGAAGGCACACTTTCTATGATGATTCATTCCTCATTATGCTGAACTAATGAAAGGTTTCACTTGACTTCTTAAGAAGAGTCATGATTTTGTGTGGGACAACACTGCCAACAAAATCTTTGGTTCTTTGAAACTTGCATTAACCCGCACCCCACTATTTTTTCTTGTTGGCCCTTGGGTATGGAAGTAAGCGAAGATTAAGGCAGAAAAGACTAAATGAGAACTACACAGAAGACACAGTGACTGATACTGGGTCAAAGTGAGCAGAAGAGAGAGAAAAATGGAGCAAAGTAAGAGAAAGAAATTCATTGGACGAGGAGATCGAGGATGAAAGATCAGCAAGGAAGATGGATCGTGGACAACTTAGCAAGCAGAAAAAGCCACCGTTGGATTCTTTGGAGCACCACGTGAGAAGGAAGGAAAGATAGGTTGGTGAAGCCCTGAAAATGTGGGTCAAGTTGATCTAGGGTTTTAGACACCTAGGGTTTTGGTATCTAGGGTTTTGACACTTAGGTTTTGGCCTAAGGCTGTTGGTGAGTCATTTTAATGTATAAATAAGAACCTAGATGAGGGAAGAGGGTTCGGTGAAGATTCCCAAGTTTTTTATTGTTATGAGTGATTATTTTTGTAAGAGAAAGAAACATTGAGCAGTGAGGGAAGTCTGTGTTGTAAGATCTTTAGCTGGGTGCGAAGATCAACCCTGCAGTTGGGTGCGCAGGGTGGGGAGACATAAAAAAGAAGAAGAGAGAGAGAGAGAGAAGATCTGCTAGCTAAGAGCGCAGATAGAACTGTATGCTTCCATCTTAATATATCATAAAGCACAGTTCTGTGGACATAGCCCTAGGGAGAGGGTGAACCAAGTATATCTTGTGTTGCGTTTGATTGATGTTGTGTTCTTTACTTCTTTTGATCTGTTGATATATTAGTATGTTAGATCTGATAGATAAATGTGAAAAGTATATCTAAGCTGATAACTGATATTTAGATGCTGTGTTATTCTTGTATTGGATCCATTTTTTATTCCCTTTGGTTGTACACATTTGTGTCCCGCAACCACCCATAGCTACTTTGGGTGAGACTGCATCTACCTCGCAGGTGTTGCTGAAAGGGCTAGTAGTTAGGGCTTGTTGGTGCACTCTTGCAACTGAACCCTGGGGCTGGCCTTGTGCCAACAAATGGTTTCATTTTCGGGACATGAATCTTCTTGAGGGAATGTCAAGGTGGTTTCCATCGAAGACAGATATTTAGAAGTGGATAGAATACCAAGAAAAGGAATTCTCAGAAGCTCGGAACAAGAACCCTAATCTTAGCATCGAGGATTGGTTGGGAAGGTATATCTTTACTGATATACACAAGATTTTATTTGGATGAATTCATCAGGAGTTATACAAGTGGCTAGCTAGGTTAGCAGACACCCAGTTTGAGATCAGATCTAGAACACCTGTGGTTTGGACGTCGACATTGATCAAGAAGATCAAGAGAGTTGATAACGTTGTGTCAAGAGAAGTAGATCACTGGTTCGATAGAACCATTAGAGGATATATCACTGAGTTTGTTGTTGACAGAGTAGAATCATTTAGTCAAACAAAGAGATACTTCTTTAAGGGACCTAGAGGAAAATTTTTACAATTTTTGAAGTTGAGGATCAAGATGCTATTGCATGAGAAGAACATCTTGAAGGTACAATAGTTGTTCCGATTGAAAATCTAATGTTCAAGAATTTAGACAGCGATAGTGACACAGAGGTGGGACATACGCACAGTGGAATAATCTTCAGAGAGGTCCCTCTGGTGAACTTGTTTGAACATAACCATGAACCACTACACAAGACGAAGGGTTATACAGTGGAGAGGAAGAAGAAATGGTGAACGAGGAACATTCAGAATCTGGTAGGGATGAATAAGGAAAGATTGAAGAGCCTCACCGAGAAGAGTCACAAACTTCAGGAACTGCATAGATCGTTGAAGTAAGTATTATTACTCCTCCTATTGTTTTAGCAACATTAAGAAATTAGAGTAATCAAAGTCACTAGAGCGCTCAGAGCATTGTCACTAGCAGTCCACCACATACTCAGTCAGGAAACCTAGGATGATCTATGGTATATGAGATGAGGTTACCCACATGTAAAGGAGATGGATATGAATATCCTGATCAACACTCATTTCTATGTGAAGTTGTGTGGAGTATTAAGAATTTCACCGATGAAGCTGTTAAACGAGCTCAATTTAGTACTACCCTGAGAGACTGTGCACTGAGATGGTACATTAAGTTTGTCCAAGGAAAAGGTAAAAGAGAAGATATATGGTGCATTATATGCAAATCAGAAGGCCATGACAAGGAGCAATGCCCCCTATTTCATGATTATTTGGCATCTGGAGCTCTGAGTCCTTTAAAGAAAGTTACCTTACCATGGTGCGAGGTATGTAGAAATAGACATCGTCCAAGTGAATGCTATTACATGCAAAAATATGTTCAGACACCCAAAAATCTGTATTGCACATTCTGTAAGTCAGTAGGGCATGATGATAGGGATTGTAGGGCCTATGAACTCATGCATGAATAGTCGAGGGATATATACAAAATTCAAGGAGAAGTACAACAATAAGGAAACACTACGTAGTATAATTCCCCAGGAAGAGGAAACTTCAACCCTCGTGGTGGATTCATAGGAAGAGGACGAGGAGGAGGTATGGGTCGGGGTAGAGGTGAAATCATTTGTTATAACTGTGCACAATTAGGACATTTGGAAAGGGATTTCCATAACCCTTGTACCACTTACAGTTATTGCAACTCATTTGAGCATTTCATTGAAGATTGTCTTGTGCGATTAGCCAAACTTCAGGAAAAATGAGAAGGAAACCAACAAGTACAACTCATCTCAGCAAAACCTCGTGGATAATATCCCAAAGTTGTTGTAATCACTAGAGGAGGTGTTGTTATAGGAGAAGACAGAGTGACTCCAAGAAATACTACAGAAGAATCAGGGGTGAGAAACGTTGCATAGAAGACACAAGTGTTTGATGCGAAGAAAGAAAAACAAATATTTGAGGAGGCAAGAAAAGAATTCGGGAGAGACCAAGGTTCTTCATAAAAGACACAACCATAGGTAAGAGAATGTGGAATGCCCTTGGTATTTGATCAGTCAGCTCTACCAGGAGAAGAAAAAGAGGTAAGCAAGCTCATGGAATTATTATATACTTCCATTAAGTTGATTCAGGATGAAAACGTTATACAATAGATACAAAATTGAATTAGACGGTATGATCTAGGAAAAGTAGATCCCTTGCTGAATAGAGAAGTACACCAAGTCTCTAAAAAGAGAAGGACAAATAAGGAACTACACCTAAATGCTCAAATTGGAGAGTATGATATAGAATATGTGGTCCTCGACTTAGGTTCGGAGGTCAATGTCATCACGAAGCAGACCTGGGCACTGATGGGAAAACCTAAGTTGATCTATTCCCCTATCAGGCTTAGGATGGATAATCAACAAGCTGTAATCCCTTTTGGAAGATTGGAACATGTCCCTGTAGACATCGACAGAGTAAGGACGTTTTCATAATTTGAGGTGATTGATATAGTTGATGATAGTTGTCCTTACCTTACGTTGTTAAGAATTGATTGGGCTTTCAACAATTCCATTGTGGTTGATTTAAAGAAAAGAAGAATGGCATTTGAAGGAGATTGCCTTAGGGTCATTGTACCTTTGGATTCTGATGAAGGTCAGAGATACATAGAACCCATCAGAGAAGAAGACCGTGCATATGAACTAGAAAAAATATACAAATTAACATCCAGGAAATAGGATTACATTACTCCTACAGTAGACGGGAACCTAAGTTGGCGAAGTGACAACACATGTTCATCGGATTTAGAAGAAGCACTGGAGAACTGGCAGAAAAAAATGTATGAAGTATCTATAAGGAGATGTGCTAGATTAACCAGAGAAGTTCACTGGATCAGCAGAACAATAAGTAACTTGTCCACCTTTGATGTTCTAAATCATTTGGAAGAGTTCTTGTTGGACTTGGAAGAGATTGTACCAATAAAACAAAGTTTTTGGGAAATGGATGAGGCCTTGAAAACAACTCCAGCAAGATGGTGGGGGACACACAAAAACAACATTACAAACTGGGTACAATGTCGCACTTTGATGACATCATGGTTTTCAGAGCAAGTAGAAGGTTGCGAAGTTAGGTACACAAGTCGAAGCTGTTAGAAGGACTATGTGTGAAGTTGTGAGGAATCCTGGAGAAACATTCCTCAAGAGCAGTGGGTGCAAAAATTCATCAACAAACTGGACACAACCCCTATCAATTGGTATCTTCAAGCATAACTACACCTCATCACTGTAGATTGGGATGGTATGACTCAGAACTTTGTAACTACCTTTTTGTTTGAAAGCCAATACCCTATAGTGGATCAAGCATTACATATTGTAAGACATAAAGTATTTGAGGATCCACCTAGCCTCCCTCTGGAACAAGAAGAGGACGAATGGACTATGCCTCTTAAGAAATTGCAAGGCTGTTACAATATCAATGCTGACGAAGACAATGATCCTATTAAGGTGAACATTGTCGAAGAGAAGGCCAAAGATACATAGAAGGACCAACAATTGAGCTACCTTTCTTTGGACAACCAATTAAAATAAAAAAAAGTCAATATTGGAATAGAGCAAACACCAAAGCTTGCAAATGTTTGAGATTATTGGGATGCTCCCACTATTGACAAGATCACAGAGTTACCGCATTAATATCAGAACTTGTTTCCAACCAAGTTCACTAATATGAAGGGCATTAAAAGGCCCATGGGAGAGATGAGGATCCCTTTGAAACCAGATGCAAGGCCAGTCAAATAGAGACCCTAAAGATTGAACCCTAAATATAAGGAGAAAGTGAATATTAAACTCGACAGAATGTTGGATGCAGGAATCATAGAACTTGTTGAAGAGTCAGAGTGGATTATCCCTATGGTGGTGCAGGATAAGAAAATCAGAGAGATCAGGATCTGTGTAGATATCAGGAAACTGAATGATGCATGTTTGCATGAACCATTCCCTACACCACTTACTGACAAAGTGTTAGATAATGTAGGAGGATAGGAGGTATATTCTTTTACAGATCTGGATGACACTGGCGTTGTTCATGAGAGGCTTGCGCAACTGGTTGAATTAGAAGAAGACATATTTATTGCAGGATTCCATCAGCATGTATAGAAGGAAAGAGAAAAGGCCTACCATGACAGGCATATCAAGAAGAAGGCATTTAAGCAAGGCGATTTGGTTCTAATATAGGACAACAAATTCATGAAGCATTCATGGAAGTTCAGAACACATTGGATAGGGCCATATGAGGTTGTCTATGTCACGGAAGGAGGAGCCGCACAGTTGAAGACCTTGAATGGAGAATGGAAGGAAGGTTTGGTGAAGGGGAGATGGTTGAAACTGTAGTATGACAACCAACTACCTTGCAACCATCAATAAGAGAAAAAGAGGAAGGGTCCAGGTACCAGGTGCAGTTGAAACTGGGTACCAGACACAGAAAAGATAGTATGCACATGGCGGGAGAGGAGAGAGAAGAAAGCACAGGCTTCTCCACGCAGCCTGAATTCGAAGAAAATCAGAAGGATCAGATCTGAAGTTCCTCGGGACAAGTTACAGGTGAGTGTTGGGGGCATGTTGGCCCTTGGGTATAGAAGTAAGCAAAGATTAAGACAGAAAAGATGGAATGTGAACTGTGCGGAAGACACAGTGACTGATACTGGGTCAAAGTGAGCAGAAGAGAAGAAAAGATGGAGCGAAGTAAGAGAAAGGAAGTTGTTGGATGAGGAGATCAAGGATGACAGATCAACAAGGAATATGGATCGTGGACAACTCAACAAGCAGAAAATGCCACCGTTGGATGCATTGGAGCACCGCGTGAGAAGGAAGGAAAGAGATGTTGGTGAAGCCCTGAAAACACGAGTCAAGTTGATCTAGGGTTTTAGACACCTAGGTTTTTGGTATCTAGGGTTTTGACACTTAGGTTTCAGCTTAAGGCTGTCAGTGAGTCATTGTAATGTATAAATAAGAACCTAGATGAGGGAAGAGGGTTCGGTGAAGAGTCTCGAGTTTTTTATTGTTATGAGTGATTATTGTTGTAAGAGAGAGAAGCATTGAGCAGTGAGGGAAGTATTTTTTTTAATATCTTCAGCTGGGAGAGAATATCAACCCTACAACTGGGTGTGCAGGGTGGGGAGACAGAAAGAAGAAGAAGAGCGAGAGAGAGAGAATATATTCTAGCTAAGTGTATAGATAGAACTATATGCTTCCATCTTAATATATCATAAAGCACAGTTTTGTGGACGTAACCCTAGGGAGAGGGTGAACCATGTATATATTGTGTTGTGTGTGATTGATGTTGTGTTCTTTACTTCTATTTCTCTATTGATATATTACTATGTTAGATATGACAGATAAATGTGCAAAGTAGATCTAAGCTGATAAATGATATTTAGATGTTGTGTTGTTCTTGTATTGGATCCATTTTGTATTCCCTTTGGTTGTAGACATCTGTGTCCTACAACCCCCCATAGCTACTTCGGGTGAGACTGCATCTGCCTCACAGGTGTTGCCGAAAGGGCTAGTAGTTAGGGCTTGTTGGTGTGCTCTTGGAGCTGAACCCTAGGTTTGCCCCTGTGCAAACATTTCCCCCCGATTATAGTCGATATTATTTCTTATATTTGGCTTCTTCGGATCATACCATCGCCATGGTTCTGGTCCAAGAGGATCATTCACACGAAGAAAATTTCATTTACTATCTAAGTTGGAGTCTTACGACCACCAAAATCAAATACATGCATGTGGAGAAATTTTCCTTGGTAGTTTTTCAAACTGTCCAAAGTTTTTGTCACTATATCTTATTGCGCAAAACCAAGATTATTTCTGATTGCAACCCTATGCAACATATTCTAACACGCTAATTTCCAGGGGGGAAATAATTCAAATGGATAGTGATTCTCCATGAGTTTGATTTGTAGTTTGAGAAAGCCAAGTCAAAGAAATCTTTGGTCTTTCTTGAGCTGATATGTGACCTTCCCTCCATTGATACAGAAAATGTGGCAAAGGATTCTTTTCCTGGTGAATCTCTCTTTTTGATCAGTTCTGACGATATCTGATATGGAGACATTATCATTTATCTCCAACCCCAAACTTTGCAGCTTGATATATCTCATGTAGATCGTCATCATATTAGGTATCAAGCTCGTCAATATATTATTCTTGGTGATACCCTTTACCATCGTGGTAGTGACTCCCTGTTTCAGCGATTTCTAACATATGATGAAGCTGAGAAAGAACTAAATGAATTCCATTATGGATCATGTGGCAGTCATATGTATGGGTATGCCACTTTCCAATATATACTACAAGTTGGTTACTTCTGGCCTTCGCTTTTCAATGATTGCATTCTCATAGTTCAAAAATTCCACGCTTGTCAAACCTATAATAATAAGATTTGATCTCATCCTGCTCCTCTCTATCCTATAGTTTTTGTGGGTCCATTTGCTAAATGGGGCATTGAATTCATGACATGTAACCTTCACTCGGTCAGGGGGCATCGATACATCATTGTAGTTGTGGATTATTTCAGTAAGTGGGCCGAAGTGATACCTACATTTGATAACACCAAGAAAACTGCAACACTATTCATATTCAATCATATCATCACCAGGATTGGTTTCCTTCAAGCCATCATCACCTACCATGGCACCCATTTTTTCAATTTTATGATGTCTGAGCTTACCAATAAGTTGGGTTTATGGCATGAAAAATCAACCCCTTATTATCCACAAGCCAATGGCCAAGTTGAAGCAATCAACAAAGTTTTAACCACTATGCTTCGACAGATGGTAGGGATTCATAAGTCAAGTTGGCATACAACTATTTTTTCGGCATTATGGGCCTATCAGACGTCAGTTAAATATTTTATGGGGTTCATGCCTTTCCAATTAGTATATGGTATCGAAGCCATTTTTCCGAATGAATGGAAAGGTGGGAGTTGGAAGGGAAGCCCATGTACAAAAATCCCCAAAATACTGATAACAAAGGCTTCAAAAGGCCTAGCAATAATGTACCACAGGCTTTTCCAAGGGAACAAAGGAGAAAAGACAGAGATGATCATAGGATTCAAACCCCTCTCCAAAATATCCTAGTTTCTCATGAGGAAGGAGAAGAGATAGATGAGCTCGACCCCGAAATTCACTGTATTGAAGACACTTCCCCTTTTCCCCATTTGACTCAATCTACATATGAAGGATTCCTTATGAACATTCAAGTCAATGAGTTGGGTAAAGGGGAAAAGGCCAAAAACACTCCTAACAGATATCATCTCAGGTCAAAGAAGAAAGAAGGAAATTTTGATAGCCATGATCAACCCCTCATAGCGGAAAAACCTGCTAAACCTGCTACAATCACTACTAAAGAAAATAAAACTCAGAATACTTCGCCAATAGCCAAAAAACCAGTCTCTGAGGTAAGGGAAGCTCCTAAGCCTTTTCCCTCCTTTAGTTTTGAGCATGAAATTCAAAAGATTATAATTCTCGTACCCCTCTCAGAGCTAGTTAAAAATGAAGATTTCAAAAGGTCCCTCTCCAAGCTGCTACAATCTGAGTCCCCCCAGCCTTCTACAGACTCAGTAAATCTCCAAGATGAAAAGCCACCAGTCATTTTAGGTCCCATGGTAGAAGACATAGATGATTCATCCCCTCCCTTCTACACATCCCTGAACATACATGATAACGTGCTGCATAATTTCCTCATGGATTCAGGAGCTTCCCACAACCTTATGCCCAAAATAGTCATGGAAGAATTGGGACTGGAAGTGACAAAGGCTTATCACAATTTGTACTCTTTTGATTCAAGGAGGGTGAAATGCCTTGGAGTCATCAAAGACTTAGTGGTCTCTTTATTTCAGTTGCCAATGAAGAGTGTGGTCATGGACATTGCAGTAGCTGATGTTCCCCCCAAGTTTGGCATGCTGTTGTCAAGATCTTGGATTAAAAAACTTGGAGGACCATTACAGATGGATCTCACATATGCCACCATTCCAGTCTTTGGAGGGGAACACATGAGGTTGTGCAGATAAGTTCAGCTGGCCTACATTCTCAGTGACAAAGCAGACCCCACTAATCACCCAATCTTTGCACTTGACACTGATTTGGGGTCTAGTTTATTGCAGATCACTGAGACTCCTAAAGCCCCTTTTCAAATCAGAAAGAAACCCATATTTAATCATGAGATAACTCCTCCAACCACCTCTATTTGGAAAATGTTCTTCGATGGAGTTTCTTCTAGCGAAGGTGCTGGCGTTGGAGTGGTTCTCGTGTCCCCTTGGAAGGAAACCATATCCCTGTCATACAAGCTAGAATTTGAAGCTACCAATAATGTGGCATAATATGAAGCTCTTGTTCTGGGTATGAGGGCTACAAAAGAAAATGGAATTAAGGAGGTAGTAGTGTTCAGAGATGCTGAGTTGATAATCCAACAAGTTAGAAATGCTTATCGGGCTAAGCATCCTCGGCTCAGGAGTTACAAAAATGAAGTGTGGGACCTGATTGATAATTTCTTCTCAGCTTTCAACATTTCTTTTATTCCAAGAGAGGAAAATACTTTGGCTGATTCCTTAGCTGTCTCAGCTAGTCTGTTCAAGATCCCTCTGCCGCCTAAGATCATATATGAGGTCGAGATAAGATACAGGCCATCTATTCTGGACAATATCAAGCATTGGAAGGTATTCAAAGATGATCTTGAAATCAAAAAATTTCTTCATTCCATCGATGAATTTTCTGCATTGCACATTGATCAGGATCCTGATCTCGAAAGTCATCCTCACCTTGAGGTATTTTTAAATAAAATTGCTAATCACCATATTATTCATTTGCCTAGAAATCACATTTCGAAGGGACTAGTCCCTTTAGAAAGACTGTTCGATGGGAATGATGTGGCAGTAAAGGGTAGGGTTTCAAATGGAGATGATGATACAGTGGAGTGCAACATCGACACACAGGAGGAGCCTAAGTTTGTCAAGTTGTCAAGTGGTTTGACCAAAGAACAGAGGGTCGAATATAACGAGTTATTAAGAGAATTTGTTGATGTGTTTGAATGGTCCTATGAAGACCTCAAGACATATGACATAGCCATCATTGAACACAAGATCCCACTGAAGGGAGAGGCTAAGACATTTAGGCAGAAGCTAAGGTAGATAAATCCCATGTTGTTGTCTGTCATGGAGAGAGAAGTGAAAAATTTGTTAGATACCAAAATCATTGTCCCCTTGAGATATTCAAAGTGGGTAGCCAATTTGGTCCCGGTGAGGAAGAAAAGTGGAGAAATTAGGCTCTGCGTCTATTTCAGGAACCTGAATAGGTGCTCAAAGAAAGACAACTATCCCTTGCCCAACATGGAACACATATTGCAGAGGGTAACTGGTGCATCTAGGATATCCATTATTGATAGTTTTTCTGGCTATAATAAGATAGCAGTCATGCCTGAGGACAGAGAAAAAACAACCTTCACTACTCCTTGGGTCACATTCATGTATGCCAAAATGAATTTTGGATTAATGAATGCAGGAGCAACATTTCAGCAAGCTATGGACATAACCTTCATCAGGGAGAGAGATCAGTTTGTGGTGATCTATCTGGATGACATCACAATCTTCTCCAGGTTTGATAAGGAGCACTGCTGTCACTTGAGGAAAGTTTTCTTGAAATGCCGGAGGTTTGGCCTTTCCTTAAATCCAAAGAAATCTTTGTTTGCTATGAAGGAGGGGAAACTGTTAGGCCATATAGTATCAGCAGAGGGAGTGAGAATTGATCCCAGTAGGGTAGAGGCAATTCAGACCCTGTCACTTCCCAAGTCTAGAAAGGAAGTTCAGGATTTTTTAGGGAAGATTAACTTTCTGAGGAGGTTCGTCTCAAATTTTGTTGAGTTGGTGAAACACATCACTTCCATTCTCAGAAAGGGAAAATAAGTAAAATGGACTGTTGAACCCAGGGAGTCTTTTGTCCAAATAAAAAGGGCATTGACTGAGGCACCTGTGTTGATCAGTCCTGATTATTCCATGGATTTCCTAATTTTTTCTTTTGCTTCTTTTGATACAGTAACAACGGTCTTATTGCAGAAAAATGAGGAAGGGCGAGAGCAACCCATTTCCTTCTTCAATAAGGCATTAAGAGATGCAAAAATCAGGTATGAGATCATGGAGAAGTAGGCCTATGCCTTGGTGAAAGCTCTCAAAGCTTTCAGAGTCTATGTCTTGCACTCAAGAGTGACTGCATATGTTCCTTCAGCCTCTGTGAAGGACATCCTTATACAACCTGACATAGATGGGAGAAGAGGTAAATGGACTGCCAAGATCCTTGAGTTTGACCTGGAGATAAAGCCCACCAAGTTGGTTAAAGGGCAAGGTTTAGCCAAGCTGTCGGCTGAATCCAATTGCAAGGCCTTGGGGGTTAGCTTCATTAACGCTTACTCAGGAAATCAACAAGCTGAGTCGTCCAGCAAAAGCACTCAGGGTGGCTTATCACTAGCAGAATGCACCTGGTATAGAGACATTTTGTACTTTCTGCAAGAGTTGAAGCCTCCTGATGGAATGGGAAAAAGAAAGGCAAGAGATTTAAAGCTCAAGGTAGTCAGATATTGTCTTATTGACCATGTCTTGTACTGGAGAGACCCTCTAGGGGTGTTTTTCAGGTGTCTGAACCCACAAGAGGTCTAGAAAGTTATGTTTGATTTCCATAACGACCTTTGTGGAGGGCATCATTTCTAGAAGACCACAACCCACAAAATTCTCAGGGCTGGGTACTACTGGCCCACCTTATTCACTGATGTCTGCAGAGAAGTCAGAGCTTGCATCAAATGCCAAAGGTTCTCAGGAAAGCAACAACTCAAATATCTGCCACTAAATCCTATAGTAGCTTCAACACCCTTTCAACAGTGGGGGTTAGACTTTATTGGGGAAATTCATCCTCCTTCAAGTGGCCAGCATAGATGGATCCTGACTGCAATAGACTATTTCACCAAGTGGATAGAAGTTGCCTCCACCAGGAGTGCTTCACACAAGGTAATTATCATCTTCTTGGAGGATATCATAGCCAGATTTGGTTGTCCTAGCATAATTGTCACTGATAATGCTGCTTCTTTCAAGTCTAAGCCTCTGGTTAAGTTCTGTGAGCAGTTCGAGATTTCACTAATTCACTCCACTCCCTATTATCCTCAAGGAAATGGACTGGCATAATCTTCCAATAAAAGTATAATCAAACTCATTAAAAGATTATTGGAAGACAATAAGAGGGGTTGGGATTCAAAGCTCAAATTCGCTCTATGGGTCGATCGAGTGACAACAAAGAAGTCCCTGGGCACCTCACCTTTTCAACTTGTTTATGGGATGGAGGCTGTGTTTCCCACTTAGCTCGCTTTACCTGTAGCTAAATCATTTCAAGATCATGAAGGAGAGCCAGACCATATGGTTAGAATAATTCATCAAGTGGTGGAAGTGCAACAGATCAGGGAGCAGGTGATGGACATAGCTCATAGTCATCAGTAGAAGATCAAGCAGGCCTTTGACAGGAAGGTCAGGAAGGAGGAATTCGAGCTGGGAGATTTGGTGCTTAAGTGGGATCCACCCAGGCAGGAGAGGGGAAAACACAACAAGTTTGATGCCCTCTGGATCGGGCCCTTCAAAATCTCTGAAGTAGTCTTAAATAACACATACAAGTCGTTGGATTTGGAGGGTGAAGAAGTCTTTAGTGGCCCGTAAATGGGCATTTCCTGAAGAAATGTTTTGTTTGAGCCTTAGACGGCTCCTCTGTTTTTGTAAATAGAGTCTTTATTTCTTTTATGTTTATTTTCGGCTTAATAAATGACTCCATAGTGCAACAGAAGGCAACTGGAACTGCAGAAGGAGTTCTTAGAGCATCGCAGGGATGACTCTATCCCCCATGGAGCCTAATGTTAGCGCCAATTCTTGCAAGTCATGAGTGTCGAGTGCAACATACTGAAGAAGTCCATTTCGAGCTTAAAATCAAGCAAGCGGGCATTTTGTTTTCAACGGTGAGGATCCACAGATGGAGAAGATCGACGATCATCGGGTAAGTTTGAGTCGCAGAGTTGCATGAGGTCTGGCGCATGAGATCATCTC
This sequence comes from Picea engelmannii, assembly GCA_009831015.1. Classification (NCBI taxonomy): domain Eukaryota; kingdom Viridiplantae; phylum Streptophyta; class Pinopsida; order Pinales; family Pinaceae; genus Picea; species Picea engelmannii. The sequence continues at coordinate 542,585 of ML781594.1, read as the reverse complement.
TTATGGCCAAAATCACAAAATGATGAGCCATTTCGGCATTTCGGCTACCAGGACTTCAAAGGACAAAGGGTTGCTCTCTTCCACTGCATTTCGAAACCGCGAAACGCGAAATGTGAAAAGCGCCCAGGAGCCATTTCGGCATTTCGGCTACCAGGACTTCAAAGGACAAAGGGGTTGCTCTTCCACTGCATTTTGAAACCCCGAAACGCGAAATGCGAAAAATGCCCAGGAGCCATTTCGACATTTCGGCTACCGGGACTTGAAAGTACAAAGGGGTTGCTCTTCCACTGCATTTCGAAACCCCGAAACGTGAAATGTGAAAAGCGCCTAGGAGCCATTTCAGAATTTCGGCTACTGAGACTTCAAAGAACAAAGGGTTGTTTTTTGTGTTTTCAGTCTCGGCCACCCTCCATGGAAGAAGCATTTAATGAATATTGAGCAAGTGGTTGAGACCTCAACTCAACTCATAAATGGAGGGCGTGGAAAAGTCTTGGAGAAATCAGCCCGTGGTACCCTTGTATGCCAGTCCCCCTGCAAGAGCCATGCTGAGTTAAGATGGCGTTTGACGAAGGAGTTCCATCCAGGTTTGACTGAGGAGCCTGCACATGCTAATTTGGACTTTAATGTCTCAGCTACCTTCCTGCTGCGAAGGTGGCAAATTTCCCTGAGTATATATACTCAGTTTTTGTATTTCTGTAAGGATGGATGGTAGAGCAGAGCTCCTGACTGTAATGTTTTAATGAAACACTGTTTTTCCTAGCTATGTATATGTATATGAAATTTCTTTGTTTAATGTAAGGCAGCTCCCTTTTTTATCTTGTTTCGATCTCAAACTGAAAGGGTTCATGATTGAATGATTCACATGAATTGTCGTGACCGTGTTATGATAAAGGATTTATCATAATTCTGTTATGTTCTTTTAGTGTTTTCGCTTTTGAATATAAGAAATTCTTGTATTCAAATTTTTCTTTTGCAAGCTGTTGGAAGCCTGATGCCTACAACAACCCTTCACATTTCCCCATAGAAGTCTTCCTCCTACTCACCCTTATTACAACTTACTGCCTGAAATTAAACCAAGACCTCATCTGCTTGTGCATGCCTGGCCTAGCTTCTGAGTTAGAACGATATTGTTCCGAGTTTACTTCCATTCATCACTCTTTATCAACAAATCATGACATTCAAACTGATGGGCCTCAGGCTTACTCCTGCTGCAATCCAGGAGTGACTTCTGACGCCAACAACTACAATAAGGTTGAATAGAATATTATTGCCAATTTTAGGAGCACTGAGGGTTGGTCAGAATAAATTAAATGCAATATTGGAGTCAAGCAAGGTTGTCCCTTGTCCCCTACCCTTTTTGGCATATACATTGACAAGTTAGAAGAATATTTGGAAGAAGTAGTTTGTGTTAACCCAATTCTCACTAGTATAGTCATCATTCTTCTTCTTTAAGATGATGATATTGTTCTTATGGTGAGAAGTCCCCACAATCTTGGCACGAAACTAAGAATCCTCAATGATTTCTGCTACAATATAGATATGGCTGTCAATATGGACAAAACAAAAGTCATGATAGTTAAATCCAATAAGATCAACTATGATACTTTCGTATATGACAACAACTTGGAGGAAATTCCTTCATACAAATCTCTCAGAATCGATATTCACCACAAGCTCAACTGAAATTATAGCAATGAGAAAAGGATAAATGGAGGGTGGAAAACTTATTATGAGATTAAAAACAATATAAATCAACATATATTTGGATATGGGATAAGAAAAAATTCATTGAGAAAAGGATAAATGGAGGGTGGAAATCTTATTATGGGAATGAAAACAATTATAAATCAACGGATCTTTGGATATGGGATAAGAAAAAACTCCTCTTTGAGATTCTCGTTACTCATGTTATTCTATACATGGATGCGAAGTTTGGGGATGTAGTATTTCTAGAGAGCCATGGCGAAAGATAGAGTAGATCCAAAAAAAAATTATAACCTATTATCTCAAAATTAAAGGAAATAAACCCTATCCTATCCTCAGAGAAGCGAGCATTTCCCCCATTGAGAGCATGACCATGACCAGTTACCTATTGTATAAGAACAAGTTAAACAACATTGAAGACAAGAGGCTTCCTGAAATTGCTTCAAACTCCATCCAAAACGACCTCGCTCAAGCGGGGATGGCATAAGGATGACTAGTCTTGGCTAAAACCATTGAGGAATAAAGAAAGAGCTCATATTGCAAAATAAGGATAATGTTAAAAATGTTATTACATCAAAATTTAAGGAGAAAATGTGGTGCCATAAAGAGTTAGAGGGAAAAATAAAATAAAGATATATAAAAAAAATCTCCAACATATACCGAGATTAGATCTCAATTTCAAAAGATTTGTTACACTACCAACCTTCCTAACCTTTTAATTCAAGAAAACTATTGTGATATTGAAAAGCTTCTCTTAATGCTTTTCAAACATAGAAATACAATTCTAAAGAATTCCAAGTAATCCCCTATCTTCTTAAGTATCAATTTGGTCTGAATGGACATTAATCATCATCATCATTTTAAAGTTGGTGAAATCAAATATAAATATATTGTATATATAAAAATGGTTGATATTTTTTTTTAATTTTTTTTATGGTTTATTATTATTATTTTATGTGAGGTTATTTTTTTCCAAATTGTAATTTTAAATTTAATGAATTATGTAAAAATAAAAATAAAATTTTTATCCATTTATTTTATTATAAAAGTAATAAAAATCATGTATAATTAAATTTCAAATTAATCACATAATTTGAATTTTATCAAATTAGTTACCCTCTTTGCAAACATAAGTAAAGATTGGATTAATAAAGTTAGTGTGGTTAATACATTACAATTTTTTATGAATTTATTTTATTATAAAAGTAATAAATCATGTAATCAAATCCTAAATCGACCACATAATTTGATGTTCAATAAGTTAGTAACCCTCTTTGTAAGCATATGGGTCTAATGGTTAAGAACATGTGTTTCCTCTTAAGAGGTCATAGGTTCAAATCCAGAGGGGGTAGGGTATGTATACCTTCCTAGACTTTACCAGTCAAATCACTGGGCTAAACTAATAGTTAGTGTTGTTAGAATAAACTAAAATAAACTAATAGCCTGCTTCTGAAATTCTCGTTGTAAATCGTCTCTTGTTCCCTGTGTGCCCTCACATTTGAATTGATGGAGGACGTCGAGGAATCTGACAAGTCGGTGGAGGCCATGCAAGGGATACCTTGCAGCGTCAAAACCTCGGTGTTGAGAAAGAGTGAGCCTGGTGTTCCGGACAGACAGGCTCCACCAGATTTAATGCCCCCGAGGATCAATCTTGGTACATCATATTGTTTGCAAATCGTATGTTCGATTTCTGGTGCATCTTATTTCGATTTTTGGCCATGACGTCCCGACTATCAAAGGAGGAGGCCTAGCAATGGTCAAGAATCCACCAATGGTGATATTTGAAATATTTGGTCATGAAAATTAAGAGCAAACGAACTAGTGCTTCGCTAGTTCCTTATCCACAAAATCAAGTCAAGATGTTACTTGGTTATGTTCTTGATAATATTTGGCGTTTTGTAAAAATATGCATATTGAGCCTAGTCAACTCAATGTGTGAGTGTAAAGTTGTTAGAATTGACTACTCTAACAATTTGCAGATGGAGATACAAGACGTTGAATGAAGATTTGAAGATGTAGATGCTTAGTATGAGATGATTCTAGATAGAGAGAAGACCAAAGAATTTCATGGTGAATGATAATGTTTAAGTGTAGGTCAATTGAAGCGGATGTGAATATCTTGGGCATATGTAATGGGATTATAATTGCTACAAAGAAGTGATGGTAATATTTGTGTTGATGTAAAGTATTTTTAGATGCATTTTGTATTTGAGTTAATGATGCATATGTGATGCATGGGGTTCATGATTGATTGTACCCGACACCCTGGAGTTTGGTCCAAGTTGTATGCCTCATCATAGGCATGTTTAGTTCCCTAGGTTTTTTGTAAGCCTTGTTATTTAGGCATACATGTTGTGTTTCTTATTCGCACATAATTATCCTCTTATGCATAGAGAGGATGTGGATCGAGTTGTGGAATAGACCACTGTGAGACGTACGGGGGTGACAGGTGTACTCGTAGCCTAAGCTTGATGTTGAGTCAGAGAAATTGAATCTTCGATTAAGGGGGGAATGTGAGATGAAATAATCTCAGAATGTGAGGGACCATGTTATGTTAGAGATAAATTTTAATGCATTGACGAACCATGTACTTGAAAAACATTCCTAGAGGACTAGCGGTTACAGTGGTTGATGACCCATGTATTCCGGTAGATGGATTGCTTTTTATATGGACATCAATGATCAGTGGTTTGTAGTGATCAGTGTTCTGCAGGTACAAAACTAAAGAAGATGCAAGTTCGAAGAAGAAGCCCATAGTAAAGAAAGCCGAATCGATGAGAAGCATTGGAAGTCTAGTTCCGGCAATGAAGATAACAATGCACATGGAAGTCTTGTAAAACCAACATAAATCAAATGATGGTGGAACATGTGTTTATTACAAGTAGTCATTAAGGGGGTGTGTTAGAATATATAATAACTACATGTATTATCTGTGCTCATATATTTGGATGTGATTATTATTGGTTATCTAAGTAGTGTGTCTGATTAGATCTAGATAGTTGTGAGAGAAATTCTCTCCAAGAAAGAGTCCTAAGATGGTGTGAGGTTGAGATATTTGCTCAACCATGAAGATTGCATCATGTTGTATTTATATGCATATTTACATTAATTAAATTGTGTGTTTTTTTAGGTATTATTTGTGTTTGTAATCTCTACTCTCCCATTTTATTAAGTATAGTTAATAAAGTCTATATATATTTTTTAATTTTTGAATTTAAATCTATATTGATAGATTTAATTTTATCCATCACTTTATTTTAAAAAGATTTTTAAAATTTCTTTTTACATTTATAAGATGATCAATAATTACTAATATCTAAATATGTTGAATTCTAATTCAAAATATATAATAACCATACTACTTTTATTTTATTTTTAAATTATTTACAAATAATATATTATTACAAGTTTCAATTTTTTTTATAATTATTTTAACTTTTTATTTTAAATTATATATAACCATTTTATTAATTTTATTAGACCAAAAAGTAACATTTTTAAAAGATACATAAACAACTTTATTATTAAAGTTACTTGTTTTAATTTTACCCACAATTTAATTATTAAATTTCATCATTAAATAGAACTTAGAACTTTGTACTGCTCACCGGTCACAATCAAGTTTCACAACGTGTTAGTCAGTTCCTACATGTATTAGTGATGTATTAGTCGTAGTGTCGTGGTCTAAATGTTTTAGGAAATGACTTTTTTCAGATTATATTTGTCTGAAATCTAGCGAGAAATTGTTAGATCTGTAGATTTGAGTGATTATTTCTATATGATCTGAGTGCCTCAAAAATTTTTCATTATTAATTTTAATCTGGCAAAACATAAAACATTGTGGAAAGAGAGCCGACCATATTTCGATGATGACGGCAAGAACAACACCGAGATACGTTGCGCCAGAGGTGTGTGACAGCGATAAATAAGATGTTTATAGTTTCAGGATGCTGATGCTACAGGGTTGTTCACATGTTACAAGGAAATGGAGATGACGTGGGCCACCCACCCTTTCCCTTCAATTCCTCCTCCCGTGCACTCGAATTACCTTTATTGTCTTATACTGAAAAAGAAATTTCCATTGAAATTAAGTCGTAGATTTTTATGCGGAATTTGCTTCGAAAGTTTGCAATGTTGCAGATCGATCCTAGTGACCAAGTCAAGATCACCATGTCATGTCTTTTGCAACACAGGTACGCCAGCCACCACTTAATATCATCTTCATGTCTGACTGTGTATTACTTTTCATAATCAAAGTATGTAGCGCGTCCAGAAATTGATGTAAACAAAATGATTCGAGTGTTGAATGTTTGTTTTATTTCACATCGGCCATACAGTCTTTCACATGGATGCTTTGTTCCGATAAAACTATACAGCTTCTGGATGCCACTTCTACAAAAAATATCTATGCAGCTTCTGCCCCCTTTCTCATAGTCTCGATATTTAAGAGAAATGCAATATTCTTATGCATATGCATATGTTTAACAAATCATTTTTTTTTTTTTATGTTTATATGTGTATTAAAAAAAAAATTTAAATTTTTATATGTTTATATGTGTATTAAACCACCAAAAAAAATTTAAACCACCAAAAAAAATTTAAATTTTTGTTTATATGTGTATTAAACATATAAACAATATATGTTTATATGTTTAATACACATATAAACATATAAAAATTTAAATTTTTGTTATTACAATATATGTTTATACAATATATGTTTATATGTGTATTAAACCACCAAAAAAAATTTAAATTTTTGTTATTGATTGTTTTGAGTGAACAGTCTCTCTTTGATTTAAAATATAAGCCCAGTCTCAAAAATTGAATCCTAGTACACAACGCTAATAAGCACTTTTCCAGCCAAGACAAGTACAACATCTACTAATCATAAATAACTTGCACTAAGTTTAATCACGAGAAACATAATGATGCTTAGTCAGTTGATCTTAAAACATTGCAAATAATAGGATCAAAAAGAAATAATAGGGTAACCAAGTGTTTGGTTTGCGTCTTTCTATGGTGCGGAAGTAAATGTGTGTGGATATAAGCGAAAGTGATGCAATTATAGATGCTTGACAGATAAGAGCTACTCAAAAGTGTGTGGAAGCTAGCATGTGTGAGAAGCAAAGGAACTAAAGTTGTGTGCATAGAATATTAGATCTGGCATGGGACTATGTATAAAAAAGAAACACACACATCGAGCATAAGAAAATGTTCACTTTGACTCTTTGTATTGTGCAGAAGTGAATTGATCCAGATATAAAGGAAAGAAATGGCTAGGATGTGTTGGAAGCATTGCAAACTATGTGGAGAGCAATGTAAAGTGTGCAGATGTTGGCATGTTCGAGAAGCATAGTACATAAATTTCTCGGCGCAAAATATGATATTTGGCATCCAACTAGGCAAACTTAGCAAAAACTAGTATGCAAAGACAAAGATGTGACAAAAACAATGTGAAGTGTGTTGATGATAGGATTGGCTCAAATCCATATTCATGTAATTTTCAACAGAAGACATGACATTTAGCATAAAACTATGTAATAAACATCTCCCAAAAATCTTTGTAAACAGGTTGCACAGATGAAGATGCAGAGAAGCGATGCATAATGCAGCCAATATAGGATGTGACGGAAGCAATGTGGGGTTCATAGAAGCCAGGATGTTCACGAGACAGTGAAACTTGTACAGAGCGTAGGATATGCGGAAAGCAGATGAAAACGAGTTTCGTGTGTAATATATATTTCTTATGTAGACTATATGTAGAGGCCAAGATGTGTGGGAACAATGTAGTGCTAATTCTACCATTGGCCTAAAGCTATGCAAAATTTGTGGAGGATACGATATGTGGTTCTACGAGGAGCAAAGGGCGTGTAGTTCTCATCACAAGACATGGAAATTAGCATAAACTATGTAAAAACATCAACCATTAAACCTTGTAAAGAGATTGTAGAGATGAAGATGCATATAAGCAACATAGAGTGCAACCATCCCATGATGTGTGCAAGACAATGCAAATTGTGTACAGATTAGGATATGTAAAACGAAAATGCAATTGACTTATGTTTACAATATATACTGCTTGTACAAAGGTTGAAATTGTGAGCAACACTTCAAGTAATTATTTACTGGTATTACTCGCTCCCTGAATTTGAAAAAAGACAATTTGCATATTATGAAAGACATGAAATATAGTCCAAAACTAGCAATATTGTCAAAGTTATAGGTTAATAGGAAACACTATTTTTCAAGAAAACATGAGAAAACACATTGCACAAAAAAGCTAACAGGTCAAATTAGTGCAAAACCAGAGGAATTGTCAATGTTTTGGCTTTTACGAAAACGTCTTTTCTATAGGTAAGTTACTCACAAAGTACAGATAACGATGAATAGAAACTACTAGACAACCAATAATATAAACGGGTAAATTTACTTCGCACAAGTGATAAATATATATATATATATATATATATATATATATATATATATATATATATATATATATATATATATTTTTCAAATTGACGCAAATAAAGGTGTTGTAAATGACTGGGTTAGCGTGCAAACTAGCTAGTTTGAGAAAAAATATTCACACATACACATTGCAATCTGCAATGCATTGTTTCCTATGTGCAGAGACTTTTGCATAGGTATATCCACACACAACATGGATCTGTAGGAATATATGGTATGTGCGCAGATATTTTCTTTGACATTTTGTTAGCATATCCACACATAATTACTAATTATTTAATATTAGGGTATGTGCAAGATAATGTTGGTCTCTCATGACACATTAGTGGCAAAGAAAACTTGGAAAAACATCAATCTGTTAACTTGTAGGGATTATTCAAGGTACTTTTACAATGAGTTTGAATATGGTGTAAGAATATGAAACATAAGAAATTGAATTAGCTTTCTAAATATACAACTTTTATTCATAGAAATTGTGAATAACTATGTGAAATTTGAATTTTTCTAACAATGGTATGTTATTTTTTTAGCAAAATATAAGGTATATGTCTTTGTTCATGCAGGTGATGAGTACCTTAATGATGGAATTTCATTCCAAAAAATTGTATAATTGTAGAGAACCCATTGTTCTATTGTGGTGTATTTTTTGGAAATTTATAATATTAATTTTATATATTTTTTAAATTATCAAATTCAATATATCCTTGAAATAAAAACACCTTTTGTTCGTGCAGGATAAGAGGGTCTTAACATGATCACAATAATTATTTATTTATTTATTTTCTTCAGATCATAGATATCAGTATCCTCTACTGCGACATATAACTCATTCTAGAAATGGTTAAGCCGACAAAAAGTTATAGTAGAAATAAGAGAGGTATGTATTCTAGGATTTTGATATATGCGAAGACAAAAATAAATTAAAAATAGTAAGCAATATTAATTAAAAAAAAAAAAAACTATATATTTGGAATATGCATAACTAACTCTATCTATGTTTGTAGTTTTGTCAACAACTGAATTGTTTATGCTATAGAAAAATAATGTCAAAGAAAGAGATATAGAGAGGTATTGAGAAAAATGGAGGTTTTTATCAATTTGCAAACATAACCACTAGGTTTTTCATCTCGAACCTAAATCTGAGGCAACCAAGTCAGCGTACACGTTGTCAATCCCGCCCCAAAAAAATTAATTCAAAAGAACATGCACATGCTCTAGGAATGCACACACATTCCTAATAGCACGCACGCGCTATAAGAACACACACACATTCTTAAGAGCTCGCACGGGCTATAGGAATGTGAATGTGTTCCTAAGAGAGACACGCACTATAGGAACATGCACGTGCTCCTATAAACTATTTTTATTTTCCATTTCCCCCTCCCTCCCTCTCTCTCTCTCTCTCTCTCTCTCTCCTACATCTACCCCCCCTCTTTGTCTCCCTCTCCCTCTCCCTCTCTAACCCCCTTGTCTGTCTCCCTCTCAGTCCCTNATTAAAAAAAAAAAAAAAAAACTACTATATATTTGGAATATGCATAACTAATTCTATCTATGTTTGTAGTTTTGTCAACAACTGAATTGTTTATGCTATAGAAAAACAATGTTAAGGAAAGAGATATAGAGAGGTATTGAGAAAAATGGAGGTTTTTATCAATTTGCGAACAAAAACACTAGGTTTTTCATCTCGAACCTAAATCTGAGGCAACCAAGTCAGCGTACACGTTGTCAATCCTGCCCCCAAAAAATTAATTCAAAAGAACATGCACGTGCTCTAGGAATGCACACACATTCCTAATAGCACGCACATGCTATAAGAACAGACACACATTCTTAAGAGATCGCACGGGCTATAGGAATGTGAATGTGTTCCTAAGAGAGACACACACTATAGGAACATGCACGTGCTCCTATAAACTATTTTTATTTTCCATTTCCCCCTCCCCCTCTCTCTCTCTCTCTCTCTCTCTCCTACATCTACTCCCCCCTCTCTGTCTCCCTCTCTAACCCCCTTGTCTGTCTCCCTCTCAGTCCCTATCACACTCCCATACATGGTAAAACCTAGACATGTGGCAAGACCTAGACATCGAAAGGCATGGAAAGACTACCTTTCCTTGACATGCCTCAGACTCTCACA
>ML781594.1:489028-530526 GCA_009831015.1 Picea engelmannii | reverse complement strand
TCTCTCTCTTGCTTCTCACTCTCTCTCTCTCTCTCTCTTCCCCCCCTGCTATAGTGGGAAAACCCCCCTATGGACTACATTAGGGTTCAACGTGCAGGCAGAGATAACCGTCTAAATTCTCCTACTTTTAACAACTACCCCGACAATACCCCACATTCATACATAAAACACAAATATAAAAGGAACCGATAACTCTACCTTGAACTCCACATCCGGTGTCGGTCCTTTTGCGTTTGGTTGTTCCTCGACTGCAAATATCCTCCCAAGGCCGACCTACATTCATAAACAGACAAACAAAGAACTACAAACAATCATATTATATATGAATTAGTGGGTTAGATTTCATAATAAAACATGAATCGAACATAAAGATTGAACACATCATATGGTGGGATAGAAAAAGTACTTCTTTTTATTAATCTCACAAAGTCACTTACAATGAGATCGACCACTGCTCCTTGAAATTGGTCCGGGCTCCTCTTCACCAAGCTCCAACTACTTCCACGTATCCTTCTCCTCTCACAATTCTCTCTAGGGAAATGGCATGTGCTTAGGAATGAGGAAAAAGACAAGAATAAGGGAATTCTGGCTCAAAACTCACAATGTCTCTGCAAATTCTTGGGGCAGGGGGGGAAAGTGAAATGGGTAGAGTTTCATTGTTCTTATGCTTAGATTTTGAATGAGACCCCAACACCTCCTTTTATATGACAAAAAAGATGGTTATTCGGTTGGGTGACGGGCTATAGGCGGTGGAACAATTGGGAAATTGTCCAATAGCCCGTAATCTCAATGAATTCCTTGCAACTTTTTAATTTTTGCAAATTTTGTGGGTATACGCAGGCTGTAATGGTGCAACTAGCATACTTACACTGGAATTAATGATGCATATAGAGTACATACACGAGCAGTAATGGTGCAGGGCACATACATCTTCAAAAATATGGTTTTTAAGAAGAGTTGTTCAGTGATGGCTTGGAAAAAATAGCAAGTAAGATGGCCTGATGCCAGGTATGCATGTATGGTGCAATTTAAGGTTATAACAGATGCCCCCTAATGTGTGAGGTCATAAGAGCATCTGATGGCCGAAATACATTACAAATATTTACCAACGTACGAAGTGAGTGAGCCCAAGACCAGAGTTCGGGAGATGCCATCTGCAAAAAATAGTAATTGTCTCACCGAGGCGGGCATACCCATGCTTGGAATGAAATAAATCATGGTTTCCAATCAAATACATTGCAGATCCATGTCATATAACTATATAAAGTGTAGCCGTGAGCAATACATAATGGATCTACATCTCAAAATAAAAGATATACATGTATAGTATCCATCTTCAAGAAGCCAATGACGCCTGATGGTTGGAGATGAGATCTTCAGAGATCGAGAAACAAATTCAAGATATTCATAACTCGGGTAGGAGTCTAATGTGAGTGTATGAATTCTCTACTCAGAGGTCTTTGACGACTCGTCGGGGAACATACAAGAGGATCTCAGTGATCGGGCAGAGAACTTCAGTGATTTCGAACCAGGACTTGATTGGACTTTCAGGATGGTCGGTTATGAGGGAAAGAGAAAAATTGCAGAAGGGCCGACGCAGGCTTAGCAAAATATTCCCTTGAACAATAGCACGACAGGTGATCAGAATCAGGCAGCATGACATTGACATAAGTTCATGATGTAGGAGGCAACACAAACTCTCCATATGTTTGGAAGAATAACCAAACAGAGGAGGACATAGCTCCATGTAGTGACAACAATTTCCTAAGGTCATATTAAATCCCAGAGCTTGAAGAAAAAATAGAAGGATGTGCTTTGTCCAAGGGCAACTCATTGTGCTGCCATAAAAAGAAAATACTTTTCCCATCCTCTTTTTGGGGTATATTTGATTTTTTTGTCTTTTTCAATAATTTTGGAAAGCTTGAAAAAGAATAAAATAATGCTATGTTACAAAGGAGGAAAGAGTGTCGCAAGCATACTAGTTCCAAGCACAAGGAACACACTAATTCTCAGAGAAAGGAGACATGTGCAGGAAAATGACCCTCGGGAAAATTCCTCCATGGGTCAGGGTGTCAAGATGGAGAGGCAAAGTGCTACAAGGCTTGCGTATAAGGCATTCTTCAAAGGTTCAATTGAGAGCAACATGGAGCCGACATTAGGCCAAAACGCAGGAATGAAAATGAAATTAATAGGAAACAATGATAACGCCCTTCAATGTAATTTTAATGAGCCTAGAGAAGGTAAACTCGGTGGTTTTTCAATTTTAGAGAGTCTGAAAAAACGCAAAAGAAGACTCCACTGGGGTACCTTTTTCAAAGGTAGTCTAGTCGGTTCAAAAAAGGGGTAAACTAGCACCGAAAAGACGTCTATTCAAAACCATTTTAACGAGTGTGATAAAGACAAGATCACTCGGAAATCTTTTCAATTTTAATGAGTCTGAAAAGAGCTTAACTATGGACTCGCTGCCTTTTTCTAGATTTAGTCTGCTTAGCTCGAAAAAGTAAAATTTGCTGAGGAGAAATATCCCGACGAGAAAAATCTCCCGAGGTGTACCTCTTTCCTTCTTAATCTACAGGCTGAAAAAAGGGGTAAACGCATGCTAATAGATGTTTTCCTGGACCAATTAACGAGTGTGAAAAAACAAGGTCACTCGACAATATTTCATTTTTAAGGAGTTTGAAAAGAGCTTAACTATGGACTCCGTGGGGGTTGTTCTTCTGGACCAGTTTAACGAGTGTGAAGGAACAAGGTCACTCAACAATATTTTCAATTTTAGGGAGTTTGAAAAGAGCTTAACTCGATGGGGGTTCCTTTTTCATAAATTTAGTCCCTCAGGCCCGAAAAAGGGTTAAACTTATACCCGAGAATACTCTTCTAGCGAACCAAAGTTCCTAGAGTATACATTTTTTCGTACAATTGACCTTCCGGACCGAAAAAGGGGTAAACTACCACCGGATAGACATGCCTTCAAATTTTATTTTGGCGAGTGTGAAGGGAAACAAGATCGCTCGACAATCTTTTCATGTTTAGAGAGTCTGAAAAGGGCTTAAAGAAGACTCCAGTAGGATACTTTTCTCAGTTAATCTAGACAAGATCGAAAAGCATAAATGCAGTCTCGTCGGATGTTGCTTTCGGATTTCAAATGGAGCTTGAAAGACAACAAAGATTGCTCGTGCTCGACACTTCGTGGGTCGATGCTTGGCATATTCTAGGGGGAGCAGTCTGCTACGACGAAAACATTCTCCATGACGCTAGGGGTTTTGGAGATATCTATAGGTATAGTTTCAATGATGGTTGTGATATTACCCTAGACATAAAATGCGTGCGTAGCCAGAGGATTAATAGGACAAGACCTATCTCCAATCATAGTCAACATAAATTCTCCTGCCTCTATTCTTCCTAACTCCGGGAAAAAATAAGATCTATGATGGAGATCATCCCAGGGTCTGTCTGGACCAGTCAATGCCTCTATAATCACCTCTTCAGAGGGAAAGACCAAGTCTAAGGAATCAGTAGTGGTGGGGGAACCTTGAGCCCAAATAGGCTCAAGAACTGGATCTAACTCCTGTGCGGGATTCAGATCAGGGTTGGCTGAATCTTGCTGGACAATGGAGTACACAACTTTTGTCGTGGACAAGGGCATGGACATGCCATGGTGCCCTGTCCCTTCCATCGCGATCGATGGGGAAGGAAGAGTCCATGAATCGTTAAAGTAAGTCATGGAGAACGACTACACTTGAAATATTTCAGCCTTGGGATGGTCGGGGACAACCGATATGAACTTGACATCGCTGAACAGAGGTGGGTAATCGAAAGTACCCATCAAAGGTGAGAAAAAACCAACCCCTATATTGATGACGTCAGGCTATGGATTATCAATCATCAGGACCATGGATGCCCCCGATGAAGGGTTAGGACAGGAGAAAGACAACTGATCAATGGTCACGATCTGGTCCTAGTGTAGAAAAAACAAGACCCGAAAGACTGTAGCGACCATTGCATGCATAGCATAATTCCAACTCCTTTCTAACAAGGGATTGTAGTTGAGAGGTGCATCGACCACTTCAACTTCGACACACACGGTCTTTCCTCCTAAATGCATGGCAAAAGAAGGAATGATTCCATGTGGTCTGAATGAATGACCATCGAAAGTTGTAAGAAGAGTATGTGACAGAGACAAAACAGGTTGGCCAATGGCCTTCCAACACGCCAAGGACATCACGCATGTCGAGGTGCCCTCATCAACCACCGTATGAAAAATATTCCGGGTAAAAGTTTTCATGGTGTAAGCCACTACTATCTAAAATGAGACGTGGTATGGGAGATGAGGATTCAAATCAGTTGTATCAAGCATGATCATTCCTAGATTACAAGTCTCAACAGATCTTAAGGCAGCTAATAGAGCCTTTCTCTAAGAGGGGCAGCTCTAGAGGAATTCCAAAGAAGACATTGCGCAAGGGGTTTGTGACAAATCCTCCACCACAGAGTAGTTCTGGGCGGCCCTCACGTTTGGATTGTGGGAAGATTTCTTGAACGCCCCTTTCGGGATGCATGTCATTGTTTCTCCCAACGTCTTCTCGATATGGAGAGGAACATATGGGTTTTTGTCTTCTTTACCCTTCTCAGAAGTGTTTGGCATTCTGTAATCGTGTGTCCTAGTTGCTATGTGAGCCTCACCTTTCAACATATAAACATTTGAGGTTGAGGGATTATTAGACGATGAAGGGGGTCCCTGACTACCCCCATCCGCGTTTGCAGAGGCTTGAGTTAAATTTTCCCCATGAGGAAATGGGTTCATTAACACTATAGGTTGTTGCTGCGCCAATAAATTTTGGGCCTCTGCGAGTCGAGGGCACAGGTGAGTTGGGTGGTCTTCGATGCAAAGGTTACATGGATACTTCAACTTTGTTCTCTCTATGTTTCCCCCGCTAGCATTGTTGGTGGGTTTCTTATCCCCCTTACCCTTCTTTCACTGTTTCTTCTTTCCGTCAGCTTGTTGGTTGACTTTCGGGTTTGTCGACTGCACATTGTGTACATACGATGTTTGAGTAGGGGGAGCAGTTGAACTAGAAGTTTGGTTGGCCAATGTCTGTTGTATAGACAATTGCTGCAATTAATTTGACAACTGATCAACGAGCTTCTCTTGTGCTGAACCAACGGTACCATCGACATGTGGTCCAGACTTCTGTCTGGTCTTATCAAGGATAGATCGTGGCACATATGGAAACACTTCTTAGAGTAAACTAGACTGAGAATATATTAGCTCAAGTTGTTGAGCTCTCATTATCGCCTCTTCCTCAGAAAAGACTCCTAACGTTGCGACGCCCTTGAAAAAATGAGGGACCAAAGACTTAATGAACCACTCCAGCAGGAAATCTGGTGGGATTGGTACCTTTATCAAACTATTCTTACACCTCCATTCTTGGATGTGATCCGAGATATGATCAGCCTTTGTTTTCTCAAAGTTGGCCAACAATTCGGTGTCGGCATCGTATCTCACAAGTAATTGAAAATGGTTCAGGAAAACCATGGCCAATTCGCCAAAAGTATAGTATATTGAGTGGTCGATCTTGATGTACCATTTCGCGACACTCCCAATAAGAGTGCGTTGAAATAAACGCAAATTGATGGAGTCATCTTTCAACGATTTGGACGAGCACCATAGGTGAAAGGTAGTCACATGTGTTATCACACTAAATTGCCTTGGGTCTTTTAGTTTGTTTTTATCCCCTTTTAAGCCTTAGATTTTAAATGTTTTGAGTTTCATCCCTTTAAATTTTATGTTTGGTAGGACCCCTTAGATGATTAAAGTTGAGTCATAGCTCTAGTTTGATCCTCAAATTGATTTTTGGACTTAAACCCTCTTTAGTTCATGACTTAAGTTTTGGAACCCTTCATGATTTGTCATTAGAATCAATCCTTCCCCTCCTGTGACTAGACTGATGTGACACACCATTCTCCTCACTCATGACCTCGTGGGAATGACTTGTTGTCCTTGCTTACCTGTCCAATCATTTTTTAAAACTGGAGCATTGCTCACTCATTAGGCGGTTCTGTAGCACCTTACGTGTTCATCATGATTTCCACCACAAGTTATGATTACCATGAATGATGTCATGTTCCTTTTTTTTCAGTGCCAGGAGTTGGTTAAAGATACCTCCAAGATCTCAAATTTACGAGCCCTCATAACGGTTTTTGATTTGAAAATTCATGAATGTTGCACTGCTCAAACTCATAGTTCTGACCAGGTGACAACGATGCAACCAAATTTGATGCTGAGGTAGATTCGAGGGCTTGAATGTTCACAACTTCATCCTGAGATTTTGCTGAAGATTCCAATATGTGACTACTCCATAGGTATCTTGTGTTGCCTCCTTTGCATATTAGTTTTCACAAAAAATTAGCACTCGGGTTTTGGTTTATCAAGCTTGCACATTTGTAAGGGACTCATCTTTGCATGATAGCCTTGTCTCCTTTATTTTCAAACCCGTGAACTCCATTTCCTATAACTAGGTATGATTACTTCTGTCCACCATAGTCATTGAGGTTGCAAGCACCTAAATAGCGTATCCTTTGCATACGCATTGCGCTACCCAGAGGCGCTTCTTAAACTCTCTATGTCTCCCCTGCTTCCTTTCATTTTGGAGTTAAGAGTTTTTACTCAATTACAAAGGGCCAATTACAGATTACCCCCTCACTGTCTACACTCTCAAATACCTGTACAAATCCAAGGGTTTAATTCCCACAATCAAGCTTGGCCTACTAGCACCAGTCTGTTTTAAAAGGTCAGCCTTGTACATTTGAAGCCCGATTTTAAGTCTTCTTGGTTATTACTATCCCATAAGCCTTTAAAATCTCTCATTCTAAGACATGGAGAGTCCTCAATCGAGTAAGACACACAAAGGTGACAAGGTGGTTAGGAAAGAACCTGTGGACATGCATCTTTTTGATACAGAGCCCATGGCAAGAAGGGTTTTTCAAAGAGTGGGACACCTCTCTTTCTGCCAGAATATGCAAAGAGGCCATCTAGAGGTGACAAGATAGTTTGCATTACATTTTGATGGCAGGAGAACCAAGGTTGGGGATTTGGAATTTGAGGTGACTGAAGCCTCTATCTCAGCTGCAACAGGAATCCCCATTACAGGTGAAAAGTGGTTCAAAGCCATGGATTTGAGTTTAGCGTATGCGAAATCTCTTTTTAAACTTAAATCAAGCCAATGATTTGTCTAAAGGTGTGCCAAGGAGTTAATTGATTGAACAATTTGACAGAATATTGAAGATCATCTAGAGATATTTTACATGTGAAGGGAGATTTAACACATTGTACCAGTACCATATAAGGATTTTGCTTCATTTTTCTGGTAAAGTTGAAATCAATATCCCATATTATTTGTTAAGGAGCATAGGTAATATGTCAGACATGATTCAATCCAAATCTAAGGATGTGGATTCTAGCCTTTTCCACTCTGGATTGATCATAATTCTAGTCTCTGAGGAATTGGGTAAGAAAGAGATTTCATGGGAGCATTTTGTTGTTACTTCTCATTTAAAGTTGGATCTAGCATCTACTCCTCAATCACAAAATGCAAGTCCATTATCACCCACCATTTTTGTTAAAGAAGGGACCAGTAGGAAGAGAAAGGGCATAGCCACTGTTCAAGTTTCATAGTTTAGAAAGCATGTCACAATACCTAAGGAGGAAGCTTGTCCTTCCCCACAAAGAGATTTTTCAGCACCTCCTCCACAAGGGTTAGAAGAGGTTCCTTCTTCTACCAAAACTACATCCAATAAAGGGAAGAAGCTACACTTCCCCTCTTCTTCTCCAGTAATCAATACCAAGGGCTGAAGACCTTTCACAAGATCATCAATTCCTAGGGAAGTTGTTGAAGAACAATCTCTACCTGAGATCCATTTACAAAAGAAGAAGGATAAAAGAAAAGCCACCAAAAATCCCGATGAAGTAGACAAGGCAATCCCTATGAAAATGGAAGAGGAGACTGAGAAAAAACCTATTGAGACTGGGCATGTCACTGCTCCACTTGACATTCAGACCTTCAAAAGACTTATCAGACAACTTAGGGATGCAAGAAAAGAGGTGGATCAATTGAAAATAGAGGCCATGTCTGATAGGGTGAAAATGAAAGAGCTCATGGATAGCTACAACCATACCCTTGACTTGGCGAGGTTTGTAGCAAGAAAGGCCCAGCCCCTTCACAGGCAACTTCAGAACCTTTATAGGCGGAATAGAGGTTTTCAATCTCAAAACAGGAAACTCAAGGAAGAGTTGTAGTATTTTCAAGATGAAGTAGCTCAAAGAAACTTGCAGGTATTGGTTGAAGATGCCATTGAGAAAAAGACATCAACAGTCAAAGAGAGCTCAACCCCACTGAAAAATCCAGTCATTGATAAGAATAAGAAGCTTGTTGTGCCAAATGAAGATCCTCCTTCTACCAGAAAGAGTGTCAGGTTAAGTGTCAAGGTAACAAAATAGCTGGTGAAAGGTGAACCCCATTTTTGAGGATGTTTCCCTTTTGAGAGGGTAAATCGTTTTTCAAATCTTACCTCTGCCATCTATACAAGCTTCTAAGCATTTAATTATCACAGTTTTTGGCTTTTGCGAAGTGCTAACTCCCTCAGTGGTAAAATTCACTACCTACAATACTGCCAAGTCACCTAAGTATAATGGGTTTGACATTATGCAAGGCCACTACTTGCTCTACACATGTTCAAGATTGGAGGTGCTGCGTTTTTTTACAGTTCTACCTAAACCTTCACACATACGCAACATAAGTGGCACTACCTATAGGTGCTACCTAATATCTGGCAGAGAATAAACCTGCACACAGACGCAACATAAGTGGTGCTACCTACAGGCACTACCTAATATCTGGCAGAGAACAGAGTCTGCACACAGGCGCAACAAAGTGGCGCTATGTAATTTCACTACTTAATATTTCACAGAGAACAAAGGTTTGCACACATACACAACACAGTGGTGCTACTTAAATGCGCTACCTTTTCTACTTGCCCAGTTTTGAAGTACGCTACTCAGACTGCTACCTAAAGAAGCTACCAATAGACACCAGGGATTTAGGAGGGCTAAGATAACAACTTTTGGATAGCTGATGATGCAGAAGATTGTAGAAAAAACAAATGGCATCATGGGGAAAACCACATGCTTTTGAAAGACACATGGAAAACAAGGAGCTACGCAGCAAGAAGGAATCAAGTCATCTTGAAGATTGGTTGGATTAGTCACCAACATTTTCCTATTTTATAGTACAGGTTGTTAGCTAAGTTGTTAGATCAAATAAATTTTTAGATATTTTCAAGGGAAGGAGGCCAGCTCGTACCTCTAGCTGTTGCCTCCATTTTGTTATAAATAGATAGATCAAATTCTTTAGGAGGTTTGGATGGTTGAGCAAGGCTCCCTTAGACTGTAATATTTTGATGAAGTGACTGTGATCTAGCTATGTACTGGACTTAAGACATTTTGGCTAATAGAAATCATCTTTTCTTTCAGCTTATTTGCTTCTGATGCTAAATGTTCATGCTTTGAATGATTCACATGAATGATTGTGGTGATTTTATGGTGGATGTTTGATCATTATATTATCATGATGTTTATTTAGCTTCCTTAGTTTTTGAGTTCAAGAAGATATTGTGTTAAGAAACTTTCTTCCTTAGGATTTTGTAGACCCGATGTTTGCAGTATCCCCTACATTTCTCTTATTCAAGTCTTCCCTCTATTCATACTTACTCCAAAATTATTGATTGAAGTTAGCCAAGACCTTGATTGTTGGTGCATGCTAGCCCTATTTTCTGAGTTGGAACATTATCATTTTGATTCTTTTTCCATTTGATCCTTTAAAACACTCTTACATTCACATATAACCTGATGGGTACTAGGCTTGCCTTCCATGCAATTTGAAGGTGATTCCTAGTGCTAACATTCTTGGCACCATTGCTGGGGAATAATTTGAAGACTTTTCCCTGGGATTAATCGACACAGTATACTAGTCCTAAAGGTGCATTAGAACTAAATATCTTAAAGATTGCAGCTTGCACCTAGTGACTCCATTGTTTCAGCTCTGGCACCTAAAGGAAGACATATGAGATCAAATCAACGACTACCTTTGGTTCCATCTGAGGCTGACCCAGAGAAAATAATCAAGAAGGGAAAAGATTCTCTAGAAATCGTTTTTGCTACTGCTACAAGTGCTTCTGGTCAGTTGCTTGACTCCACTCTTGATACTCCAGCTATTTTATCAAGTAAGATTTCTTTACCTTCTGCTGAAGTATCTAAGAAACTTGATTTTGAAGAGTTTCTTGTTGAATACTCTTCCTTTGAAACTGAATTGAAATAAGAAAACATTGACATATTCTCTTCCCCTGACATTGAAAAGTGTTTTAGTCTTGATAGTTTTGAAGATTTCACCACTTTAGGTCTTGATACTCCTCTTTCTGTTAAAACTTTTGTTGCCAAAGAAGTGGAAACTACATCCCCTTTACAGACCTTGCCATCTTTTTCCAAGAATCATCCTTCTACTGTGAAAACTGAAACCCCCCCTACATATTTTTTTGCTTTTCCAAATCTTCACACAACCAAGTCTCCTTCTCCTCCTTGTTCACCAAGAGTCCAAAATCAAATGGCAGTTGTTAACCCCCCTACAAATAGGATGGATTCCATAGTGGCTGCAAGATATGATCCTCTAGTCTTACCTCAACCAGTCAATGCTCTCCCTCCTAGAGATCACTTGAAATACATGCCCAAATTCACGGGAGAAGAAGATATAACAACTGAGGAACATCTTGTTTCTTTCTACAGCTATGCAAATAACCAAAATGTTGAAAATGAAGATGTTTGGATGAGGGTTTTCGTCCAAATCCTTTTTGGTGAGGCTAGGAAGTGGTTTAGGGGTCTGGCCCCTAGATCCATTACTAGTATTGAAGCATTGGATGAAGCCTTCTTGAGGCATTGGGGGGACAAAAATGAATTTTTGTACTACATCACTGAATTCAGATCCCTAAAAAGGAAAGAAGGAGAGTTTGTCTCCGAATTTTCTAAAAGATTTTAAAAAATGTACAACAAGATCCCTGATGAGATAAAACCCACTGAAACCTCTGCAAAAATCACTTATGCCAGTGCATTTGACACCTAATTCTACCTCCTATTGAGAGAAAGAAGATCACCTTCCTTAGTTCATATGCAATATGCTTCCTTGGAGGTAAAATCCAATATAGTGGCATTAGATAAGCTCAGGGGGAAATTTGATAGGGATAGGAGAAAAACCAGAGTTGAAACTTCAACTTCTAATTCCTTTGTTGTCCATTCTCAATTAAACGAGCTGACAAAATTAGTAAAATCTCTTTCTACTGAGATTGAGAAATTAAAATCAGAAGGGAAACAGATATATAGAAATGCTCAAAACAATGATAACATAGGTAAATTCAGGAGACCAAAGAATGCTCCCCAAATCCTTCCCAGAGATCCCAGAAATAGAGAAAGAGATGATCAGAGGGTATAAGATCCTTTCCAAAACAATTTGGTTGTTGATGAAGAAGAAGAGGAGGTAGAGGTTGATCCTGAGATTCACTGCTTAGGTTACACATCCCCATCCCCACACTTGACTCAATCCTCTTATGAGAAATCCTTGATGGATATTCAAATTAATGAGTTAAGTAAGGGAGAGAAAGCAACAGAAAATACTAATAGATATAATCTGAGATCTAAAAGGAATGAAGAAAAAACCGATGCCCCTAATCAGCCTGCCCAAAAAGAAGATTCTGCCAAGGCTGTGCCAGTGACTAGCAAGGAAAAAGACTCTCAAATTCCACAAGTTCTTATAAGAAATCCTTTTCCTGAAACCAAATAAATCTTGAAGCCTTCTTCTTCCTTAAGTTTTGATAATGAGATCCAGAAAATAAAGATCCCTGTACCTTTTTTGGAATTGATAAAAAATGAAGAATTTAAAAAATATCTATCCAAAATGCTACAACGTGAATCATCTCCAAATGCCACTGATTCAATAAATCTGCAAGATGAAAAACCATCAATGATTTTAGGTCCTTTGATAGAAGACAAAGACAATTCATCCCCACCTTTCTATAACTCACTGAATATACATGATAAGGTGTTGCACAATTGTCGCATGGATTCAGGGGCATCCCACATTCTTATGCCAAAATATGTTATGGATGAATTTGGGTTAGAAATCACAAAGACTTAACATGAATTATATTCTTTTGACTCCAAAAAAGTGAAGTGTCTTGGAGTCATTAAGGATATGGTGGTGACCTTATTTCAGTTTCCCATGAAAATTATACTTATGGATATTGTAGTTGCTGATGTCCCCCCCCACCAAGTTTGGAATGCTCTTGTCAAGATCCTAGATAAAAAGACTCAGGGGAACCTTACAGCGGATCTCTCTTATGCTACTATTCCCGTTTTTGGAGGAGAGCATAGAAGAATTTATAGGGAAGCTCAATTGGCTTACATCATTAGTGATGAAGCAAACCCCACAAATCACCCTGTTGTTTCTTAGATCTTACAAAAATGAAGTATGGGACTTAGATCTTACATAAGTGATGTATGGGACTTGGTGGATAGTTGTTTCTCTGCTTTTAACATATCATTTGTTCATAGAGAAAATAATACCATGGCTGATTCTTTGGCTGTATCATCAAGCAACTCCAGAATTCCAATACCACCTAAAATCAGGTATGATGTAGAAGTCAAGTACATGCCTTCTATACCGGATAATGTGAAATTTTGGAAGGTGTTCAAAGATGATGTAGAACTTAAAAATTTCCTCGAGATTGTTGATGAGTTTTCTTCATTACACATTGATCAGGATCATGATTAAGAAATTACTCCTCATGCTGATGTTTTCCTCAATAAAATTGCTAATCATCATATTGTGCAGCTGCCTAGCAATCATATTCCAAAAGGATTGGTTCCTTTGGAAAGATTATTTGATGGGAATGATGTAACAGTGAAAGGGAGGGTATCCACTGATGATGATGATATAACAGAGTGCAATGTGGGCACTAAAAAGAATCTGAAATATGTCAAATTGTCAAGCAGCCTTTTATAAGAGCAGAGGGAAGAATGTACTAAGTTGTTGAAGGAATTTGTTGATGGATTCACTTGGACTTATGAAGATCTTAGAACTTATGACACAAACATTATTATAGGGCAGATGATCCAATTAAAAGAAAACACCAAACCCTTCAGGCAAAATTTGAGGCAAATCAATCCTATGTTGCTGCCTGTCATGGAGAAAGAGGTTAAAAAGATTTTGGATGAAAAAACTATCATTCCTTTGAGGTATTCTGAATGGTTGGCCAATTTGGTCCCAGTAAGAAAAAAGAATGGAGAAATCATACTTTGCGTTGATTTCCAAAATCTGAACAGAAGCTCAAAAAAGGATAATTACCCTTTACCCAAGATGGAGCACATATTACAAAAGGTGATAGGAGCAGCAAGGATGTCTATGGTTGATGGATTTTTCGGATACAATAAGGTCTCTGTTTTTCCAGAAGACAGGGAGAAGATGACCTTTACCACTCCTTGGGTTACATTTATGTACGCCAAGATTCCCTTTCGTTTGATGAACGCAGGGGCAAATTTTCAGCGAGCTATGGACATAGAATTTATTAGAGAGAAGGATAAGTTTGTTGTTATCTATTTATATGACATAACAGTGTATTCTCAGTCTGATAAATAACACTGCGATCACTTAAGAAAGGTGTTCTTGAAATGAAGAAAATTTGGCCTCTCTTTGAATCCGAAAAAATCATTGTTTGCCATGAAGGAAGGAAAATTATTGGGGCATATCGTGTCAGCCCAAGGGGTAAGGATTGATTCTAGCAGGGTTGAATCTATACAAACATTGTCACTTTCTAGATCCAAAAAAGAGGTTCAATCTTTTCTGGGAAAAAATATTTTTTTGAGAAGATTTGTCTCAAAGTTTGTTGAGTTGATTAAGCATATCACAACCATTCTCAGGAAGGGTAGTGAAATCAAATGGACTGCTGAGTCCCATGATTATTTTGATCAGATAAAGAAATCCTTGACTGAATCCTTGGTTCTTGTCAGCCCAGACTACTTCAAGGACTTTCTTATTTTTTCTTTTGCCTCTTTTGATACAGTAGCAACAGTCCTATTGCAGAAAAACGTTGAAGGCTTAGAGCAGCCCGTTGCTTTTTTTAGCAGGGCATTAAGTGATGTTGAATTAAAATATGACATCATGGACAAGCAAGCCTATGCATTGGTTAAATATTTTAAGTCCTTTAGAGTTTATGTCCTACATTCAAGATTTATTGCTTATGTCCCATCAGTTGTTGTAAAAGAAATTATTATTCAACCTGATATAGACGGAAAAAAGAGCAAGTGGATTGCTAAATTACTTGAATTTGATTTGGAAATTAAGCCTACCAAATTGATGAAAGGCCAGGGTTTAGCCAATCTCTTGGATGAATCAAATTGCTCAACATTGGGGGTGAATTCCATCCATTCATGTTCAGAAAATCTGCAGGCTGAATTAACTGATAGAAGTTCTCAAATTATCTCTGCATTGACAAGTTGTAGCTGGTACAAGGAAATTATATTTTTTCTGCAAAATTTACAGCCTCCAAATGGTATGGAAAGGAATAAGGTGAAGGGGACCCCACTGCATTTTATTGTTGATAGAGGGAGGCAAAAAAACCTCATCTCAGCAGAGGTCATCAAACAGTTGGGATTGTCGACAACACCACACCCGCAACCATACAACATCGGGTGGCTTCGCCAAGGATGAGATCTTCATGTCAGCCAGCAATGTCGATTGTCATATGGCATCCAACCCTTTAAGGATGATGTATTATGTGATGTTTCCCCACTAGATATCTGTGATGTTCTCTTGGGCCAACCATATATGTGGAAGCGCCACGCTGTTTATTAGTCTCGACCCCGCAATGTCATTGTTTCTCTAGGGGTCCATATCTACAGAATACCAGAGGTAGTTCCGACTACTGTTCCACCTAAAAAGTGTCTCAAGGTAGTATCTCATTCTGCAAAATTTAGCTTCTTCACAGTCTGTTCAAAAGGGGAACAAAAGAACACTGCAACCACTACAGCCTTGCCCCAAGCACCTTCTATCCAACAGAAGTAGGTCGACAAGGTTGTAGAAAAGTGCAAAGATTCCTTCTGCACACTGTCCTCTCATGTAGCCCGACTTGTTGAATGGCCTCAGCCTCAACAGGTTCATGACAAACTTCCACAAACTGAGCAGCGCGATGTCTCCAGCAAGACAAGCAACTCACCAAGATGCAGATTCAACAAACGCTTTTCCCTCTCCCTCGGGAACTCAACGCAATGGAGACCATTGATTCCTAAGGAGGTAGGATTGATCCAGGTGGATATCGATGGCCACCCACCTTTTACAAATGGCTCAAAATAGTTTTCTGGCAATTTTGGAAATTTACTATTTTTAGCAGGTTTTAACTTCTAGGGCCATTTTGAGGGTCCAAATGAAGGTTTTTAGAGATAAAGGTTCTCAATGATATCTAAAGGCATGATTGAGCCCACAAAATTAATCTCCTCAACGATACCTTTCCAACAAGCTATCATACGCCTAAAATGGAGATCGTATGCAAAAGTTACGGCCCCGGGAAGTTGATGTACTAACTTACCCAAACGGGGCCCACATGACTTTTGGCGCTTCATCTCCTAGGGTTAGGTTTTTGGATGTCTAGGAATTTTGGCATTCCCGTTTATTGAAAAGGGGCCTTCAGAGCCTCATTTTAATCATCTTCTTGCGAATGCGAGTAGCCGTCACATCTCTTCTCAGAGATAAGCTGCCACCATTCTAGCGAGTCTTTCACTCTGTATTTTTACAGCCTCTGTACATTTCTTTGATTAATAGAAATCGTGTATTACTATATATCTATGTTTATGGTTACATCTATGATACATTTATGTTATATTATTGAATATCTACAATATCTCTGTGTATTTCTTTATTATATCTCCGCTCTCATTTCGTGCCTAAAATAATCCGGATCACCCTACAAACAAAAAGTCTAATAAATTTTAATTTATCGTTAATTTTAAGTGGTTGTTTTAAGTCAAGGAAGCGGTAATGAAACTAGTGGTGTGTTTAAGAGATGAAAGAGAAGAGCATTAAATGAAACTGAAAGAAAAAACTACTTCTTTTTGACAAATAAAGATTTGCAAATTTAAACTCTTTAACGAACTTTTCAAACTAACTTTTTTTCTAAGATATTTTTTAAAAGAAACACCCAAAACAAGATTTCTCTCGACTACGAGCTACTTAGTGTTCTGAGTATTTAGTAAAGAACTTAAGAAAGCATTCTTTTTCCTGACAAGTAATATAATCAACCTAACTACTTAACCAAACAAATAAATGATTTTTTTTTAATTTATTTTTATGCTTCAAAATAAGAAACTTGAAATAACTTCTTTTTCTTTTCTTCCAAAGAAAGTAAAAGGGAAAAAGCGAAGACAATATGAGACCAAAAACTGACTTCTGGTCTACTACGGCTCGTAGAGAGTCACGGACAATACTAAACAAGTTGATCAGAAAAGACTCACAAAATCGTCTCAAACCCTAACCAAGAAAACACAAGAAATCTTGATAAAGAAAAAGCTAACTGATGTCAAACCTAGGATAAAGACTGTAATAACAAAGACCAGGACTAGATCAATAAAAACCCTGAGAAGTATGACTTCAATCAGGGAAGTGGTTGAATGCCTCTTCTTGAAAAGAGACTTTCTTGACACAGGCACACTACTGACACTTCAACAACCTGCGTATGTATGTGGGTTGTCCAAAGGTAGGGCGCGTATGTACGCGTGCAGACCCACTGCAGGCTGTGTACACCTCTGTAACTTCTCAAACAAAAAAATAACAGTCAAAGCTAATAAGGCAGGGAGTACTGGTATGGCATACAAGAATCCCTTAAAGACACATAAACTTACAAAAAACTCAAAAAAGGTAATCAAACCAATTAAAACACCCAAAAACTATCCCCTAAAAACCCTAGAGGCTTCCCCATTATGGTCGCCAATTCTGCTATAGTGGGAAACCCCCCTATGGACTACACTAGGGTTCAACGTGCATCCATAGATAACCGTATAAAGTCTCCTACTTTTAACAACTACCCCAACAATACCCCACATTCATACATAAAACACAAAGATAAAAGGATCGGGTAACTCTACCTTGAACTCCGCGTTCGGTGTCGATCCTTTTGTGTTCGGTTGTTCCTCAACTGCAAATATCCTCTCAAGGCCAACCTGCATTCATAAACATACAAACAAAGAACTACGGACAAGCATATTATATATAAATTAGTGGGTTAGATGTCATAATAAAGCATGAATCAAACATAAAGATTGAACACATCATATGGCGGGACAGAAAAAGTACTTCTTTTTATTAATCTCACAAAGTCACTTACAATGATATCGGTGACTACTCCTCGAACCTAGTTCAGGATCCTCTTCACCAAGCTCCAACTTCTTCCATGTATCCTTATCCTCTCACAATTCTCTCTAGGGAAATGGCATGTGCTTGGGAATGAGGAAAAATGAAAGAATAAGGGAATTCTGGCTCAAAACTCACAATGTGGCTGTGAATTCTTGGGGCAAGGGGGGAAAGTGAAATGGAAAGGTTTCACTTTTCTTATGCTTAGATTTTGAATGAGACCCCAACACCTCCTTTTATATGACAAAAAGGATGGTTATTCGGTTGGGTGATGGGCTATAGGCGGTGGAACAGTTGGGAAACTGTCCAATAGCTCGTAATCTCAATGAATTCCTTCCAACTTTTTAATTTTTCATCTTTTGTGGGTATACGCGGGTTGTAATGGTACAACTAGCATACGTACGTGGTAAGTAATGATACAGATTGCATACATACACGGCCAATAATGGTGCAGGGCCCGTACATATTCAAAAATATGGTTTTTAAGAAGAGTTGGTCAGTGATGGCCTCACAAAAATAACAAGTAAGATGTCTTGATGCCATGTATGCATGTATGGTGAAATTTAGGGTTATAACACCCCCTCTTTGTCTCACTCTCCCTCCCTCTCACACTCTCAAACATTTCCTTGCTACCCCCCCTCTATGTATTTCTCTCCCCCCCTCTCCCCCTCTCACACACACTCTCTCTACTGCCCTCCTCCCTTTCTCTCTCTCCCCTTCCCTCCCACTATTTATCCTCTCTCTCTATCCTACATATACCATCTCTCTCCCACCTCTCTCTCTCTCTACCCCCCTCTTGATCTCCCTCTCCCTTCCTCTCACACTCTTTAACACTCCCTCTCTCTCTCCTACATATACCTCTTTCCCCCTCACTTTTTATCCCCCTCCCTCTCGATCCCCCACTCTGCCCCCCCTTGATCTCTTTACCTATTTACCCCCCTTTTTTCCCTCTCCCCCATTCCCCTCACTTTCTCTCTCTATCCCCCCTCTTGGACTCCCTCTCCCTCCCTCTCACACTCTCAAACAATCCCTCTCTACCCCCTTTCTCTCTTTACCTATTGCATATAAACCTCCCTCTCTCAACCCCCATTTCTTTCTTTTCCTCTATATACCCCCAATCCCTCTTTCACCCCCTTCCTCTCTCTCTCTCTCTCTCTCTCTCTATCCCCTGTTGATCTAAAAGTATGTTTTATAGTCTTAAGATCAAATTCACGAGTATTTGAATCACCCTGCATTTTTAGAGAGATGATACTCCTATTGTTCTTATGATTCCAAGAAAATAAAATGAAACAAAACAAAGTATGAGAAGGACCAAACTTAATATTTACATTCACATTCAAGGAAAACAACAACTGAGATTCGAGACCAAGTGTTAAAAGAAACTCATATGTACAATATCTACAATGCAAACAGATAAGATGCATATATAATATAAAGGACTGAAATATCCATCACAACATTCATAAAAACATTTAACAATACCACAAATAGAGAGAACAAGGAATGGACCGCAAATAAAGGAGAGCTTTAAATTTTTTGACCAAAATTTGGTCATCTATATTTTTCCTCTAGATTTATAAAAACAAAAATGATATCAGAAGGTGAAAATTTTTGAACTATTATAAGTTCCTTGTATATTCCTTGGTCTCATCTTCGACATGCATTTTTCGGATAGGAAATCCGAATTTGTATGCTCAAGATATCCAGGTTTGAATTTTAAAGAGGAAAAGGGTGCCTCTTACATGTGGAATAGAGCTAATATTTTGGAAGCACTTTTAAATCTTTTTGGCTTCAAGACCCTTGAAAATATTCATGTGCTAGGTTCAAAACCCACAAAAAATCTTCATGGCATTTCTCATGGGCACATGCCATTCTCCTCTACTTAAATTTTATTTGAGTTATGGCATTCAGTCAGACTCACCATAACTCCCTCACCTCTTCATCCCCCTCATGTCCATCCCTGACAAACTCACCTTACCCCCTTATCTCCATTTCTTCACCCCTCACCCCTCACCCATCCCATACTTAACATTTATTTGAGCTATGGTGGTCGATCGAACTTGCCATAACTCAAATATTTCCCTCCCCCTCACTTCCCAACCTACCAACCCTTCTCTGCCACTTACAAATTACACCCCCCTCATCTCCTCCACCTACAAATTACCCCCCCTCCTCGCCTAAAATATTTCCCTCCTCCTCACTTCCCAACCCGCCAACCCTTCTCTGCCACCTACAAATTACAGCCCCCCCCTCCTTCTCACCTCACCCTATGTCACCCCCCTCACCTCTCCCCCCTACACTACCCTTTCCCCCTTTCCTACACTCCTATGCTTCATACACTTAACTCATTTTCATGAAACATTATTACTATTATAATATTCATCGTTAACTTTTCCACTTTGTACATTATTTTATGTAATCCACATGTAACCTTATGCCATGTGCCCAAATTTCCTTGGATGACATGGAAATGTGTTTAATCCTATTGAGGAGTGCCACATGGAAGCTATTAATTAGAGACACATGGCTATATATTAATGGTTGGACGAAATTTAATCCAAGGGCCCAGATTTGTCCACGAATTTTGATCAATGGTGACTGAGTCACAATCTTGCAGAGGCCATAACTTGAGCTCCAGGTGTCATAATCACGTAAAATTTATACCGTTGGAAAGGTATTTCAACATAGAATATGTTGGTATAGGTTTCAAATGTTGAAGGTTGATAGAGTTTTCCCAGAAATTAAAATATCAGTCAGCTTCATTTATAATGGGCATGCATGACAACTCGACTTCATGAGCTCATATCTTGAGATCCAAGCGACGGATCTGGATAAATTTTATATCGTTGGAAAGATAAGACAATGAAGATCACATCAGAAGTGGTTTACATGATTAAAAAATTTGTTTTAAATTCCATAAAACTAAATTATAGTCGTCCTATTATTATGGAAAATTAATTAAATTGTGAAAATAAAAGTTATTTAAAAATTTTTACTAAAAAAGGAAAGAAACAGTTGAGATAGTTCCCGTAACCATAAAAAAAGACAATAAAAAGGAAAACAAACCAGAAAATAATAGAGGAAGATACCATCATAGTAAGTTCACACTGATCACAATCTTGTTTCTTTATCAAGTCCTTCATCCGGTTACTCCACCTCTTTAAATAGAAAGGTTTAACCGAAGACTGGTAATTTCCTTTTTTCTTCTTACCAAGTCTTGATGCTCTTCTGCCACCCACTTTATTCTTTCTATAAGATTCATTCTTGTGAATATTTTCTTCATGGTCTGCAGGAGCCCCAATCCTAGTCTTTATGACAAACACATTTAAATTTCGGAGAATATGTAATAAACTATATATTTTTTGAAATTTCAAGAGAGCTATTTTGGGAACAATCTCGACTATACTTTGTAGCCCAGTTTTCTGAATATAAAGTATTTGAGGTTGATCTATCATAATCGTTTTTTGAGCTTCCCATGTACCACTCTGTCAAAGTTCTCTTATGCATGCAGACCATTTTCTTTTATTTTCATGTGATCAGAAAATCTTTAATCAATCTATGATGGATGTGAGGAAATTTTGCTTATTTATTTTAGATGTGAATGTATACAGTTCTTGGTCCATTCTCAGGAGATTTCTTTAAAAAGAAAATAAAAAAAAAAACTGTTTTTATCTTTTTCACAATCTTTACTTTTCTTTTATTACCACCAGACTTCTGTAAAGTCCCATATTCTAAAGACCTAATGTCCCACGAAAATCATAAAAATAGAGGAGTACCACCTCTATAAAAATGAAGGGGGATTTATATCCTTGTGAGGTTGTCGTTTCGGTCATGATGGATTCAAGCGTCAACATTTTTGGCAACCATACTGGGAAACGATTTGTTTTCAAGATATTTGAGCAACCATAAATCTCCATGGCTCAAAGTTTAGAGAAGAAGATTCAATAATATGGATGCTTATTTTAAGCACGGCTCACCTTTTTTGTAATATAAAAAAGAAATGAA
Organism: Picea engelmannii; assembly: GCA_009831015.1. Taxonomy (NCBI): domain Eukaryota; kingdom Viridiplantae; phylum Streptophyta; class Pinopsida; order Pinales; family Pinaceae; genus Picea; species Picea engelmannii. The sequence continues at coordinate 509,029 of ML781594.1, read as the reverse complement.
AAACACCAAAGATTCGGGAGAATGAACTCCCTGGAAACTCCACTGAAAAAAATCAAAATGAAGGGTTTCATTCATGTCATAATGCTTATTTATCAAGCCCATCAATGGCTTTGCAAGACTCATGAAAAGGGAGAAATACTCAAAGAAGGGGACGATTTCATAATACCCCTTTACATCTACTAGAAGTAGACTTTCAAATGTCCAATATTCCTATTGAATTTTTTTCTACATTCTTTGGGGATGCTTCAAAAGATGTGGGGCAACACTTGATTAATTTTAAAGGTACATGTTATGATTTGAACCTCACTAAACACAATGTTACATGTAGATTATTCCTACAAACTCTATGAGATGATGCTCTTGAATGGTATAGTTCATTAATGCCTAACTCCATTATAGTTGGGATGTGTTAGAAGATTCATTTGCAGAAAAGTTCATCCCAAAGGTGCATTCATATGTTTTTGCTGATTTTTTAAATGTTGTTGCCCACCCATCCTCTCCCATATGGAAGCAAGATAACGAAATGCCCAATTTTGAATAAGAAACTAATCAAATAGTGGATAAATTTCTTAATTCAAGTCATGTTGTTGAAGATGAAGATGAAACTTCCAAATTACAAGAAAAATTCAACCTCCTATATACTCCATATGAAGATATTTCAAGCATAAAATTTGAGAATGAAATTGAGAAGCCTCCACCAAATATACAAGAAGATTTCATCCTTGTAATAGATGATGAAACATCACAAGAGAACTTGCAACAAGAAGAATTGATGGAAGAAATGAATCTTGAGAATAATGATGAGCAAGATCACCTTTACAAGAAAGAAGAGTCTTTTCAAGAGATTTTTTATAAATCAAGAACCTTGGAAGTGGTTGTAAATAAATAAAATGATATAAACATCTCATATACTCCATATGAAGAAGAAATTAAAAAGGCTCCACCAAATGTGCAAGACGAATTCAGCCAGAATAAAGAATAATTGGCGAAAGAAAACAATTATGAGAATAAAGAAGATGGTCATTGCATAGAAGAAGAACATTTCCAAGACATCATCAATGAAACAATGATATTGGATCTGGAAAAAGAGGAGAAAGAGAATGTTTTCAAGAAATAAATTTCTCATTTGATTGAAGATAACAACGCTTTGGGGCAGCCAAGAGTAGATTATATTGAATATTGGTTCGAAAGTATTGCCATCCCGCCAATGCAAACAAGTCTTATGCACACATTGTTCGATCTCATTGTGTTACATTTTGGGAATGTGTTACACATTATTTTGGTCACCCCCATGATCACCGATGCTATGTGTATTTCTTACTTCTTTGTTCCCTGAAAGCTACTGAAAAAATAAAACTTTCTCCCTAGAAAATAGAATTGTCTTTTCTTTATTGAAAACAATACCAAAGAAGATCGTTGCACCTTGCCAAATGTTAAGGGTGCGACGATCCCTGATCGTTGCATTCTTAACCACAATGGAATGTGGAATCATCACATGCTGCTTATGTTTAGGGTGTGAGGATGCTCAAACAAAAGAAAAAGGTGAAATTCTCGAAGGTTCTAGAATGGAATCTTTGAAAGGATGAGGTGGCCTCCGATCAGTTTGGATCTAACTCGCTTCTCTGATTTAGTGGGATCATCCTAATATCTTCATCCATACCTCTTCACTCTATATAAAGAGGTATCTCTCATGGGAAAATTTATGTTGGCTTATGCATGAAGAATTCTGCTGAAGATTGTACTTGTGATAACTTTGCTTTAGCTTTCCAGGATAGGTTGTGAATACTCTTCATCAAACGAATTGGAGAAAAGGTGTGTGTGTTGAGGAAAAGGGCCATTGGAAGGGACATTACAACATCAAGACACATGTTGTATTCTCCACTTTCATCAATATAATGCAATAATACATTTCTTCCCTATAAAAGTGTCTCCATTTTTATTATATAACTCCTTGATCTTATGCATAGGTTTCATTGGAATATATATATTGTTGCTCTCTCTCTTTGTTGGTTTGTGTTTCTTAATAGGTTCAACATCCCAAAAATCTAAGGATGGAGCAAGGACGACACTAGCAAGGATCAAACGAAGTTTAAATGGTATGTCATTTATCCCTCATTGAACTAGTTTACATTACAATGAAATCTAAAGAGAAGCTTGTATTGTTCTATGTTTTGTTCTAATTTCTTGTTGAAGTTAGGGAGATTAGTTTTTGTTCGCACTTACTGATTTGCCAATAACAAAATTGGCAACCATATTGGGGAACATCCTCTTTTTGTCTTTGCTTCCTTTTTTTCTTTTGGCTTGCCTGCTTTTGTTGATTTTTCATTCTTTGTGTCATTGGGTGATCCATATTGACTCTCAGGTCTTGAAAGTTCATTGAAAAATCATGTCCTCTGTTCATTTTTTCTTAACTTTCAGTCATCGTTGCACCCTGTTGTGAAAACCAGTGCAACGAAGTCACACTGTTTATTTCTACTGCCTGCATCAATCCTTGATTGTCTCCCTGTCTACTTCTATTGTCTGTGACGATTCCTGAAGAATTTTTTTTAACAGTCAATCTTTCTCTTTACCCAGATTTTTGATCATTTCTTGGAGTGAATTTTTGGTCCTATTGAATGATTATCCACCGCTTGGTTTGCAATTTTTAGTTGATCTTGATCATTTCTCAAGTTTTGAGAGTGCTTTTCATAAGCTTCAAAGTTCCATCTTTCAATATTTGCTGCAAGGGTATAATCTCTAGGTTTCATCCTTGAGTTCTTATCAGTTACGTTGTTAATGATTTTTTATGAGTTTTGGATTGTTGTTGATTTGAAAACAATTTTTGATTTCATTAAACAAATGAGTTTTCTTGCTTTTACATTTTTGGTTGCATTATGATTTAAGTTTGGAGAATTGCGTTGTGAGTGTAGTCTTTTTCTTGAACAACTTTTTCTTTTTCCTTGATTCAAATCTCTGTTTCTATTTGAAAAGAAAAAAAATTGAAAATTATCTTTCAATTCATAGTGTTTACAAGAAACTTTTTGCATTCAAGATTTTGTTTAAAAAGAGAAAATTGGAAAAATTGATAGCTTTGATTGTTTGACATCAAGATTGTTCAAAATTTAAAGGAATTGTATTTCACAACTTGTTGTATTCTGGAAAAAAGAAAACCTTCTCTCTTATGTAATTAGAGTTCATCGAACAAAAATATTGCATCTCATCTCTCTTTGTATATTATTGAGTCAAGATCAAGCACTTCATCAGTTTCATCTCCGTTTCCTTTGTGAGTTAAAAAAAATCCATTAAAATTAAGCGTAATTTTAAAATTTATCTAGTAATTTTTATTTTCTAGAACTCTTATACACCAACATTATCTAGGGATAGCGCTTTGGAATAGGTTCTGAGGAATACTCTCCAAAGCATCAAAACACACAATAGCATATTGTGATAGGGAGATTTAAATTCACTTGCTACATTTTGTCCTGGGAAGCCCTTCTAACACAAGGGTCAATCACGAGGTTGCATTAAGGCCAGTAGAATTACTCACCCTGCTTTGTTGGTCCTAGTGTAGTGAATGCGCGTATTATTGGGGGTCACTTGTGATCCGGATTTATGCAGGAACACAACATAATACACAAATAATCATGAATGCAAATATGCAACGAAAATAACACTTCATTTCATTAATATCAAAGAACTGAAATTTGTTTACGGACATAATAGAAATAAACTAGCTAGGACGTTGGTATCTTGTCTATGAGAAGATATGTGGCAGCTACAGGCCTATAAACTATGTGTTCCAATGATGCTTGAAGGCCTGTCTATTATTGAGAAACAATGGAAACCCTAAACATCCAAAAAACCTAACCCTAGGAGATGAAATGCCAGAATATGGGCCCCGTCGGGGTAAATTGGTACATCAATTTCCCGGGGTCGTAACTTTGGCATACTATCTCTGTTTTACGCATAAGATACATCGTTAGAAAGATCTATCCAAGGAATACAATTGTTGGCACAAAATGAAATTGTTTTTCAATCAATAGATGCCCAAAAAATGTCATTTAGGGCCTCAAAACGGCTCCGGAAGTTCAGGACCCGAAAAACTGCCAAAAATAATAAATTGTGCTACAATTAAGGAAACTAAAAAACTGAAAGAAAAAATGGTGGGGGTCCAAGTGGAATAGGAAGGTGGCCACCAATATCCACCTGGATCATTCCTCCCCCCTTAGGAAGCAATGGTCTCCATTGTGTTGAGTTTCTCCATGAGATGAGGAAACTTCTGCTGAACTTGGTCCATGGTGAGCCACTTGCCCTGGTGAAGGAGTTGGCCTACTTTGACAACTCGATATAGTTGGATCCTCTACTGGCGGGTGTTATTGATATGTGTTTCCATAATCCAATCCATTTTGGCTTAGTCCATGCAGTCTGGAAATCTATTGGTGTGAGTTGTTCTGCCATGTCGGATGTGTCCAGTAGAGGTGGAAAGTAAGGCTGAAGGCGGTCCACATTGAACATTGGGTGCAAACCAAGGAATGGTGGGATACTGAGCTCGAAGGAATTGTCTCCTACAGCCTTGGTGATGGTGTATGGCCCATATCAGAGTGGGTGAAGCTTGCGGTGGGGTCTAGCGAGGCGCTCCTTCTACAAATGTAGCCACACTTTGTCGCCCGCCTGGAAGTTGTGTTGCACTTGATGTTGATCATGCCACTGCTTGTACTTAGCATTGGCTCTATCCAATATGTCTTGAACCTATTGGCGAATGTGTTGAATGCACTCAATGAATCTATTCACCTTGGTATCTTTAGACTGGACATGAGCTGAATCATCCGGAGTAGCTGCAAATGGTATGGCTACGTCAATGGAACATAGTGGTTGGAATCCCAAGCCCACCTGAAAGGGGTTGTGGTCAGTTCAGGTATGGAGGGACCGATTATAGCTATGTTTTACATATGGGAGGCTCTCATCCCATGTGCGTGGAGGCTTTGAGTTGTACATGCACAAAATTTGTACGATCATCCTGTTGACGACATCTATCTGGCCATCAGTTTGGGTATGGAAAGTTGTGAACTTGGTGAGCTTGGTGTCCAACATTGACCAGAGGCTGGACCAAAATTTACTGAGGAACCTGTTGTCCCAATATGAGATGATAGACTATGCGATCCCAAAGTGTACCCACACTCGTTCAAAGAAGAGCTTACTAGTGGCTTTTGTTATGATATTCTTCTTACAGACTGCCATAATGGCCATCTTTGAGAATCTGTTGATGACTACGGAAACATAGTCGTTGCTATTGTTTGTAGAAGGAAGGCCCAACATGTAATCCATGGAGATGGATTCCCAAGGTCGACTAGGGGTAGGAAAAAGAGTATAGAGGTCTTTCTTCTTGATGGTTGGTTTTGCAATGGCGCAGGCAATGCAGGATTTGATGTACTTCTCAACAGCCTGTCGAAAGTTTGGCTAATAGAAATACTTTTTCATTACTGCCACTATTTTCTCGACCCTGAAATTCCCAACGACCCGACTATAGTGCGCTTCCTAAATCATCTTGGCATGCTCGCTTAAAGGAACACAAAAGTGTCCCAGGTGACATAGTAGTGCATCCTGGAGGTGAAAATTTGGAACTCTGTTACCCTCCAAGAGCGTCTTGTATGTGTGGTCGAAATCTAGATCACTCTTGTAGAGAAGCGGCCAATTCAAAGTCTCGTTCCCATAAGAGTTGAGTACGGTGGTTATCGCCACGATCGGTGGTCAGATGAGGCAGTCTACAACATTATTTGTGTTTCCCTTCTTTTACTTGATGTTCAAATGAAACTGTTGCAAATATGTGGACCACTTCTGATGGAGATGGTTCTGCAAATTCCCTTATGTCTGTATGAACTGTAGGGTCGATGGTCTATGTGGATGATTGTTTCCTTCTCCAAAATATAATGCTTCCACTATTGGTAAGCTTGCACACTGGAATACATTTATTTTTCATAAGTGGTATACTTTCAGATTGTTTCGCACTGTGATATTCCATTGGATGCCCCTTTTGAGAAAGAACTGTCCCAATAGCATAATCAGAGGCATCTGTCTCGATCTCAAATGGTTGTTGCAAGTCTGGTAATGTGAGCACTGGAGCGCAATAGAGACAATGTTTCAATTCTGCAAATGCCTTCTGTTGATATTCCGACCAAAATAATTTTGATTTCTCTCCTTCCTTGGTGACTTGACTCAAGGGCCAAGTGATATGAGAGAATCCCAAAACGAACCTCCGGTAGAAATTAGAAAGACCCAGAAAGATGCAAAGCTCTATTAGAGTGGTCGAGGCAAGCCAATCCTGGATGTCTTGGATCTTGGTTGGATCCACATGCACCCCATGCTCATCAATAATGTATCCCAGGTACTAAACCCGGGTCATGCCAAAAGTGCACTTCTCAAAATTGGCACACAACTTGTGTTTTCACAGTGTTTGGAGGACCTGTCGGATGTGGTGGAGGTGCTCTTCCCAAGTCAGGCTGAAGATCAGGATTTCATTCAAGTATACTACTACAAATGAGTTGGTGAATGGAAACAATATGTCATCCATCAGCCTCATGAAGTTTGCAAGAGCATTCGTCAACCCGAAAGGCATGACCAACCATTCGAAAATACCCTCCTTGGATTTGAAGGCAGTCTTCCACACATCAGATGGTTCGATTGGTACCTGGTGATACCCAGACTTCAAGTCGATATTGCTGAAATATGTCACCCCTTTGAGTTGGTCCAGAAGTTCATCAGTCAGTGGGATCAGGTACCTATTCCAGACGGTGATCTTGTTCAATGCTCGATAGTCAATACAAAGTCTCCAAGTCCCATCCTTCTTCTGCACCAACACGATCGAGCTTCCACAGGGAAATGAACTTGGCCGGATGTGACCTTTCTATAGCAGCTCCTGAATCTGTCACTTGATTTCATCATTCTCTAGAATAAAGCGTCGATAGATCAATCTGTTGGGAAACGATGCACCTAGGGTCAAATCGATGGGGTGCCTTACCTAACATGCAAAGGCACCCCTGCAGGTGAGGTGAATATGTCTCAATACTCCTCCACGACCTTGTCCATTCATTGTTGTCCTGTGGAGGAGCCTTTTCTGGAGTTTGGTGCCACAATATTCTTCTTTCCCTTAGGGTGGATCATCAGGAAAAAAAATTTCTTGGTTTTGGAAATGATCTTATTGCATTGTTTTGCAGTAACCAAAGAGATAGTGACAGGCGGTGGTACCTATGGTATCTTGTAAAACTTATTTCCCAAGGTAACAATAACATCACAAGGCTGGGACTCATACACAACATGTCACTTCCACAAGTATGGTTGGCCTAATAATACATCACAAACATCAAAAGGAGTAATGTCACATAATACCTCATTGGTGAAGGGCTTGATGCTGTAGGGAAGGAGACATTGTTGGCTAACGCGGAGATCCCGTCCTTGGTGAAGCCACCCGATGGTGTATGGTTGTGGGTTTTTTGTGGTCGGCAATCCCAACTGCTTCATGACCTCTGCTGAAATGAGGTTCTTTTGGCTCCCGCTGTCGACGATTAACTGTAGCGGGGAACCCTTTACACACATCTGGGAGTGCAATAGATGCTCCTCCTCTGGATCTTCCGGTTCTTCCTTTTGGATCTTTGTGGTGGCAACGATGGCATTGGGATCTGCATTGATAATCTACTTCCCTCTGTCATTCCCCTTCTCGGGTTCATATTTAGTGTCGGAGCATGCATCTAATTTAGAAGCCCTCATCTTGGCCACCAGTGACTGTTTGGACCGAGAATCACTTGTGTTGTGAGTGGAGCTCTTATGGAACTCACACCACTTTCTCGTGTCCTTATTCGACTTCACGGTGTTGTTCTTTTCTTGCGGATTCGAAAGGTTTTCTTGAGCCACCATGCCTTGTCTCTGTCCTTTTTTCTGTGGTTTGGGGGCACCTATCGCTTGTTTTTGATTCGCAGATCCAAAGTCTTGCTTCTTTAGTTTGAATTTCTTCTCAATCTTGGAAGCATACCGGTATGTCGTACCAAGTGAGGAGATGTCAAGGAACTCCATTTCCTACTGAATGTATCTGTGTAGACAACTACAGTACTTCAACACCAAATGTTTCTCCGAATATTTGATACCCAACTTTGTGTGCAGGGTATAAAATAGATTCATCAGCTCATGCACATCTTGATCCCTTTGCTACCGCATCATAGTCCATTGTATGTACTTGTCCTTATAGCTCCCCATGGGATAATATTGTTCCTTGATGGCGTCTCAAAAATAATTCCAAGTGGGTACATTCGAGAACAGGGAGGGTTCCTCCCCATCCTTTTTCTCACAGTAGGTTTCCCACCAGTCTGTGACATGAGGGGCATCTTTGAGTAGTGAAAAAATAATCTTCTCCCGATCAGAAAAGTCATGAACCGAGAAATATCCTTCTAATAGATTCAACCATCTATCTACGACGTCTGCATCTATTTGAAAATCAAATATGGGAATGTCAAAGTTTACTTGTACCTTAAAAGGGGTCGTGCCTCGAGAGTGGTTGTTGGATGTAGATGCATCGCCAGTGAGAAATCCTTTAAGGATCTGGGGAAGTTATCCATCATCGCATTCCTTTGTTTTTCAAGGTCCTTCTCGAGCAATATTTTGATAGGATATCCTACTCCCTTGTCTTTCTTTTCGTCCCCCATGGACGGTCATCGGGGTTTGCGAGGCTAATCTTGCAAACGTTCAACGAGATCGAGCCCTAACTCCTTATACCCCGACCTTGTTGGGGACATGCAAAGAAGGATCGAGAAAGAGAAGACCCCTATGATACCACTGATCTGGATTTATATAGGAACACAACATAATACAAAAATAACCATGAATACAAACATGCAACGTAAATAACACTTCATTTCATTAATATCAAAGAACTGAAATTTGTTTACAGACATAATAGAAATAAACTAGCTAGGGCGTTGGTAGCTTATATCTAAGAAGATATGTGGAAGCTACAGGCCTCTGAAATCTATGTTCCAATGAGGCTTGAAGGCCTATCTATTATTGAGAAACAATGGAAACTGTAAAAATCCAAAAAACCTAACCCTAGGAGATGAAACGCCAGAATATGGGCCCCGTCGGGGTAAATTGGTACATCAATTTCCTGGGGTAGTAACTTTGGCATACTATATTCATTTGACACATATGATACATCGTTAGAAAGATCTATCTGAGGACTACAATTGTTGGCAGGAAATATCATTGAAAATTTTGGAACAATAGATTACCAAAAAAACGTCATTTAAGGCCTCAAAACGACTCCGAAAGTTCAAGACTCGAAAAACTACCAAAAATAGTAAATTGTGCTACAATTAAGGAAACTGAAAAAGTGAAAGAAACAATGGTATGGGTCCAAGTGGAATAGGCAGGTGGCCATGAATATCCACTTGTATCATTCTACCTGGATTAACTTGAGAATAAAACCATGTGCATACCTTCTTGAGGATATTTCGGGCTTAGATACCCTGCCCTTGCACGTATATCAAATCATCAACTACTTTCCCAAGCATCATTGCTGCAATTAGTAACCTTAGTATCCTATCTCTTTAGGGTATTTACATGAGGTGACTATGGAGGGGCAAGTCTTTATGGTACCTAGAATCGACGTTGGCTAAACTCACTCGGGCTCCTTGGAGGGTATACCCATGATTATGTGTGGTAGCTTTCACCAGGGCGTAAGTCTGTTAAGAAGGTCGTCAACGTAACTTTTTCACCCACTTTATCTCATCCCCTTCTTGTCTCGATCTTGCGACGTTGGATTTCATCACCAACTAGTCATTTCGAAATAAGAAGGTTTGTTTGTATTCTTGATATCTAGATTTTATTAGTGAAGTGTTGTTTGTTTTCTCTAGTTTCCCATAGATCTTTTTTATTCTTTATTGGGTGTGGCCAACATCAACCCTCACCGTTCACGTAGGATGCAAGCATTTCCTCTGGAAGAACTGGAAGAATATGCCCCCTTGCTTCCTAATTCACTAGAGGGTCCTTCTCCTGAAGGAGCAGTCAATAACGACGCATCCTATGAAATCGGGAGTTCTACTCCATTGGTTGAATCATCACTCCCTATAAATCCGTTATTAAATGTTATTCAAGACCCTATTTTTCTCCGAATAAACTATTTGGGAGACGTTGTTGAAGACTATATTAGAATACCTTCGAGACCTTTCGTAGTGTCTGGTGTGGATGACCTACCATTTCATAGTGAATCATTTAGAACCCCGATTCAAACTTCTGGAATTTTTAATCCTAGTTCAGTCCCAGTCCGTTCTTTCTGGAGGACTCCCTCGGGACACAACATTTTTGATAAACTAGGTATGAGTCCAAACCAGCCTACATCATCACACATACCCATTACTTCTACTAATTATACAGTACCTCTGAATCATTTAACTGGCACGACAAGTAATTGTTACGGTTTTAGACCCGTTGTTGGTTGGTACACATACAATTCTTCCTCTCCAGTTCACTAGCTCTACCACAATCTCACAAGTTGCACCTTTTTCTACCGAAAGTTCGGGAACAATTCAAGCTCCTATTGGAATACCACTTCCACTTAGATTGAATCCATCACTTCCTCCTGGGTATAACTCTCTTAGTAGTTCTATTACTAATCCTATCCAGGGTCCATCTGGAGGACCTAGTCTTTTTGTTCCACCTGGGTATAATACTGCTAACGGTTTCATTCCTATTCCTACTCAAGTTTTACCCGAGGGCCCTAGTCTTCCTCCACCACTTGGAGGATCTAATCGTCCTAGACCAAGTAGCTCCAATTTTCTTGGAGGAACAAGTCATTATGTTACTTCTGGTTTTCAACTTCCTATTGGAGGTCAACCTCAAGTTGGGGGAAAACCCCAAGTTGGGGGTCACAACCCGGTTTACGGGCAATATACACCTAGATTACAAACCCAAACTTGGAATTTTAATTTCCAAGTAAATCAAAAACTACTTGGGGGGGGGGGAATCATCAATCAAATTATTTTGTACCCTCTAATCCTGGGCAGCCTTATCCAGGCACTGTAAATCCTACCTAAGGTCAAGCTTTCCAATATAATGCTTCTTTCCAAGGCGACATGCCAAATCAACAAACTAGTGTTGGCTACTTGAATCAAAATCATCCTCAACCGAATTTGACTGGACCCTCTAACTATTTACAAACAACTTATGGTCCTACTGGTATACCTATGGGATTACCTCCCCAAAATTATTATTTTCCTCAAGTTAACAGAAAAAAAATTCTTTTCTAGCTAATTGGATTTACTAGATTTGTCTCGAATTTTGAATGACCCTATATTGCATGCTCCTGATTGGCCGGTTATACCTGCCAAATTACCATCAGACATTCCCAAGTTTGACAATCGTTCGAGAGAAGACCCAAATAATCATTTCATGACGTTTCATCTTTGGTACTTATCCAACTCCTTGATGGATGACTCCATCCGACTATGTCTTTTCCAATGCACTCTTACGGGTTTGGCTTCCAAATGGTACATATAATTTCCAAGAGGTTTCTTCAATTATTTCAATACCTTAGCCATGGATTTCTTGACACATTACCAACTGTCGATACAGTATTGGACATGAACGAAAATTTTAATTTCATTTAAGCAATCCTCTTCTACCCATATCTCAGATCATATTCATGAGTGGAGGAGGAGATGACGATTAATAAAAGTTCATCTTCCTGATGAATTATTAGCTGAGTGGTTCACAAAATCACTCATCAATCCTATAGCCCGTGATGTTTCCATGGGAGGTGTCATCACTGAAGAACATGCAATCAGTCATGCTCAATACTTAGATCTCGTTTATTCTCAAACAAGCATATTATATGACTTGATTCTTGATTCTCCTCACCCGTCGACAAATCCAACCCAAACACTTCTAGTATCATCTCATGCTGCTGATGGTATGATTGGCACTTTTCATGTTGAGACTCAGTCAAAATAATTCAATCAGTCCAATCCCAAACCTACTACTACCAGTGTACAAAATGTTGCTCCTCCTGTTGCCTCTCCTGATAAAACCTCTGAGGTGAATACGGTCCAGTCTAGGACTACCGATAAATCTCAAAATAAGAAGAAAGGGAAGGGTAAGAATAAAGAGGATAAAACTAATAATCAACAACCAGATAAACCCAAAAATCAACCTACTAATGATAAATAAAAGTGAAAACCTCGTTATCCTTGGTTTATCTATGATGAGGACCATTACAAGAAATATTGTCCAAGACGTGAAAAAGTTACTAAGTTCCTCCAAGGAATTGGGAATCCGCCTATGCCTACCATTTTTTCACAACCTTTTCCTTCTCAACAACAGGCCCAACTAGTTATTCATGAACAACCCTCTCCCTCTACCCGCTCTTATGTACTTATGTGTACTAGTGACTCCAAGAAAAATGAAGTTGCAATCGCTACTCGAACCAAAGATTATTCTCCTTCTAAAGAGAAAGTTGATGATCAACCTCCTTTGTCGGTTCAACCTCCTCCATCGACTCCACCTCCTTATGGTCCTATTCATATCAAACGACCTAATCCCGATACAATTATCCATCTGCCTCCTAAGGGATTTGTTCATAAGTCGCCATTTAACCCACATGCACGTGCAACTCAAAACTACAGTATTGTAGAAGATCTTGCACAGGTACCATCTGTGATGTCGACGCTTGAATTCCTTAAAAGTTGTCCTACTCAACGGAAGGCACTGTTAAAGGATATTGGTGGAATCGATCCTACAGATACAAATTTAATAATATTTGACTTGGAAGATCACATTCCAAGACTCCCTCATCAATTATCTTTTCAAATACAAGTAATTGTGGAAACTAAGAATATTTGTCGAACAGTTGTTAATGAAGGGGATTTGACTTGCATCATATTAGTCACCTATTGGAAATCCATTGGCTCTCCTTCCCTTTCCGAATCACATAACATGCTAAAATATTTCAATGGTACTGGGTACAAACCTTATGGTGTTCTTTCTGCGTTATCTATTATGTTAGAAGGAAAATCGGTTACTGTTGAGGTTGAAGTGTTTGATGCACCTATCGATTACAACCTCTTACTTGTCCGTAGTTGGATTGATGCTATGCGAGCAATTGTTTCTACTCTTTTTCATGTGATACATTTCCCTCACCAAGTTAAAGTTGTTACGGTAGATCAACTCACCTTTTTTAGTTCCAATTCGCGCACTAGTAATGTTCCATTCATAGCAAAAACACCTCCTAGTCATGAGAATGCCAGTGTGGGTCTTTTAAAAGATTCATCATTAATGGGCACTTTCCCCATTCCACCACCTGACGTTCCTCCCCCTCTTTTCGCTTTTATTAACATGACTTTTTTTGTTCCTGAGTTTATACTTTAAGGCTTTAAAGTATACTGTCAAGGCATCTGAAAAAATAGAGGAAGTTGAGGACAAAAAAATCAATGATTAAAAGGTGAGGGTTATAATTGGTTTCTCAACTGTCTCTGTGAAATTTCTGCCTGAATCTCCTAAATGCCCTCTTTGTAGTTCAACTGCTGTTTCACCATGTTTATCTACCCCAGTGGCTCAGAGCAATCATTTCTTTCAATACCTAACGTTTTCTTATCCAAAGAATCAAAGATTCCCTCACAGTCGTCTTTGATTTCTTTAACTATCTTCTTGTTTTCGGATATGTTTGTTTCCCATACCTTGAGCGTGATGTCTCCTCTTATTTGTTCTGTGATAGAAAGCTTTAGATTTTTCGACATATCCCTATTTCCTGAACATGCAACTGCTTTATGGAAGGTATTCCTTGTTGCTTTAGCCTCCTTTTCTAGTAAAATAATGTTATCAAGGGATTTGCTTACCTCCTGAAAGTAATTATGGATGATCTCTATTTCGGAGATCAATTTCTGCTGCTCGGCTTCTATCTTTGTATGTGCTTCCAATGAGGGTCTGGAAAGCCTTTATGTCTACAACCCGACCTTCTGTCAAATTTAACTTAGCCTGTAGCTATTATACGAGCTCCTTTTGCTGAGTAACCTGCACCTGACTTGCTTGTATCCTCTGGTTCATTTCGTCCAGGCTTGATTTGAGTGATTGAATTTCGTTCCTATCAATAGCTCTAGCCTACTCCAAGATTTTATTCACCTCTTCTCTAATGTTTTTCTCAACATTCTTTAACTAGTCTTTCAATTGAGCTATTATGTGGTTACTCTTATTTATCTTTGTTCTCAATTTTTCCATAGTAAAAAGGTTTGTTGTTGCTATGGCTCCCATGGAGCCTGCTACCTCTGTAGAAAAATCCTCCTCTTCCAAATTCTGGCCATCTACCAAGGCCCTATGCTTTTTCACCATACCCCCCTCCCTCATATACATCTCTTGTTTTAGGACAACCTTCCTCTTTTTGCTGAAAAAATAATCAAAAGGAGGGATCTCATCTCTGGAGATAGGGATGAGATCGCTAACATATATGGCTCCCATCTGTGGGAGTCCAAAAGTGGACTGTAAAGGGGTTAAGGAAGCTATGGGACTTACTAGCTCTATCTATCTTGTCTCTCCTATGGCTTTAGGTATATTGACATCAACAACAGGTGATGAAGGGGGAGTGGACTTACTGGACTCGGGAGGTGTCCCGAGCCTCCTCTCTGCTTCCATCTCTGTATTTTCTGTCTGTAAGGCCTCTTCATTTGTTCAATACCTTTCAGTCTCCTATGGAAATTATTCAGGATCAACTTTATCCGAAGCCTGGAGGAGTATCTTCTTGTTCCTGAGGAAGGGTGATTGCTTCTCCTTGCAGTACTTTGGGAAGACCACTCCGTCTATGCTTCTGGAAGGTCTGAAAACTAGCTTGCAAGTCGGACGATAGTGTTTGTACCCTCTCTAACACCTCCTCATAGGTCCTAGTCCCTTTGAACATGTCATCACAAGGGGACTTCTCATGTTCATAAGCCTTCATATTATAGTGGGACATGTGTTTTCCCACTAACTGATAAGGGTTGTGCTTCCTATGTTCGAGGTCTACCAACTTGACCTCCTCAAGCGCTGTCGCTTCAAATTTGGAATGACCCAAGTTGAGAAGTGAAAATTTCCCAATCTGAATGGGAAAAACCAACCAAGACTTATTTTGAGCCGTCTTTAGTTCTATCCCAATTCCACTTGTTACGATTTGATGAGCTACCTCCCTACACACCAGTCTGTTAGGGAGGAATTTCGGGAGCGCATGTCGAGGGATTGAACATCCGAAAACTCTAATGTAGGAGAAATTTTCCTCTATGAACCAGTAAACAACTTCCTTGAGGCTTCCTCTGACCAACTCTGAAATGAGGGGAGGTGTACAGCCGTAAAGAATCCGATGTAGTGGTATTACCATGAAATGACATATTTCGTAGAATGAGTCCTTGATGTTTTCTTCCCAAAGTTTAGAATGATATTCATGAATAGGTTTTGGGTAAGTCGAATTCCAACTCCAATTCATAAAAGGAAAAGGAGTTGAGAAGCATATAGCATCCATGATGTATGCATACATATAAAAGGATACTGGTCAGCCTTTTGATCTCGCAGTTTGATATTCCATGACCTCCTTCGCTATGTTATCGGATAAAATCTTATCCCAATTGAAGTTGTAACCTTCTGTAGCTTCATGAAAAAGAGGTACCCATTTTGCAGGGAAGTGGGTAGGACTTTTCTTACCGAAAAGTCTACATAACATCATCGCCACATAGACCATATGCTCATTTAAAGATGATGTGGTTTAAACACCATGGGTGTCGGCCCTGAATTTTTCTTTGTTTCTCCACCAGTCTTTGATTATGCCAGGATACATTTGGTCTGAATCAAAACATTCTTTCTTTTGAAACTCACTCAAAAAATCTTTATTATAAATATACTTGGGACTAGGAGACAATTTATACATTACTTGTATATGTTCTGGTCTGAAAGAGCCAATGACGACCCCTCGACTGTCCAGAATGCTTCTCGTCTACATGTCTGTTCTCTCTAAGGCCCAGCTGATCATGTCGTTATAAGTCATGAGTCACGGTCATGCAACCACTTTGTGAAGTTAAGACTCCTCTATGTCTTGGATTTTGTTGTCGGCATCATGAGGGAAATTCTTAATTTCATAATCTAGAGTTTCAAAAATCTACCTCCATGATTTTATGGAATCCATGGCATGCGGTATTGTATCAGATACAACGTCTCCGTCTGGACTCGATCTTTCTGCAACTTCCTCTCTTTTCTTGGTGGCCTTCTTAGGTTTCATTGTATTTTCACTGGACCAAAAACCTGTTTACAGAGAAAATGTGTATAAAATTGGATAAAGGTGAATTGCTACAAATGTAAAGGATAAGAATGAAGTTCGAAACACAAGACCTTTATTAATCCCTTAATTTGTGTTATAACGAGCGTACAAACAAGAAGATGATTACAATGAGGCTCTCAAGGCATTTTTACAATAAAAAGGAGTTTCAAAAACCCTAAACATCAAAAAACCTAACCCTAGGAGATGAAGTGCCAAAAGTCATGTGGGCCCCGTTTGGGTATGTTAGTACATCAACTTCCCGGGGTAGTAACTTTTGCATACGATCTCCGTTTTAGGCATATGATAGCCCATTGGAAAGATCTATCCAAGGAATCCAACAGTTGCACAAAATCTCATGCTGAAATTTTTCAACCGCAACATACCCCAAAAAACATCGTTTAGGGCCTCAAAATGGCTCCAAAAGTTTAGGACCCAAAAAACTGCTAAAAATAGTAAATTATCAAAATTGCGAGAAAGTTGTTTTGAGCCAGTTGGAAAATGGGGGTGGCCACCGATATCCACCTGGATCAATCCTCCATCCTTAGGAAGAAATGGTCTCCATTGCATTGAGTTTCCCCATCAGATGAGGAAATTTCTGCTGAATTTGGCCCTGGGTGAGCCACTTGCCTTGGTGCAGGAGCTGCCCTGCTTTGACGACTCGATAAAGATGGATCCTTTGTTGTCAAGTTCCCTTGATCTGTGTGTCCACAATATGATCACTGGGTGCTTTTTGTATGCAGTCGGGGTTGAGCTCTGTTGGTGTCAACTATTCTGCAATGTCTGAGGTGTCCAATAATGGTGGGAAATAAGGTCGAAGGAGGTCCAAGTTGAACACTGGGTGCAGGCCAAGGAAAGGAGAAATGTTGAGTGAAAAAGAATTATCCCCCACAGCCTTGGTGACGGTGTACGACCCATAATGGAGTGGGGGAAGCTTCTGATGGGGTCCTGTAAGGCGTTCTTTCTGCAAGTGCAACCAAAATTTGTCGCCCACCTGAAACTTATGTGGAACCCGATGTTGATCATGGCGCTGCTTGTACTTGTCATTGGACTTTTGTAGGATATCCTGAACCTATTGGTGGATGTGCTGGATCCTCTCAATGAACCGAGTGGCTTTGTCAGCCTCAGTTGGAGTAGGAGAGGAGTCGATCGAGGTGACCGCAAGGGGAAGTGCAACATCTATGGGACCCAATGGTTGGAATCCCAACCCCACTTGAAAGGTGTTGTGGCCAGTTGAGCTATGCAAGGCTCGGTTGTAGCTATGTTGGACATAGGGAAGACTCTCATCCCATGTGTGAGGGTTCTTATATTTATACATGCGCATGATATGCACGATCATTCGATTTACAACCTCGGTTTGGCCATCTGTCTGGGGGTGGAATGTCGTGGATTTGGTGAGCTTGGTGTTCAACAGTGACCAGAGGCTCAACCAGAATGTGCTAAGAAATCGACTGTCTCACTCTGAGACAATGGTTTGTGTGATTCCAAAATGTACCCAAACCCATTCAAAGAAGAGCTTGGCAGTGGCTTCTACTGTGATTCTCTTCCTGCAAGCAACCATAATCACCATCTTAGAAAAGCAATCAACAACCACAAAAACACAGTCATTTTCCTTCTTGGTGGATGGGAGGCCTGACATGTAGTCCATTGAGATGGATTCCCATGTCCTGTCAGGAGTAGGAAGAGGGGTGTACATGCCCTGTTTCTTAGTGGTTGGTTTGGCAATAGCGCATGCAGTGCAAGACCTGATATACTTGTTGATCTCTTGTCGAAGTTTCGACGAGTAGAAATGTTTTTGTAGCATTGCCACTGTCTTTTCAATGGCGAAGTGTCCTGCCACATGGATGTAGTGGGCTTCCCAAATCAACTTCGTTCGCCCACTTGATGGAACACATATATGGCCCAGTCAGCACAACAACCCATCCTGAAGATGGAAATTATCGACAAATGCCTTTGCACCCAACATTTGGTAGGTGGTGGTGAAGTCTGGGTCTGTCTCATAGAGTTGGGGCCATCAATGACGTAATTGGTGCTTCCTGTTTTATACTTGATGTTGAGGTGGAATTGCTGCAAGTATGTGGACCACTTTTGATGATGGTCATTCTGCAATTTTCATTGTGTCTGCATGAACTGTAGTGGCCTATTATCAGTGTGGATGACTGTCTCCCTCACAAGAATGTAATGTCTCCACTGGCGGCAGGCTTGCACAATGGAGTACATTTATTTGTCGTAAGTAGGGTACTTACAGATAGCATTTGATAGTGTCACACTATGATAGGCCACGGGGTGGCCATGCTGTTTGAGAATGACACCCACAACATAGTCTGAAGCATCAGTCTCAATCTCAAAGGGTTGCTACAGGTCTGGTAGTGAAAGTACTGGGGCTGAGCACAAGTGTTGCTTCAAATCATCGAATTCTTGTTGTTGGGGCCGACCCCACAAAAATTTCTCCTTACCACCACCCTTGTTTATTTGGCTGAGGGCCCATGCAATATGGGAGAATCCTAACAAAAACCTGCGGTAGAAATTGGCAAGGCCTAAGAAGCTCTGAAGCTCAGTGAGTGTTGTTGGGGTTGGCCAGTCACAGATGACTTGGATCTTGGCTGGATCCAAATGTATGTCATGTTGATCAATGATGTATCCTAGGTAATGGACCTTGTCCATGCTGAAGGAGCATTTTTCCAAGTTGGCGTATAGCTTGTGTTGTCGCAGGGTGTGCAAAACCTGCTGAATATGCTGCAAGTGTTCGACCCAAGTCTTTCTGTAAATGAGAATTTCATCCAGATACACCACTGCAAAAGTATTGGTGAATGGTCGCAAGATATCGTCCTTCATCCTCATGAAAGTGGCTGGAGAATTTGTCAGACCAAAGGGCATGACCAACCATTCAAAAAGGCCTTCCTTTGACTTGAAGGCAGTCTTCCATACATCAATCTGTTCTATCGGGACCTGGTGGTAGCCATACTTCAGATCAATCTTACTAAAGTATTTTTCCCCCATGAGTTGATCAAGGAGGTTGTCGATTCGAGGAATCGAGTATCGGTTTCTGACTGTGATTTTATTCAGAGCCCGATAATCAATGAAAAGTCACCAAGTTCCATCTTTCTTCTGTACCAGCATGATTGGGCTCCTGCAAGGTGATGAGATGGGACAGATGTTCCCCTTGTGGAGAAATTCTTGGATCTGTCGCTTGATATCCTCATTCTCTAATAGAGAGTGGTGATAGACTGGTCCATTGGGAAGCGGTGCGTTGGGGGTAAGATCGATGGGGTACTTGACCTAGCAGTGTAGAGGTACCCCGGTAGGTGAGGAGAAGATATCTGAGTATTCCTCCAGGACCTTATCTACTTGCTTCTATTATGTGGAGAGGTCGGTCGCAAAGACCTTGGATGTGGCTGTGATTTTTCTCTCATTCTGAGAGCGAATCAATATAACTCATGTATAACAACTTTTATCAGATATGAGGATATTGCTTCACTGCCAGCGAGCCTGTTCAGTACCCCGGTGAAGTTATCCGACTTCCCACATTGAATTTCATTTCATGGTCTTCATTGTTTCCAAGCATTTAAATGTTGAGATGAGGGAAATCAATATAATGAATTTCCTTTCTTCATCTCTTCAAACTAGATGGGGGCAATCAATATAACGAATTTCCTTTCACCATCTGTCCGTATTCAATTTTTTCTTTTTGAAGTGGGGGCAATCAATGAGTATACCAT
>ML781594.1:452055-488950 GCA_009831015.1 Picea engelmannii | reverse complement strand
TCAATGACAAAGTCCATCAACTCATTTAAATAGCTCTGGGTTAATTTTCTCAGCTGGCTTCAAAAATCATGGGCTTCAGGGAAATTCTTGAGGGAATTTTTTTAACATCTAGTCTAGGGAACTTCCTTGAGCAAAACCGATCAGTTATTCCTATTAGGATAACTAATAAGGTTAGGATTAACCTAGACATGTTTCTAATCCAGCTAAAGTCAAAGAATTAAAAACACAACCTACTCTCTTTCTTGAAAGTTTGTTTGAGAGTTATCATGACCAAAGTGAGACCCCTTTGTTCTCAGGGAACTTTATGATTAGACATCCATGGTCAAGCAAGAAAAGGATTTACTATGGTCAAGGGGAGGGTAAAGGGGGTTTTAGAAAAAATGTTGTACATATGATTGTTCTTAGAGATTCTCTTAACTAGATTTTATAACCTTTTCTTAAGTCCCCTTTTTTATTACTTCAAGAACTTCTTTGATTGAGTCTTTTTTATTTATTTTTTATTATTATTGTTTCGACAAAAATGAATCAATGATTTATTCATTTGTACTTCTTAGGGATTTTATCTGGAATTTTAAAATGGGATTTCATACCTTGATTAGCTCTTATATTTCCAACCCAAAGATTACTCGTTCATTACTTTTTTCATTGTGAGATACTTGATAGGAATACCTGCGCATGTCACCTTTTAGTACCTCAAGTCCGTTGTCTCATGAGAAATGTTCCCTGCGAATAACATAACATTATAATCATTAGGAAATGACATGAAAGAAACTTTTATTTATTTATTTTATTATATATATATCTATCTATATATATATATATATATATATATATATATATTTGGAATCTATACAAAAAGAATGAAAACAAACCGGTATGTACAATGATAATTTAGAAACACAATATTGCATGAAGTGTTTAAGATGTCGCCCATTTACAGGGGCATTAAGAATGTCACCATCCAGGTTTTCTAATGAACAAGCATTTTTTCCTTCAAAGGCTGAAATCCTGTATGGACCAGACCAGATTGGATTGAATTTTCCATGTTTTCCAGCATCTTCTTTCCTGGCTTCCCATTTTAGGACCAAGTCGCCAGGGAGGAATTCTCTATCTTTAGCTTTATGATCGAATATGGCCTTCGTTTTATCCTGATATCTTTGCAACCTTTCATTTACTTTGGCCCTATTTTGCTGGACTTCGACCAACTGATTTATCCTTCTGGTAACGTCATTGAATTCTTCATTTGAATCCTGCCAGAGTTTCATTACTGGCAGAGCAAGATTTATTGGTAAAATGACATCAGTTCCATATACCATCTGGAAAGTGGAAATCCCAATTGATCTTTTAGTACTTATTATGTTGGCCCATAGAGCATATTTTAAATGGATATGCCATGCTTTCTTGTTTTCAGTCAAAACCTTTTTTATCACGGTAATCAGGCTTTTGTTGGATGATTCATCCAAACCATTACCTTGTGGATAGTAAGATCTGGAGTGTCCTAGTACGATGTTATATTTTTGGCAAAAATTTATCATGGCCATTGAATTAAATTCTTGCGCATTATCAATGACTATTTTTCGAGGACAACCAAACCTGGATAAAATATTATCTTCCAAAAAATTGATTACCACTGAATCAATTGCATTTCTTGTGGGGATAACTTCCACCCATTTAGTGAAATAATCAGTAGCAGTTAGGATCCATTTGTGCTGCGCGTTGGAGTGTGGATGGATTTCTCCAATGAAATCAAGTCCCCATTTCTAAAAAGGGGCTTTGGTTTTAACTAGAATTAGGGGCAAAGTTGGGACCTTCTGTTTGCCTGTGAACAGCTGACAAGGGACACAATTTCAAACTTTAGTGTTCACTTCTATGAAAAATTTGGGCCAGTAGTATCTGGCTCTTAAGATTTTATAAGTTGTTGCTCGCCACGCATGATGTCCTCCACACATTCCGACATGGAATTCATCTATAAACCCTTTAGGACATTGAAGTGTGAGTAGGTAATGGACGACGTTGCGATACCAGGCTGAAGTAGAAAAATTGTCTTGAATTTCGGTTGTAGGTGCAGTGACATCAAGCTCGTCTATTTCCAGAAATCCCTCGTTCTCTTGCAGCTAATTTATCCCAAGTGATTTTAAATTCTATTTAGCAAGAAATTTGGCCAAACCCTGACCTTTGATAATTTTAGTTGGTTTGAATTGTAGGTCAAACTCCTGGATCTTATCTAACCACCTGCCTCTTCTTCCATCGCTATCTAGTTGCACCAGGATATATTTAACAAAACTAGAGGGTACATAAGCAATGACCTTTGAGTGCAACACGTAAGTTCTAAAAGACTTGAGAGATTTCACCATTGCATAGGCCTGTTTCTCCAATATATCATATTTCAACTCAGCATCTCTAATACTTTTGCTAAAAAATGCAATAGGCCGCTCAAAACTTTCCTCGTTTTTTTGTAACAATACAGCTGCCATAGTATGTTATGAAGCAAAAGAAAAACTTAAAAACTCTTTGGTGTAATCTGGGCTCACCAAGACTGGTGCTTCACTTATTACTTTCTTGATGCGTTGAAATGAAACTTTGGCTTCACTTGTCCATTTCACTTCACTATCCTTTTTGAGCATATCTGTTATCAATTTCACAATTTCAACAAAGTTAGGGATGAATCTCCTCAAGAAATTTATTTTTCCTAAAAAAGGCTGAATTTCTTTTACATTTCTAGGAAACTTTATAGTATCTATTGCATCAAACCTTTTTGGATCGATTTTGATTCCATCTTTAGACATGATATGGCCCAAGAGTTTACCTTCTTGCATTGTGAAATGAGATTTCTTGGGATTGAGTGACAAACCAAATTTTCGACATTTCTCAAAGGTTTGTTTAAGGTGCATTAGATGTTTTGCATCAGATTTGGAGAACACATTCATGTCATCAAGATAGATAACAACAAACTTATCTCTCTCACCCATGAAAGAGATATCCATGGCTCACTAAAAAGTTTCCCATGCATTCATTAAACCAAAAGGAATTTTATCATACATAAAAGTACCCCAAGGGGTAGTGAACGTAGTTTTTTCTTTATCGTCCTAATGCACTGTGATTGTAACCTAAAAAACCATCAATCATAGACATTCTGTTAGCTCCAACTACTTTTTCTAAAACGTGATCCATCTTAGGTAATGGGTAATTGTCTTTGAGTGATGATCAATTCAGGTTTCTGAAATCGACACACAATTTGATCTCGCTGTTTTTCTTTCTCACTGGGACTAGATTAGCTACCCACTCATAATATCTTAGTGGGACTATGATTTTAGCATCCAAAAGTTTTTTGACCTCTTTTTCTATCACCGGTAATAAGATAGGGTTAATCTGCCCGAGTTTCTGCCTAAAAGGTTTGACACCTGGTTTTAATGGAATTTTATGTTCCATGATAGTCGTATCATAAGTTCTCAACTCATCATAAGACCAGGCAAAAACATCTTTGTATTTTTTAAGCAACTCAACATATTTACTCTTGATTTCAAGAGACAGGTACCTGGATACTTTAACTAATCTAGGACTCTCTTTGGTACCTATATTGCAATATTCGACCTTTTCCGGCTGAGGCTGTAAGGTAGTCTTCAAAGGGATGTCATCATGATTAAAAAGACTTTCTAAGGGAATCAGGCCCTTGGGTATCTGATTATTTTTTAAAACCAGCATACGAGGATTTGCAATTTTATCCTGGAACTCTTGGGGGTCTTCCCCTTCCTGCATGATCCAAATAGGATCATTCTGGTTCTCTTGGTCAACATGCGTTTCGGCGAACTCGTCTACTGTTTCTAAAAAAAAATTGAGTTTATCATCATCCTCAAAGACTTGCCAATGTTGTATGTTATTGGGTATGGAAGGCCTATGTCTCATTTCTATATGATATTTGAGTTTGAAAGAAGTGGGAGGTGCAAACGTCGAAGCATCTTTGGCTAAAGCATCCGCCTGTTGATTTTCTACTCTCAGAATGAAGTGAATATTAACAGAGGAGAAAAAAATTTCGATTAGGTCCCAAACACAATTTCGATATGACCTTAACCTAAGATGTTTGGCCTGGGACTGGAGATTAACTGATCCGGATTTTATGAGTAGAACGAAATGACTACAGATTATTACCAGATGCTTAGCACAGAATAACAAAGATACAATAAAACTGGTTTTCTATTCAATAAGGAAATAAGCTGAAACTATAAAATGCAGCGGAAAACAAACTTGCTGGAATGGTGGCGGCTTATCTCTGAGAAGAGATGTGACGGCTGCGCTCATTCGCAAGAAGATGATTACAATGAGGCTCTCAAGGCATTTTTACAATAAACCAGAGTTTCAAAAGCCCTAAACATCCAAAAACCTAACCCTAGGAGATGAAGCGCCAAAAATCATGTGGGCCCCATTTGGGTAAGTCAGTACATCAACTTCCCGGGGTCGTAACTTTTGCATACGATCTTCGTTTTCGACGTATGATAGCCCATTGGAAAGCTATATTCGAGGAATAAAACATTTGCACAAAATTTTGGCATATGATGATATTTTGCGACCGCAACATACCCCAAAAAACGTCATTTAGGGCCTCAAAACGACTACAGAAGTTCAGAACCCGAAAAACTGCTAAAAATAGTAAATTATCAAAATTGCTAGAAAGTTGTTTTGAGCTAGCTGGAAAAGGTGGGTGGCCACCGATATCCACCTGGATCATTAACCTATTTCACGATCAACTCTGCATCACCAAAAATTTCCAAGTTTTTAATTTTCATCCTCCTAGCGGCCTCTAACCCTAACACTAGAGCTTCATACTCACATACGTTATTAGTGTGGTCAATGTTCCACTGTAGCCTATAAGAGAAAGGGATAAAGAATTGGTTATTAGGTGCCACAAAAATTAATCCATCCCCAGCTCCAAGATAAGATGAGGCACCGTAAAAAAACATTTTCCAAACACCCGTGCTATATACATCCTGTTCTATTTGTTATTTTTCTTTTTTATTTCCCGTACAACTTTTTTCTATACATGCATCAACATCATCATCTATAGATAATATACAATTACCTAAATCTTGATCAACGATATATATATATAGGATAATTATTTGGGCTGAGAGGGTCACTAACCATAAATGCTAATCTGGTTTCCCTGTACAATCGCGTGAACTGTCCTCCGAAAACTGGAATCGTTGCATACGTCATATCAAGTTGAAAGGAACCTCAAAGTTTAGCACCCTGGGACCAGGACAAGAGCATGCCATATTTTGGGGGTATATCTACGACAACTACATCCATTAAAACGTTTTTTGTAGGTACCTTTGCAAGGTTTACAACTAAGTCCTTTATCATGCTTATACACTTGACTTTCCTTGAATCAAATGAATATAAATCTCCATAAGGCCTAGTGATTTCAAGGCCGAGTCTGTCCATGATTTCTTTAGGAATCACATTGTGAGAGGCCCCAGAATCCAACATGCAGTTATGGAGCAAATGGTCGAAAACAGTCAAAGTGATGTAGAAAGGGGCAACAACGTCTCTGGCACCTTTGAAGTGTGGGACGAAAATTATGCTAGGCTTATCATATTCTAAGTTTATAACATCGGTCTAACTTTCATTTTCCAAAAAACTAATCATTTTAGCAATTTGTTTTCGGTATATCGGGTTTTTGGCCAGTTCGACAAGGGGAATAGGGATTTTGATCTTATTGATTTCATTCTCTAGATTAAAGCTTCCAATGGTTTTGTCGATTTCCATGGTTTGAGTCTCCAGCCCTTTCTTTTCAACTTTCCTTGGTTGAGGGACCTTTGTTTCGGTAATAGAGGTGTCTATTTTCTGCGTGCTTAAGGGCGGAGCTTCCGCTGTCTTTGTTTTAATAGACTGTATGTTAGCGGTCTTAGTCCCTTCAGTCTGTTTTTCAGTGATTTTTGAAACTGCTTCATCAGTTTCAACCCTCGGCAGTATATTTTTAATTAGAGCGGTTATGGAAACCCTATTTATAGGTCTTAGGTTATACTTCTGGTGGAGCTCGGCCATTATACCATTCGTTATTCCCTGATAGGTCAAATCTTCTGAAACACTGTTGTTCTTGTTTCTCTCAGTCCTATACTCTGTAGTCGGAGACTTTTCATAGTCGTGTCTTGTTATATAAGGTTGTAAGAAGTCATCGCCAAGATTGTTCATATCCTCTTCTAACTCCTTGAAATCCTCCACGTCTTGACCTCCTATAAAGTTTTCTCTTTTAAAAGGGGTTTGGTTTTTTGATCTTCATTCTTAATTTGTTTTTGGTGGTTTTGAGGATTAGGGTTCCTCTTGAACTCCTTTCTAGGGTAATGTTCATTCTTATCTTGATCTAGCTCCATTCTCGATATTTTGTTTGACATTTTTTTGATGATTCTATCCATATAATCCATTTTGTCTTCCGAAGATCTTCCTGATCCAGAGGGTCCTCCTTACTCCTTGTATCTCCTGATTTCTTTGTTTCCAGTCTCAAATTTAGTTTTCAGCTTCCCTGATGCCATCATGTTAGATTCGATTTCCAAGGCATCATCTTGCATCTTGGTGATATCTACTGATCTTCTCTCCCTTAATAATAGGGCGAAGTCGTGGTCAAAAGCTCCAGTGAAAGTCACTTTCGCTGTAGGTTGTGAGGGTTTGACCTCGGTTGGGATCTTATTGTACAATTTATTGAATCGTTGGGAAACTCAAGAACTGATTCAGAGTTTTTCTTTTGAAGAGCTCCAAATTCGGTTAGATAATAAAGATGGTGTTTCCACTCACCCCACTTTCTGATAAAAGCGTTTTCAATTTCATCGTATGACGGTATAGATCCCGCTGCTAGGCCTAGAAACTAGGTTCTTACTTGCCCTTCAAAGTTTTGAACCAAGAGTCTGGAATAAACATCTTCATGTTCCAATCCAAGAATTTTAGCGAATTGATTGAAAAAAATTATGTGTTCAGATGCCGTTAAATCACCCTCTCCCGTGAACTCGGGCAGGTTTTTCATGTAATTTTCTAGTAAATCATGGAGAGGGACTGGTAGAACCAGAGGGGTATATCTTGCAGCAACATTTACAAATATCTGAAGAGGCGATTCTTGGCCACATGCTCCTCCTCCTGGACCACCTGTGGCAGTACCTCCTGCCCCACCTGCTCCAACTGTGGGCATTGTGGCCTTAGCGATAAAATTTTGAAAGTTATAAGGAAGTGTTTCAAGAAATCGGTTATCGACGGGGAGGAAACTTGAGAAAGAGGAGCTTGGGGGATGTGAATTGGTTCCTTCAGAACCACAGGGTGAGAATATAGGAGAATCAACGAAAGTTGAGTCAAGATATATAGGATAATTGTTTGAGTTTTGAGAGGTGGGAAATCAAAAATCGAGAAGAGAGGGAGAATCGGGTGCAACAGGAAGTGAGGCAGACCTTCATTTTATATTGGTGTGGGAAACGGCTGAGAAAGATTCGGTCTTAAAAATAGGCAGAACCAGATCTGATTCAGGGGATGTAACTTTATCAGCAGAGTATTTCCTATAAGGAGGTGGAATACTTGATTCACTGTGTTGATCTTCAGAGTCAGACTATGTAAATTTAGGTTTATAATTTGTATTTGTCGATGAGACAATCTGCTGGAAGTATCTTCTTGATTTTAGAAAATTTTCGAGGTAAGAAAAAGGAAAAATCTACTTATCATATGGATTCTTCTTGGTGTTATTCTGGTTAAGAGACATTTTAAACAATGTGGAGTCAACAAGTGAAATATAAAGGTAGCCTTCAAAGAAGGAAAGTGTCAATGTCGTTCTTTCCAGGGAAAAAGCTTCGTTTCTCCATTCCCCAACAATGACGCAAAAAATATATTGTTCCTGAGTTTATACTTTAAGGCTCTAAAGTATATTGTCAAGGCATATGAAAAGATAGAGGAAGTTGAGGACAGAAAAATCAATGATTAAAAGGTGAGGGTTATAATTGGTTTCAACTGTCTCTGTCGAAATTCCCAGTTTTCCTGAATGTTGATATCTCTCTCAATTGTTGCCCATGAACGTTCTAATTCAACCCGGTTATTTGTATTGGTAAGATAGTGTTAAATAAATTTAAAGCGATGCTGGTTTGATCCGAAAGACTGGGTTTGATGTTAGGTTTCCTTGAAACTGGTACTGTCATGAAGGATAAAGGTAAAGAAGATAGAATTATGCATTTTCTTTTTAGGCTTCGTTATCTCTATTTCACAATGTAAAGAGAATGATTTTAAAACATGAATTAATAGGATGACTAAATTGTAGGCCATTTCTTGTATCTAAGTTAAATTTAAAGGAAAAGAAACATGCATGATATGAGGAAAAACATAAAGCTATTAACAAGGTGAGGCATCAATTCAAGAGGAATCTCACGTTGTAACAGAAGTCTGTGAACAAGAAAAATATTAATGAAGCATATGATATTGGAATCTAAACATTTATAGGTCTTGTATCTATTGATAACCGATACAGAGGAAAAACTGTAAATGATTTAAATAACAAGAATAATAATTTCCATAGTAGAGGTTGTACTAAATTGTAGCCAAGCATTCATCAATTAGATATATGAAAGAAAGATGAGATGACAGGGAAACACATAACTTAGATGTGACAAAATCTGGAATCTTCAATCTGCATTTCTATTAATTCAGAGTCTCTTCAAAATTTACTTCGTCAAAATGCCTTTTTAGAGAAATAAAAAATCCCTATTTCAGTCTTCGCTCCTTGTATTTATACAAGGTCATGAATACTTGATGGTTAGCAATCTCCTACTTTTTAGGAGAAAAATAGTTACAAAACTGCAACCTTAACCGTTGCATGATTAACTTTTGTTTTTCTATCATTTCAATAGTATAAGATTTCAAATGATACTTCATTGTTTAGTTGAAGTCTCTCCCTCCTTTGATGCTATACATCCAATAAATTTCTCCAGAAAATGAAAATTTCTAGGAGGTGTCGGAAGATCCCTAGTCTCAAATAGATAAAACTTTCTTTGTACCTTTGGAAACTGGTCTTCAAAACCTTTATCGACAAACCTGATCACTTGCAACTTTAAATTGGGTTGTACCAACCCTTTGTCTATTAGGTTGGCGTCGATTTCCTTCAATTGTGAAATTTCCGCCTGAATCTCCTTCAAGCCCTCTTTGCAGTTCAATTGTTGTTTCACAATGTTTTTTTGCCCCAGTGGCTCAGAGCAATCATTTCTTTCAATACCTAACGTTTGCTTATCCAAAGAATCAAAGATTCCCTCATAGTCATCTTTGACTTCTTTAACTATCTTCTTGTTTTCGGATATGTTTGTTTCCCATACCTTGATCATGATGTCTCCTTTTGCTGAGTAACCTGCACCTGAATTGTTTGTATCCTCTGGTTCATTTTGTCAAGGCTTGATTTGAGTGATTGAATTTATTTCCTTTCAATAGCTCTGGCCCACTCCAATCTTTTATTCACCTCTTCTCTAATGTTTTTCTCATCATTCTTTAACTGGTCTTGCAATTGAGCTATTATGTGGTTACTCTTCTTTATCTTTGTTCTCATGTTTTCCATAGTAAAAAGGTTTGATGTTGCCATGGATCCCATGGAGCCTGCTACCTCTGTAGAAAAATCCTCCTCTTCCAAATACTGGTCATATACCAAGGAGCTATGCTTCTTCACCATATGCCCCTCCCTCATATACATCTCTTGTTTTAGGACAACTTTCCTCTTTTTGCTGAAAAAATAATCAAAAGGAGGGATCTCATCTCTGGAGATAGGGGTTAGATCGCTAACATATATGGCTCCCATCTATGGGAGTCCAAAAGTAGACTGTAAAGGGGTTAAGGAATCTATGGGACTTCCTAGGTCTGTAGATCTTGTCTCTCCTATGGCCTTAGTGATGCAGACCCTCGAACCCTCGAGTCAAGGTCCGTGCAAGATCTTTCTAAATCTACCCTTGAGTTGGATTGACTCTTTGGTTTCCCCTTGAGGAATACCTCATACACTCATGGTGTATACACAGGTCCTTATGAATTGAGCCTGCGTGAACAAACACTAGGAGCCAACCCAAATCTCCTTAAGACACAATAAACGTCGTGCCCTTCGCTAATTCAGGCTTTCGGGTTTCGCAATATCGCGCTTTCCATTGTCGAGTTTCCGGCTCCTGAACCCGCTGAAACCCAAAATGTATTCAGCAAAGGATGGATTCTCACAGAACCGTCTGTCGATTTGGGATTTCGGACTTCACGATTTCGTGAATCTAGATGCAAGGATCCTAGTCCGTCAACCTCCGAACCCCGAAACAGTCAACAAGGCTTGACTCTGCCTATTTGATGAAGACATGCCACCTGTCCACTCAAACGCTTCCTATCTCTGACATGGGCTCTTGCCACCTGTCACTCTTCCTAGATTTCAGGACTCTCGGGACTCTTCCTGGATTTCTGTTGGAATGAGAACAACGGTATCCCTCCTGAGCTTTCAGAGATAACTTTGAACCTTTGTCGACACACTCCTTGCAGAAACTTCACTGCACTCCTTGCAGGAACTCTTTCTCAGGAAGAGAAACAATTGAAGCTCATTCTCTCTCTCTCAGACTTCAAACATTTAATATGAAATCCTACATACACAACATAGCATCATAACAAATGCATAACAGAGAGAATAAAACCACTATAAGCATACCATTCACCATGTATAAACAAAAAACATCATAACACCATGACATCTGATTCAAAGCTCCATATATTAATTCAAAGCTTCTGTACATGGGTTCTTCTCTATGTCTCTCTGCTACAACTCTTTTCTTCTTCTGCTCTATGCTAATGTTACAATGATCTAATATGAATGTCATAATACAAAGACGAGGGTGTCTATATCCGTTTTCCCTCCTGCTCCTAAAACTGTCTAATCTATCATTAAAATCTACCTACTTTCATTAACTATGCATAAATGCCTTAATGTTTTTATAGATGAGAGAAATCGCTCAAGGTCTGTTTACAAAATCCAAGATATAAATGCAAGTATGCCATCTTCCTAACTATTACATTAATGCCTTTTAATTTCAAAATTCAAAATGGTCCTTATGAAAATGTGCTCTTTTTCTTTCTCCGCGTGTCCAGCTATTTCTTTGGCTTAGTCGCGTGCTTTGGGCTTTGCATGATGCTCTTGCATCATACTCCCTCGCTTGAAAATTTTCATGAACTCCTATTCATGAGCTCTTGCACAGTCTGTCCATCCTTCTAAATTCCTGCTTCATCTTCCCAGCTGGCATCTTCAACTGGATGTCTCTTCCATTTGACCAAGTATTCAAAATACTCTTTCCTCCTGGTCTTCATGTTGACTCTCTTGTCAATTATTCTTTCCATCTGTGGATTTTCAGCTACAGGCATTTGTTTGGTCCACTGAACCTCTGTCTATTCATCCTCTGCTCCTTATTTTTCAGCTCTGTAAGGGTACAAATCCACAACATTGAATATCCGTGAAATTCTGATCCCATCCGATAATTCAATCTCATATGCGTTTGCCCCAAATTTCTTCAAGATCTTGCATGGTCCAATCTTTTCATTTTCAGTTTGTTATATGTTCCCCTTGGGAACCTTTCCTTCCTCAGATGTGTAAGAACCAGATCATCAACTTCAAATTGAAGTTCTAGCCTGTGTTGATCTTCTCTGCGCTTATACTCTTGGCTTGAACTCTGCAATTGCTCCTTGACTTGGCTGTGAAGCTCCTTCATTGCTTCTGCAAAGTCCTCTGCACTAGCACTTCTGAATTCAGTTTGTTCCAAATCTTTCAATTTAGAAACTTCCCTTGGCTGCATTCCATATACAATTTGGAATGGACTCAACCTTGTGCTTATATTGCTCGAATCATTATAAGAAAATTCCTCCTGTGGCAGAATGTGATCCCACTGACTGTGGTGTTCAGTCACTAGGCTTCTCAGTAAATCTCCCAAGCTTTTGTTTACAACTTCTGTTTGCCCATCCATATGAGGATGATAAGCTGAGCTAAAAGAAAAACATGTCCCTAGCTTCTTCCATAAAGTCCTCCAGAAATGTCCCATGAACTTAGTATCTCGATCTGAAACTATACTCCTTGGAAAACCATGAAGTCTGACGACCTCTTTGAAAAACAGGTTCGCAATATGAGTTGCATCACTGGTTTTTTGGCATGGTATGAAATGTGCCATCTTTGAAAATTTGTCGACTACCACAAATATCGAATCAAATCCTCTTTGTGTCATTGGCAGTCCCGATACGAAATCCATGCTCATTGCATCCCATGGCCTTTCTAGTATGGGTAATGGTTGGTATAACCCTGTGTTCTGCCTTCTTCCTTTAGTGTGCTGAAAAATTCTTCACTTGTCCACAAATCTCTTAACATCTGTCCTCATCCCTGGACAAAAATATGAGCCATTCATCTTTGATAACGTCTTATCATGACTGAAGTGTCCGACCAATCCTCCACTGTGTTTTTCCTTCAGCAGGTTCTCCCTCATGGAGCATTTTGGAATACATAATTGATTGCCCCTGAATAATAATCCATCTTGGATCATATATTCGGTCCATTGGATTCTGTCTCCGAGAACTGGATTCTCAGATGCCTCATACACTTCCTTAAAATCTGGGTCATCCTTATACATTTCTTTGAGGTTATCAAAACCCAAAGTTTTGACTCTGAATTCCTGCATAAGAAAACATTTCCTGCTCAAAGCATCAACAACTTTGTTAGCAGTTCCAGAAATATGCTTAATTACAAAAGTAAAATTCCGCATGTATTCAACCCATTTAGCGTGCTTTTGGTTCAACTTGTCCTGTTGAGTCACGAATTGTAAAGAATGGTTTTCGTTGTACAAAAAAAACTCTTTAGGAACCAAATAGTGTCTCCATTTCTTCAGTGCTTGTATAACTGCATAGAATTCGTTGTCATATGTTGAGTATTTAATCTTCGCTTCATTCAGTTTTTCGCTGAAGTATGCAATCGGTCTGTCGTCTTGGCTCAAGATTGCTCCAATTGCAAACCCACTTGCGTCACACTTGACCTGAAATGTCTTGCTAAATTCTGGCAACACCAAAATTGGCTGCTCCATGATCTTCCTCTTCAACAGATTGAAACTCTTCTCTGCTTCCTCTATCCATTGAAAAGATTTGTGTCTTTTCTTCACCGTTTCCATCATCGGTGCGCTAATCCCACTGAAATTTTTGATGAATTTCCTGTAGAAACTAGCTAAACCATGGAAGCTTCGAACTTCAAACACACTTTTTGGTGATGGCCAATTCTTAATCACTTCTACCTTATCTAGATCCATTTTTAGCTCATTTGCAGAGATAACAAAACCCAAATAAATGAGTTTTGTCCTCCTAAATGATGATTTCTTCATGTTTATCAACAATTTCTCTTGCTATAATCTCCTCATCAATGTAGCTAAATGCTTCAAGTGTTCTGCTTCTGTCTTGCTAAAAATTAATATATCATCAAGATATACAATGACAAATTTCCCAATGAAATCCTTTAGGACTTCGTTCATCAATCTCATGAAAGTACTGGGTGCATTTGTTAAACCAAATGGCATGACAAGCCATTCATACAACCCCTCATTCATCTTGAATGGTGTCTTCCATTCATCACCTTCTCTCATTCGAATCTGATGATATCTGCTTTTCAAATCAATCTTTGAAAAGAATCTTGCTCCACTCAAGAAATCCATCAAATCATCCATCCTTGGCAATGGAAATCTATATCTGATGGTAATCTTATTGATTTCTCTTGAGTCTGTACATATCCTCCAACCTCCATCTTTCTTTGGGCTGAGCACTGTTGGAACAACACATGGACTCAATCTCTCTCTAACCAATCCTTTGTCCATTAAATCCTGGACTTGTCTCTTAACTTCTTCATTCTCCTGTGGCGTCAATCTGTACGTTGCTTTGTTTGGTAAAATGGCTCTAGGTATAATATCAATGTGATGGCTTATACTCATGATCGGTGGAAACGAACAAGGTAGTTCTTCCACTACTATATCATCGAACTCTTCCAACAACTTCTGGATTGCCTCTGGTAAATCATCCACTCTTGTACTGGTCAAAACAATTTTAGGTTTTCTAACCACAATAAAATGTGTGTCTTCCTTCTTCTTAAACTCCTTAAGAAGTTCCTTCCCACTCATGAGAAGTACAGTTTTGCTTACCTCTGGTTTCACTTCTTTATCCTTAATTGGCAGCAACATGTGAGTTCTCCCATTTTTCTTCAGGGTGTATGTGTTCTTTCTCCCATCATGAACCACATTCCGGTCATATTGCCATGGTCTACCCAACAATATATGACAAACATCCATGGGAATGACATCACACAATATTTCATCCTTATATCCTCCTATTTTAAATTCAACTAAACATTGTTTAGTGACATTTACCTGATGTCCTTTTTGTAGCCACAAAACTCTATATGGGCTTGGATGTTCAACAGTCTCCAGATCTAGCTTTTCTACCATCTCTGTAGAAACGAGATTGTCTGTGCTACCACTGTCCACTATGACTTTGCATACCCTATATTTGGTCTTGCAAGCAGTCCTAAATAGTCTATTCCTTTGGGTTGGGTTCTCTGCCTCTTTCTCTGGCGTTAAGAGAACTTTCCTCATCATCAAGGATCTTCTTCCCTCGGCATCTTCTGCCTCAACATTCCGTCTTTTTTCTTCGGCAATGTGAGTCTCACCACCTTCTTTCTTCCTATATGGAAACTCATAAGATTTATGTCCATTCTTCCCACAAACAAAACATTTCACTTCACCACCTCTGCCTCTTCCTCTTCCTCTAGCTTGAGGAAAATTATTTCCATCAGCATACTGCCCTCTCTGTGAGCTTCCTCCTTTCTCAATTTGGGTTTGAGGTTTCTTCCCCTCTTCTTTAGATTTTTGACTTCTGTCTTGGGCAATTGTTTTGCCTTTGGCTTGACTTATGCCTCGGCCTCTTTGACCTTACTTTTGACTCATCTTTTCTTCAGCTTTCAGAGCCATTTGATAAGAATCTTCTATAGTTCGAATGATCATCATGCTCATCTCATCTTGGATGTCATACCATAGACCATTCATGTACCTAGCCACCTTTTCATCATCGCTTTCCCGATGACATACTTTGATGTTTACCTTGTAGAACTCTTCAGTGTATTCTTTCACTAACATCAGTTTCTGTCTCAAATTTTGCATCCTCCAAAACAGAGTAATTTGATAATCCTTGGGTATGAAATTGGCTTTCATCTTCGCAACCATTCTATCCCAACTCTTGATTTTCTGCTTGCCTTTGCATCATTTGTCAGCCTACAGTTCATCCCACCATAATGTTGCATGCCCTTTAAGTCTATTGACAGCATGTTTGACCTTCTTGTCTTCCTTGACATCCTCATAGTCGAAGTATTTATCCAGAGTTCTAATCCAGTCTAAGAGCTCTTCAACATCCAGGTTTCCTCCGTATAATGAAATGTCCATCTTTGCTCTGGCACCTATCCTAGCAACAACCCTGAATAGGCGTTCATCTGCAGCATCCTCGACTTTGACTTCTTCTTCATGTCCAGCTTCATTTTCACTTTCAGCCTCACTGATATCCCCAGTGTCGACTGTGCGCCTCTGTGATGTCTCCATGGAATCAATCCTAGCACATAGTTTG
Organism: Picea engelmannii; assembly: GCA_009831015.1. NCBI lineage: Eukaryota > Viridiplantae > Streptophyta > Pinopsida > Pinales > Pinaceae > Picea > Picea engelmannii. Next base: position 473,305 of record ML781594.1, on the reverse strand, counting down.
TGCATTTCTCTTTCCAGTGCTGGATCAGGCATTGGTCTATCCCTTCTTCTCAGTGGCATGGATGAGAAATGCTCCTCTTTTCTCTGCTACAAAAAATAAAGAACTTTTTTTTGTGCTCTGATACCACAACTGATGTGTATCAGAGTACTCCTTTTCCTCTAGCTTACTCTGCTTGAAATATACAGACAAAATCAAGCTCTGATACCACAACTGATGTAGACCCCCGAACCCTCGGGTCGAGGTCCACGCAGGATCTTTCTAAATCTGCCCTTGAGTCAGATTGACTCTTTGGTTTCCCCTTGAGGAATACCTCATACACTCACGGTGTATCCACAGGTCCTTATGAATTGAGCCTAAGTGAACAAACACTAGGTGCCAACCCAAATCTCCTTAAGACACAATAAATGTCGTACCCTTCGCTAATTTGGGATTTTGGGTTTCGCAATACCGTGCTTTCCGTTGTCGAGTTTCTGACTCCTGAACCCACCGAAACCCGAAATGTTGATTCTCCAAAATGTATTCAACAAAGGCTGGATTCTCACAGAACCTTCCACCAATTCAGGATTTCAGACTTCATGATTTCACGAATACGGATGCAAAGCTCCCAGTCCGTCGACCTCCAAACCCTAAAACAGTCAACAAGGTTTGACTCTACCTATTTGACGAAGACACGCTACCTGTCCACTCAAACACTTCCTATCTCTGACGTGGGCTCCTGCCACCTGTCACTCTTCTCGGATTTCGGGACTCTCGATCCCAAAGTACTGCCTCCTTCGTTTCCCAACACCCGAAGTGTCGAAATCCCAAAACTCCACTTCGAGACTCGCAACTTCGAGACTCTCATTCAACTGCGCTCAAATCCTTATCGTCAGGATCTCTGAATTGATGAAATGATCTGACAGCTTGTGAAAAGCATGATCAACGGTCCACGTTGATTTTTACCTTCCGAAGGGTGGATTCATCCAACGCTTATCCTTCCTGCAGCTTCACTGGAATCCCACGTTCCTCGCGACTTCACGAATTCTTCACAGAGAATTTTGACCGCTCGTTGCTCCTGGGAAACTTTTGCGAAATAAACCAAGGTTCTTCCTTATGAAGTTTTACTTCTGCTGGATGGCTTTGACCCTCGTCTCCCTTTGAAGTAGTTCGACCTCCATCCTCCTTTGAAGTGTTCAAAGGTATTATCCCTCTTGAGATTTCACTTACAAACTCAGACCTCCAAAAGGATTCCTGCACACACTCCTTGCGACACTCTTTCAAATACTTCTAAGTATTTGATTTCTCTTCGATTCTGTGCACCTTCGGCAACAACAATCCTTCAACTCTCCCTTTGGTTGATAAGCTCTAAGATTTCAACCAGCCTGCGCACACCTTGTACGGCTTCTGTGCTTCACTTTCACTTCTGTTGGAATGAGAACAACGGTATCCCTCCTGAGCTTTCAGAGATAACTTTGAACCTTTGTCGACACAATCCTTGCAGACACTTCACTGCACTCCTTGCAAGAATTCTTTCTCAAGAAGAGAAACAATTGAAACTCATTCTCTCTCTCTCAGACTTCAAACATTTAATATGAAATCCTACGTACACATCATATCATCATAACAAATGCATAACAGAGAGAATAAAACCACTATAAGCATACCATTCACCATGTATAAACAAAAAACATCATAACACCGTAAAATCTGATTCAAAGCTCCATATATTAATTCAAAGCTTCTATACATGGGTTCTTCTCTATGGATCTCTACTACAACTCTCTTCTTATTCTTCTCTATGCTAATGTTACAATGATCTAATATGAATGTCATAATACAAAGACGAGGGTGTCTATATCCGTTTTCCCTCCTGCTCCTAAAACTGTCTAATCTATCATTAAAATCTACCTACTTTCATTAACTATGCATAAATGCCTTCATGTTTTACAGATGAGAGCAATCGCTCAAGATATGTTTACAACCTCCAAGATATAAATGCAAGTACGCCATCTTCCTAACTATTACATTAATGCCTTTTAAGTTCAAAATTCAAAACGGTCCTTATGAAAACATTCTCTTTTTCTTTCTCCGTGCGTCCATCTATTTCTTTGGCTTAGTCGCATGTTTTGGTCTTTGCACGATGCTCTTGCATCACTTAGGTATATTGACATCAACAATAGGTGATGAAGGGGGAGTGGACTTACTGGACTCGGGAGGTGTCCCGGGCCTCCTCTCTGCTTCCATCTCTGGATTTTCTATCTGTAAGGCCTCTTCATTTTGTGAAGACCTTTTAATCTATTGTGGAAATTATTCAGGATCAACTTTATCTTTTGCTTCTTGTCTGAAGCCTATAGGGGTATCTTCTTGTTCCTAAGGAAGGGTGATTGCTTCTCCTTGCATTAATTTGGGAAGACCACTCCGTCTATGCTTCTGGAAGGTCTGAAAACTAGCTTGCAAGTCGGATGACAGTGTCTGTACCCTCTCTAACACCTCCTCATAGGTCCTAGTCCCTTTGAACATGTCATCACAAGGGGACTTCTCATGTTCATAAGCCTTCATATTATAGTGGGCCATGTGTTTTCCCACTAACTGATAAGGGTCGTACTTCCTGTGTTCGAGGTATACCAACTTGACCTCCTCCAGCGTTGCCGCTTCAACTTTGGAATGACCCAATTTGAGAAGTGGAAATTTCCCAATCTGAACATGAACAACCAACCAAGACTTCTTTTGAGACGTCTTTAGTTCTCTTCCAATTCCACCTATTACTATTTGATGAGCTACCTCCCTGCACACCAGTCTATCATTGAGGAATTTCGGGAGCACATGTGGAGGCATTGAACATCCAAAAACTCTGATGTAGGAGAAATTCTCCTCTATGAACCAGTCAACAACTGCCTTGAGGCTTCCTATGAACAAATCTGAAATGAGGGGAGGTGTACAGCCTTACAACATCCGATGTAGTGGTATTACCACGAAATGACAGATTTCATAAAATGAGTCCTTGACATTTTCTTCCCAAAGTTTAGAATGATATTCATGAATAGGTTCCGGGTAAGTCGGATTCCAACTCCAATTCATCAAAGGGAAAGGATTTGAGAAGCATATAGCATCCATGATTTATGCAGACATATAAAAGGCTACTGGTTAGCCTTTTGATCTCTCAATTTGATATTCCATGACCTCCTTCGCTATGTTATCGAATAAAATCGTATCCCAATTGAAGTTGTAACCTTCTATTGCCTCGTGCAAAAGAGGTACCCATTATGTAGGGAAGTGGGTAGGACTTTTCTTACCGAAAATTCTACATAACATCATCGCCACATAGACCATATACTCATTTAAAGAGGCTGTGGCATAAACACCATGGGTGTCATCCCTGAATTTTGCTTTGTTTCTCCACGAGTCTTTGATTATGCCAGGATATGTTTGGTCTGACTCAAAACATTCTTTCTTTTGAATCTCACTCATGAAATATTTATTATAAATATATTTGGGACTGGGAGACAGTTTATACATTACTTGTATATGTTCCGGTCTGAAAGAGCCAATGATGACCCCTCGGCTGTCCAGAATGCTTCTCGTCTACATGTCTGTTCGCTCTAAGGCCCAACTGATCATGTTGTTATAAGTCGTGAGTCGCGGCCATGTGGCCACTTTGTGAAGTTCAGACTCTTCTATGTCTCGGAGTTTGTTGTCGACATCATGAGGGAAATTCTTAATTTCATAATCTAGAGTTTCAAAAATCTACCTCTAGGATTTTATGGAATCAATGGCATGCGGTATTGTATCAGATACAATGCCTCCATATGGACTCAAGCTTTCTGCAACTTCCTCGCTTTTCTTGGTGGCCTTCTTAGGTTCCATGGTATTTGCACTGGACCAGAAACCTGTTTACAGAGAAAATGTGTATAAAATAGGATAAAGGCGACTTTCTATAGATGTAAAGGATAAGAATGAAGTTCAAAACATAGGACCTTTATTAATCCCTTAATTTGTTTTATAATGAGCGTACAAACATAGGCGATGAAAAATTAATGCTTTAATGGAAAGATATGCCTGGAGATACGCTTTCGCGTCAAAAATATCTCCATTTATCCGTTATAAATACTGTCGTATATCGGCGAATTCGAAACTGGAATTCCGAAAATCGCTGCCTTCTTCAATTCTCGAAATGTGAAAAGTGGCTTATTTATCACTAATCATGTTTTAAAAAACAACTTAACCTTAATCTCAGACTTTGTTTAAAGAAAACATGATTTTTCATTTCAGAACTTCGAGGATCCTGTTGTCAGGAGATATGTCATAAGAAAACTCTGGATCGCGAAATTGCGATGGGATTAGTGAGGCGCTAATCATTCCTATTGATGCTTTAATTGATAAATATTAGTGATTAATTATTTTTACTTTTACTTTTCAGAAAATTGAGGATCGAGAGTTCGAAGGTTGAGAGTTCAAAAACGATTTAGTAGAAAGAAATCTAAAACGTGGAAAATTAAGGGAAAGAAGATTTCTTTTAGGATTTTAATTAATTATGGATTAAAGAGTACTTTGTGGAATGTGAAGGAAAATGTAACATTTATTTCTCCCCCCCCCTTTTTATTTTTTTAATATGTTAAACGGTTTCGAGATTTCGGCACCGGGAAAATGGAATGGTCGAAGATCATACCTCGAGAAAAACCCAATCTCGAAACCCGAGAAGGAACGGAAGACTCTGACTCCTTTTTTTTGGACTAAGGGAGGCTCCATGACTTAGGAAAAGATGAAGCTTCAGTTTTAAAGGGTAAAAAAATTAAACTTTGTGTCAACAACTTCGACCAATGTTGGTGAAATCCCTAAGTCCTATGACCCTTGGATAGTACCTATCTTGGAAGAATGTCTTTGTTATGGAAACCAAATTCCACTCAATCTGGTAGAGTTGGCCTATCAAGATATTCAATCGGCATCTCCTTCTCCTCGTTCTCTCATTGACATGTCTGATGATCCATTTTACACCATATTTCACACCGATGAAACAATCATGGTAGTTATGTCAGTGGAAGACACACCATGGGATGATGGGAATCATCATTCTATCCTCTTCCTCGAAACCGAGTCTATCGAGAGTTACCAATGGATTTCAAATCCATCCACAGTTATTAATTTCCCCCCAGTTTTTGAAACAATATGTGATGTTTTGTATGAAGGGAACTTGGGAAATATTTCACCCACCATCCCTCTGGATATTTCAATTAATCCTGGAATTGTGGAAAATTTCCATATAGGTGCCTCATGTTCTCCCAATGAGATCCAAACATACAAGGCCCTTTTCCAATAATTTTGTGATATATTTGCATGGAATTACACAGAGATTCCCGGAATTGATCAAGATATCATTGTACATGAAATTACGACATACCCTGATGCTAAGCCTGTTTTGTCTACCTTGTAGCGTTGACGGATTGGGTGTCCAATCTTGTTCCAGTCACGAAGAAACAAGGAACGATATGTGTTTGTGTTGATTATAGGGATATTAACAAGTCTTGTCTTGAAGATAATTATCCAACCCCTTTCGTCGACCAGATCGTTGATGATTGTGCCGGGAGTGAAATCTTATCTTTGATGGATGGGTTTTACGACTATAATCAAATCAATATTTTACCCTCGGATCAGCATAAAACTGCTTTTATTTTCCCTTCGGATACCTTCACATACCGTAAACTCCCTTTCGGTCTCAATAATTCTGGTGTGACTTTTCAACGTGCTATGTCTTATTCCTTTCATGATATTAATCATATTATACAACCTTACCTTGATGATTTAGCGGCGCATTCCATGCATCGTCAAGATCACCCGACACACTTGCAAGCCATTTTCCTTCGATGTCGATATTACCATATACGATTGAGTCCACATAAATGTGTTTTTTGTGTGGAGTCTAGACGAATTCTAGGCTTTATTGTTTCCATGCATGGGTTCAGGGTGGATCCGTTGAAGGTTGAAGCCATTATTAATTTACCTCCTCCTTCTACCTTACGCCAACTCCAAAGTTTTGTAAGGGAAGGCACACTTTCTATGATGATTCATTCCTCATTATGCCGAACTAACAAAAGGTTTCACTTGACTTCTTAAGAAGAGTCATGATTTTGTGTGGGACGACACTGCCAACAAAATCTTTGATTCTTTGAAACTTGCATTAATCCGCACCCCACTATTATTTCCTGTTGGCCCTTGGGTATGGAAGTAAGCGAAGATTAAGGCAGAAAAGATGAAATGCGAACTACGCGGAAGACACAGTTACTGATACTGGGTTGAAGTGAGTAGAAGAGCAGAAAAACGAAGCGAAGTGAGAGAAAGCAAGTCGTTGGACGAGGAGATCGAGGATGACAAATCAGCAAGGAAGACGGATTGTGGACAACTCAGCAAGCGAAAAAAGCCACCGTTGGATGCTTTGGAGCACCACGTGAGAAGGAAGAAAAGACAGCCTGGAGAAGCCCTGAAAATGCAGGTCAAGTTTATCTAGGGTTTTAGATACCTAGGGTTTTGGTATCTAGGGTTTTGACACTTAGGTTTCGGCCTAAGGCTGTCGGTGAGTCATTTTAATGTATAAATAAGAACCTAGATGAGGGAAGAAGGTTCGGTGAAGAGTCCCAAGTTTGTTATTGTTATGAGTGATTATTGTTGTAAGAGAGAGAAGAATTGAGTAGTGAGGGAAGTCTATGTTGTAAGATATTTAGCTGGGTGCGAAGATCAACCCTGCAACTGGGTGCGTAGGGTGGGGAGACATAAAAAGAAGAAGAGAGAGAGAGAGAGAGAGAGAGAGAGAGAGAGAGAGAGAGAGAGAGAGAGAGAGAGAGAAGATCTGTTAGCTAAGAGCGCAGATAGAACTATATGCTTCCATCTTAATATATCATAAAGCATAGTTATGTGGACATAGCCCTAGGGAGAGGATGAACCACGTATATTTTGTGTTGTGTTTGATTGGCGTTGTGTTCTTTACTTATGTTGCTCTGTTGATATATTAGTATGTTAGATCTAACAGATAAATGTGCGAAGTATATCTAAGTTGATAACTGATATTTAGATGTTGTGTTGTTCTTGTATTGGATCCATTTTTTATTCCCTTTGGTTGTAGACATTTCTGTCCTGCAACCCCCCATAGCTATTTCGGGTGAGACTGCATCTGCCTCGCAGGTGTTGCTGAAAGGGATAGTAGTTAGGGCTTGTTGGTGTGCTCTTGGAGCTGAACCCTGGGCCTGCCCCTATGCCAACAAATGGTTTCATTGTCGGGACATGAATCTTCTTGAGGGAATGTCAAGGTGGTTTCCATCGAAGACAGAGATTCAGAAGTGGATAGAATACCAAGAAAAGGAATTCTCAGAAGCCCAGAACAAGAACCCTAATCTTAGCACTGAAGATTGGTTGGGAAGGTATATCTTTACTGATATACACAAGATTTTCTTTGGATGAATTCATCAGGAGTTATACAAGTGGCTAGCTAGGTTAGTAGACACCCAGTTTGAGATTAGATCTAGACCACCTATGGTTTGGACATCGACGCTGATCAAGAAGATCAAGAGAGTTGATAACGTTGTGTCAAGAGAAGTAGATCACTGGTTCGATAGCACCATTAGAGGATATATCACTGAGTTTGTTGTTGACAGAGTATAATCATTTAGTCAAATAGAGAGATACTTGTTATAACCCTAAATTGCACCACACATTCTTACCCGGCATCAGGCCAACTCATATCCCTTCATTGCCAAAACATCTGCTGAAAAACCTCTTTGAAAATCCTCTTGGGTCAAGGCCCACACGCCCTAACCCACTACTACACGCGTGTGAATGCTGGCAGGCCTACTACAGCCCGCGTGTACCTAACAAAACATAAAAATAGGAAAGTTGTCGATGGGACAAAAAGATATGGGTCAGTTAACTGAAACTCCCGGCCATGCATGGCCGAGGGTTCATCCAAAACCCTAGCTCCTTTTAGCCTATAAAAGAAGGGGTAGGGGTACTATTTGGAAGAGGAAAATAATAGCGAAGAAACTCTGCCCATTTGTCGAATCCATTGTCCCAACCCTTTAGCCTTTCCTCAAGCCTAAGGAGAATTAACACAAAGAAGTTGGAGGACAAAAGAAGAGGAGGAGCCCAGGATCAGGATCAAGGAACGATGGCCGCTCTCGACTTTGATTGTAAGTTGATTCATTTTGAAAATAGTAAAAGAATAATTTTCCCATCCCAATGCATGAGTTATCTATGATTTGTTTAATTTATGCTTAATTTCTAACCCTCAAGTAGAAAAGTAGAATGCATGCATGGTGGTTTGTCTTGATTGCAGGATTATCTTTGGAAGGAGCGGAGCAAGCAAGCGGGCAAAGCGCAACGGAGGATCTACACCAAACATTAGTAAAAATGTTAGTAGTTCCTTTTCAATCAAGGTGGGGTAGTCATCCCCTCCTGTGGTGAGAAGTGTTCCTCTCGGGTGTTTGAGTCTAGGGTTGAACAGTCAGTAGGTTAGGGCCTCTTACCCTTAGCCTGTTTTTTCTTAGTTGATAGTTGATAGAAAAGATAAAAAAGAAAAATTATGTTTTATGGTTATTAGACAAGCGTAAGAGTCTGTGCTTTCTTGCTTGCCATTGTGTGTCTTTTCTCTAATTCTTTGCGATCTGCGCTTTAAGCCAGAATTTTGTTTTTTCTTGGTTTTAGGCTTGTCGGTATTTTCCTTTTGTTGCTTGATTTAGGACGTAAATAAAAAAAAAAGAGAGAAAAAAAATCTTTTCATTTTCTTCTATGTTTGAAGATTGTGTTTCTGCATCAATATCTAGGGAGAAGTCTTTTTGTTCATAATTTTTTGCAGTGCATTTAGAGCATAAGTAGCTCGTAGTCGAGCGAAATTACTTTATGTTTGCTGCATGAAATCTTAGAAAAATTGAAAAGAAAAAGAAGTCTCTCTTTGTGAAAAGTTGTTGATTTTTGCATTTAGTAAAAGTCTTTTGTTTCCAACTTTTTTCATTCATTTTTGCTTTGAGTCTTTACACATCATCAATTTCACCTTCATATCCTGTGACGTAAAAAATCCCATAAAAGAAACGCTAATTTAAAATCTATTAGACTTTTTGTTTGTAGGGTTCACAAACTAGTTCAGGACTAGGGCCTTGGATTAGGTTGGAGAGGAAACTCTCCAAGGCCATTCAAAACCAAACATTGGAGTCTGTGATAGGGAGTGTAGAAGTCCAGTTTCGTGGAAGTTATCCGAGACCCCCCTCTAACACAGGGGATAAATACGAGGTCACGTGCGGAAAGGTAGCGGAGATAACCCCTCCAAAGTCGGACCAAGCGTAGTGGAGAACACATATCAAGGGCTTGTTTTGGGATTCCGTCGTTTTCATTTGCCACGGGGCTTCGTGGGTCTCGAATCCGTTCGAGGTCCTCAGTTGTCTTCCAGACCATTTTATCTCGATACCCTTGACAGGTTTCGGGCTTGATACCCTGCTCATTGTGGTCTACCCGACTTTCGACTGTACCCGCCTGGTGACTGTTTGCGTGCTGGCAAACTAGTTGCCAATCTTTTTAGAGACATACACAGGTGACTGTGGGGGTATACCACCGTACCTAGGACAGACATTGGGCCACTCTTTGCAGAGTATACCCGGAGGGTGCTTCCATGTTCGAGTTTCACTTGCACCGGTAAGTTGCTCTAGTGTTGGTTGTTGTAACTGTTCTTCCAACTAGTTTAGTGTTTGCTTGACTTATCTCATAGGGGCTTCTTTTTTAGTGCGTGTTACTGTTTGAATGTGTAGAATACCTTAGCGTGTATTGGAGCTTATCACACAGTGGAGGATCCTGAGCTCCATCGGTCACGAAGGCTTCTAGGCCTGCCGCCGGTTATACTGGAGCCACCCCCGCCCCCATTGAGGTGGAAGCTAGACCAACAAGGGTCTTTCGAAGAAATCGGGTTACAAACCATTGTGCCCGAACAACTCCTGGAGGAATCCACTGCCAATATTGGTTTGGTTGAAACCCCAACCACTGATACTTCACCACAAGTTATTGTACCAATTCAATTTTACGAATGCCTATCAGTGCCTCACACAGCTATGGAAACAAACACTGTTACTTCCTCTGGGAATTCTTCCATTCCCACCACAGTTGCTACCACAGGAGAATCATCTCCTAACTTGTCGTCGTCGGTCCGAGCCACCATGGTCTTAGCCGTAACTACATCGCACAGTGGACTGAGCCCGTCTATGGCAGCGACCACAACTCCCTTCACACCTAGTGCGACAAGCCCTCCATTCTCATACGGGATTCCTAGTTCAGGAACAAGTCCTGCACTCACTTACTCCACTTTACAGACTTTGGGTCTGGGGGCAGGGAGCTCTAACGCTCCTCTGCAAGGTCAACTTGGGGGCACGCCTGTCCCTTTTAGCGCTTTTCCTTACGCTGGAGGTCATATTCCTCCTTCGTCCCCTTCGCTTGGCGGTCCGCATCAACAGTCCGTCGGGCAGCCTGCACACACTAGTTTATTTGTTGCTAGGAGCCAAGGAACACCTGTGCATACTATGCTGGTAGGTTCTTCATCGTTTGTTTGGAACGAGACATTTGGTAACAACACTTTCGCATCCACCGCTTTCCCGTCTGGGGGCACTCCCATTTTTGGACAGTCTACTCCGGCGCAGGGTACTATTCCTGCGCCGGGGGCACATATAGCAGGACCTTGGAACTCAGGACAAGGATCTGTTCCCTCCTCTGGAATGTCATTCTAGGATAATTTTTTCCACAGTCAGTGGAACCCTGGATAGACTACTATGCCTCTCCCATCAGGACCGGCATGGGGTAATCCTTCCCAAAGTCCATCAAACATGATGAATGCCCAACATCCTATGTCCTTTATGGGGAATCAGCCAATGATGTCTCCACAGATGCAAAATCCTTATGCTGGTCAGGGCCATGGTTTCTACCAGAATCCGGGCCAGTAGCCAAAATTTTCCTGGCAACCTGGTGCCAGTCAAACTCCAGGAGCCTTTTTCCCAGGCTATCAGCAGCAATCCAAACTACCATTCCCGGCGATGTTACAATTGCCAGATTTGACAAGGTTGTTAAATGATCCTATTTGTCACAATCCACGTTGGCCTCCTATGCCAATGAAGTTTCCTTCGAACATTCCAAAGTTCGAGGCCATGCCTAACGAAGATACAGGTGATCACGTGACTACCTTCCATCTTTGGTGTTCATCTAACTCATTGAAAGATGATTCCGTCCAGTTGCGATTGTTTCAACGCACTCTTATCGGGAGTGCCACGAAATGGTACATCAAGCTCGATCGCTCACGATACTCTTCTTTTGGCGAGCTGGCGATGGCCTTCCTTAACCATTTCCAGTTACCTGTGAGATACGATGCTGGCACAGAGTTGCTTGCCAATTTCGAATAGAAAACAACGGACCATATCTCTGATCATATCCGAGAGTGGAGACGTCGAAAGAGTCTAATCAAAGTACCAGTCCCACCATCATTCCTGCTTGAGTGGTTCCTTAAGTCTTTAGTGCCACAATTATCCAAAGACATCGCAACTTCAGGAGTTTTCTCCGAAGAAGATGCCATCATGAGGGCTCAACAGTTTGAGCTCATCTATTCTCAGTCTGGTCTATTGTACAACATCCTGCCGGATGCACCATGATCTATACTGGATAAAACTAGACAAAGAGATGGACCACATGCCGATGGTATTGTTGGTTCAGCACAAACAAAACCCGTTGAGCAATTGACAAAGCAATTGCAACAGTTATCTATACAACACTCAGCGGCCATCCAGACTACTGCTTTGGCTTCTCCTCCTACCCAAACGTCGGAAGTACACTCCGTACAGGCGACTAACCCAAAGGCCACCCAGCAGCCTGAAGGGAAGAAAAAACAATGAAAGAAGGGTAAGGGGGAGAAAAAACCCACTGATAATGCTGGTGAGGTCACCACGGAAAAATGGAAGGCGAGGTATCCGTGCAACTTGTGTGCGGAAGACCACCCGACCCATCTATGTCCTCGACTTGCAGAGGCCCAAAAGTTTGTCACACAGTAGCAACAAGCAATGTTGACTAATCCCTTTCAACATGGGCAAAATTTAACTCAAGCCTCTACAAGTGGCGAAGGGGGCATCCAATAAACCTTCCCTCCTCCAAACAGTTCACATCCGCGAACATATATATGGTTAGGGGTGATTCTTTAATAATGACTAGAGCGCACGACTATAGTAAACCAAACACCTCTGAGAAGGGTAAAGAAGCTGAGATCCCATCTCTTCCTCTACAGATCGAGAAGACGTTGGGTGAAACGATGACACGTATTCCAAAGGGTGCATTTAAGAAAGCTTCACACAACCCAAACGCAAGGGCCTCCCAGAATTACTCTGTGGTGGAGGATTTATCACAAACCCCTTGCGCGATGTCTGCTTTGGAGGTCCTCCAAATTTGCCCTGCTCAGAGGAAAGCCTTGTTAACTGCGTTAGGCTCTACTGAGACTTGTAACCCGGGTACCATCTTGCTAGATACAACCGACTTAAAACCTCGTCTGCCTTACCACGTAGCATTTCAGATAGTAGTGGCTCATCCCACGAAAATTTTTACATGCAATATCTTTCGGACGGTGGTCGACGAGGGCGCTTCGACATGCGTTATGTCATTAGCATGTTGGAAGGCCATTGGCCAACCTGGTTTGTCTCCGTCACCTACTCTCCTCACTGCGTTCGACGGTCATTCTTTCCGACCACATGGCATCGTCCCTTCTTTCCCTGTGCAGTTAGGAGGGAAGACCATGTGCGTCGAAGTAGAGGTAGTTGATGCCCCCCTCGACTATAATCTCTTGTTAGGATGGAGTTGGACTTATGCTATGCAAGCTGTGGTTGCTAGTGTTTTCTAAGTCTTGTTGTTTCCACATGAAGGCCGGATAGTGACCATCGATCAATTGTCCTTCTCTAGACCTGACCCAGCTTTGGGGGCATCCACGGTTCCCATGATTGGTAATCCTCAACCCAGTGTCATTAACGTAGGAGTTTGTTTGTGCCCATCCTTGATGGGTACCTTCTATTACCCACCTCCTCATGACGATGTCAAGTTTGTATCGAATCACCACAAGGCTGAGATTTTTCATGTTTCGTTGTTCCGCACGACTTACTTTGAGGATCCATGGATTCTTCCTTCCCCATAAGCCACGATGGATGAGACAGGGCTCTTTGGCATGTCTAGGCCCTTGTCGGCTGCTGAAGTAGCGTACTCTTTAGTCCAACAAGCTTTAGCTAACCCTGATCCGACTCCCGCACAAGAGTTGGATCCACTTCTAGAGCCTATTTGGGCTCAGGGTTCTCTTGCTACCATCAATTCGTTGGACTTAGTCTTGCCTTCTGATAAAGTAGTAATTGAAGAAATGACTAGTCTGGACAAACCTTGGGAGGATATTCATCACAGATCATATTTCCTCCCAGAGTTAAGCCAAATCGAGGCAGGAGAATTCACTATCACCATGACGGGAGATCATCCATGTCCTATTAATCTCTTAGCTACACAGGAAATTTATGCTGAGGAAAATATGGTGACTATCGCTGCAACTATACCTATCAACATCTCTTGAAACCCTAGCGTCATGGAGAATGTCTTCGTCGAAGCGGATTGCTCCCCCGAAAAGATTCAAATTTACACAGATCTTTTCAAAGAATTCCGCGACGTTTTTTCCTGGTCTTATGAGGAAATGCCAGGTATCGATCTGAAAATAGTTGAACATGAAATCACAGCATATCCTGATGCTAAGCCTATTCAACAAAAACTTTGTCTAGTCAATCCTAAGAAAGCAATAGCCATCAAGATTGAGGTTGAGCAATTTCTCAAGGCAGGGTTCATTTACCCTATCCATTTGACTCAATGGGTATCAAACCTTGTGTCGGTCAATAAAAAACAAGGCATGATTCGTGTATGTACCAATTTCCATGGTTTGAACAAGGCATGTCCAAAAGATAATTTTCCAACCCCATTCATTGACCAAATCATTGATGAATGTGCCGGTTGTGAAGCCTTTTCGTTCATGGATGGTTTTTCAGGATATAATCAAATCCAAATCAAACCTGAAGACCAACACAAAATGGCATTCATTTGTCCATGGGGTACATTCGCCTATCGTAAGATGCCTTTTGGCCTCAAGAATGCTGGAGCCACTTTCCAGCGGGCCATGTCTTTTGTGTTTCACGACCTCAAACATATAGTCGAGGCCTATCTAGATGATTTAGCATCACGCTCTCGCAAGCGAAAGGATCATCCTATGCACCTTAGACTAATCTTCGAACGTTGTCGCTACTTCAGGATTCGCTTGAATCCCAACAAGTGCATCTTTTGCGTCACGTCAGGACGTTTGTTAGGTTTCATCGTATCAACAACAGGGATCATGGTGGATCCTCTTAAGGTGGAGGCAATAATCCAGTTTCCCCCCCCACGCACAATCTTACAACTTCAAAGTCTTCAAGGCAAGGAGAACTTCTTACGACGCTTCATCGCCAACTATGCCTAAATCACCAAGGGTTTTATGCGTTTACTTAATAAAGATGTTCCCTTTTTCTGGGATGAAGCCGCTCAATGCTCTTTCGACGCATTAAAACACGCCCTCACAACCGCACCTCTGCTACGGCCACCTAATTATAACAAAGATTTCATATTATATCTGGTTGCCATAGAGTCAACCATAGGCATGGTTTTAGTTCAGGAAGATGATTTGTTTTCAGAATACGTGATCTATTACCTGATCCGAGGCCTCGTAGGACCGGAACTTAATTATTCCCATCTCGAAAAACTTGCGTTGGCAACAGTTCATGCTGTTCAACGATTTCGTCACTATGTTCTGTTTCGAAAGACCATCGTCGTTGCTTTTGTGAATCCATTCCAGTACATGCTGACATGAGGATTTATCGGTGGAAAAATCAGCAGATGGATGGTCATCCTCCAAGAATTTGACTTAGACTTCGTTTTAACAAAGTCCAAGAAGTCATTGGTCTTCGCAGAACTTATTTCAGAGCTTCCGGTTGAGTCAGGTGACGTTGTGCCTGAGGAATCGCCTATCCGGGGGGGATATGTTTTTGATTGAATCTTCAGACCCCTGGTACAAAGATATACTGATCTATCTCCAGACTTTGAAGTGCCCCACCTCTGCTTCTCGTGACGAGCGTCGACGGATACGCCATCAGGCTAAGAATTATCTCATCCTCGATGATACGTTGTATCGGAGAGGTGTAGACTGCATCTTGCATCGATGTCTCACTCATGAAGAGGCCTTCATAGTGCTCAATGATTGTCATACAGGAGCTTGTGGCGGTCACTTATCTAGGTTGGAAACAACCCAAAATATTTTACGAGCAGGTTACTTCTGGCCCACACTTATCAAAGATTGTATCGAGTCAGTCAAGAAGTGTCATCCGTGCCAAATCTTCTCTAGGAAGATGAGGGCACATCCAGCTCCCATGTTTCCTGTCATCACAGTTGGTCCCTTCACTAAGTGGGGGTTTTATTACACTACATGCAACCCCCCATCAGAAAGGGGGCACCACTATATCATCGTAGCTGTCGACTACTTCACTAAGTGGGTCGAAGCTATGCCAACGTTTAAAGATGATGGAGAGACTGCAACTCTCTTCTTATTCAACCAGATTATAGCACGGTTTGGTGTCCCGAGAGAGATTGTCACTGACCATGGAAGTCACTTTCAGAACCAAATGATGTCTGAATTAACATCAAAGCTTGGGTTACGGCAAGAACATTCCTCACCTTACTACCCCCAAGCCAATGGGTAGGTGGAAGCTGTAAACAAAACCCTTAAAACTATTCTACAGCGACCTATCAACTCAGCCAAGTCAAATTGACATTTGATGTTATACTCGGCATTATGGGCTTACCGAACACCTGTTAAGATTGCAACCGGTTTCTCACCTTTCCAACTCGTTTACGGGCTGGAGGCAGTCTTGCCCATCGAATGTCAAATCCCATCTCTGAAATTGGCAGTACAGTTATTGCCAGACACTTCTCCACTTGAAGAGCGGTTAGTACACCTTGAGCATCTTGATGAGCAGTGTCGCGATGTGGCCCTGGCCAACGAGGCTCATAAACATAAGGTCAAGTGTCAATATGATAGGTCCGTTCATCCTCAGATTTTTTCTGAGGGTGACCTTGTCCTGGTCTATGACCAAGATAAGGACCCCCTAGGGGCAGGAAAGTTTAAACCCATGTGGTTCAGACCCTTCATTATTAAAGAGGTATTAAAAAAGGGCGCTTATCGTTTGGTTGATTTTGAAGGGAATTCTTTGGCGGAGCCTAGAAATGGGCTCTACCTCAAGAAGTATTACTCATAGAAAGGTCATTGTGGGTAACTTTTTGTAACATATGTATAGTCTTTGTAATATTACTTTTTGACGGTTCTTTTAAAAGTGTTATGGACGTGTCATTGATGTTATCTTTCGTCAATATGGCAGATGTCAAGTGAGCCCGAGGTGTTCGTTGGGTATGCGGATGGTGCTAGTCAACACACACGGAGGCTGGCCTCCGCAGCTTGGGTAATATTTACACCACAGGGTCAGTTGTTATCTTCCGAAGGTATATGCTTAGGTGACACCACAAATAATGTCGCCGAGTATAGTGCAGTTATTGAGTTGCTTCGTGACGCATTGTCATTGGGTATCTCTCGTCTCCGGGTCTATCTAGACGCTCAACTGGTTGTGTCGCAGCTAAACAGAATATACCGGGTTTATGATCCAACTTTACACCGACGATTCCTTAGGGTACGTCTCTTAGAACGCAACTTTGATTATATTACATATTTTCATGTTCCTAGGAGATTAAACCAAATCACAGATACTCTAGCTAATCACATTTTAGATTGGCATCTTGCCCACATATAAAAAGATCATGGACATAAACATGTAAATACATTTTGGCACACATAATCCATAAGACACAAAAAGAGATAAAAACCATATATAAACATCATAAAATCCTCAGAGTGCATATATGGACATAAGCGCCTCAAAAGTGGGAACAATAACGAGTCACCAGGCTTATGCCCTCAAAAAATATATACAACAAGGTGCTCGCGGCACATAAAAAGTATAAAGTCTGTTCAGGGCCTATGGGCCCTGTTATAATCATCTACTGCATGGGCTAAACACCTAAACAATCGGACCCACGTCCGAGGTGCCCCCACAACATGAGTCTGCATGTATGGCGGTAGGTCCTCTATCTCTACCATCGGGACTATGCGAGTGAGCGTAGTGAAGTTCCGCTCAACTCGCCTCAGGACCCTCTCGGCCTCTCCTGCTGGGAGGTTTCTTGCTACTGTTTCTCCTCCAGCGGCGGCAGCTACGGCTTATGGCCGTGGGCGACGCCTGTTCCATGCATAGTCGGCAGGTCGCACGGGTCCCACATCTGCATACAATAAACATTCACTCATCAAATACTCTGGCATACAAAAAATGATATATATCAAAAAAGACATAGAAATTACATATGCAAAAAAAAAAAACTACAAAGGTGGAGACTTACCCATCTCCCCTCGCTCCTCACCAGGAGGCACGAGTATCTCTGGATCTCTCGAAAAGTCGATCCCCGCATATGGGTAGTCCTCGATAGCAGGGATCTGCCGTGACATCCAAGCAAAAAAGTCGTCGTCGATGGACTCAACGGTCCTTCCACCACCCTGTCGCGGCAGTAACACTGCCCATCTACACACTGCAGGGAACGTGGCCAGATGTCCCCGTACTACAACCTGAGGACTGAAGCACGAAACTCTCTCGAAAAAGAACGAAAACAGGATGGTCCCAAACCCAAAGTTCCTATGTGTCCGTTGTCGACAATCTGTCAATTGCCTCTTCATACACTCCAGCAGTGTGGTACTCCAATCAAAATCGTGTGCATTCATGCACTGAATAGCATAGTTCATCTGTGCCCGCGAAGCCTGATGCACGGCTGTTGAGCCGGTAATCCGCCCAATAAGCAATAAAATAGTCTGTAGTGCGAGGTTGGTAATCTTTCTAACAGGTACCGAGGAACCTCTACGATCAGTCCCAGCCTCGCAGTACTCAACTATTAGCTCCGAGACCTTGCTCGGCCCCGTAGGAAAAGTCTGAAAGTTGACTGGTTCCCCTCTCCTTGAGAGGTTAGTCAAAAAGTAAATATCCTTGGTGGTGGGCACCAAGGATTGCCCCTCTAGCATAAATGCCTCTACGTCAGGGTGCCAGTAATCAATCAAGGCATTCAGTAGCCTTGTTTGCGCGTGCATGAACGGACATAAAAAGAATTTCAACAAACCGCACTGCATCAGCATGGCCACAACATTCGGATCTGCAGCCACTAACTCATTGGAGGCCTCGTGCTCCCTTTCCCTCCACTGGACATACATCCTGCCAACACAACAAGGTAAAAGAGGGTCAATACTTCTTGTCATTTGCTTTTCCATCAATAAGGGAGGGTACACGCGGCCTGTATAGGTGACAGTCGCGTGTACACGCGTGCAGGTTTTTCTCTTCACGCGTGTACCTAAGGCCGACATTTTTGAGGTCAACGCCCACCTAAAAAATCAATTAAATGCTAAAAGGGAAGTATTGAATAGCTAGATAAGGGAGTTTGTACTTACTTGGTCCAAGCAGTAGTTTGTTTCGTCCACTGTAGCTCCCGGAATCACGATCTTTGGCAAAGGGGGTCTTTTGGCTCCAGAGTCAATTTCCAAATCAGCAATGGTGATAATGAGCTGCCAGCTTCTATTTATAGACTTTTTGGCCTCTTTTTGTCACTTTTTTGGCCCCCCTTATCAGTTTCTTTATACCAAAAACCATTTAGAGTGATACAGGAGTTATATGGGAGGGATTTGATCAGGTATTGGGACATTTTTTTTTGAGTTTCGAAAAAATATTGACAGTCCATAAAAAACATCATTTTTTCAAAAATCAACTTGAGCATATAGGTTAGGATTCTACCCCAACTTTTGCATCTCACTGCCTTTTTTCTTATGATATAGGATCGGTCCCATCTGGTTGTGACACAGAACCGTCATATCTGTTATAGAAGTGTCGCGACTTGGTGGTAGAGCTTACCAAAACATGGATGCCCTAGGTAGGTCATGGTTGCATTATGGTGTCCATGCCGTTTCTACCAACAATGTAGGCTCGGGAGTCCATATAGTCTTTCTTGGATATGAGTTTGAGCCTCATTTGCATGGGTCTTTTTCACTCTTTTTCTTACCCTGATCCGTCTGGATTTTTTTAATGACTTATGGTTGAGTTTTAATTTTGCATGCGTTAATTAACCATTTGAGAAACTTAGTGAAGGAATGAGGAAAGAAGAGGAATTATGACATCCATATACACATATGCAGATCTGAAATGAAATAATAGACAACAAACCATAACACGCAGATTGATAACGGAGTTCGGCACAACTTTGCCTACGTCTCCGGGCCTTTTTCTCTGTGGGAGAGGCTTCTTTATTTATGTTCAAAATCTCAAACGTACATTGTTGCAATGCCAAATGGATAGAAGACTGATCTGGTCATGTTTGTCCATATCTCTAGAACCCAGCAAAGAAAACAGCACGCAAAATGGACGTCCGGAGCTCCCAGAAATTATCTGACAGCGTCTCCTCCTCAAAAGCTTCTCTGCCTCAAAATGGCTTTGGCTTGGCTTCTCCTCAGAATTATTCTACTTTGAATGCCCTCAATGTTGTCCCCTGGCCTCAAACAGGCCTTGGTTATATATCTAGGAAGTTGGTTTCTCATCTCCAACTTCCTCCAAGAATTTAGGCTCCAAAACTGCCCAATAACTCCCAAAAATGGAGAAAATACACTAAAATAGGCTTAATTACATTTAAAAACCAAAAATTGGTTACAAAAACCCACTTTATAGTTAATTCGGGCATAATCCCCCTTTGGCCCAGTGCGCGCCCCCTTTGTCGTGGTCATATGGAACCATGTGGCCACGCGCTAGCCCAAAGGCTAAGCGCGGGCCACCCCTGCTAGCTCTCGGTCCTATTGGTGTGTGGCATAGGCCCACGGGCTAATGCCATAACTGTTTAACCGCGCGCCATATTATCGGAGACATGGTCGTATGTAAAGGCATAAAACCGGGGGTCGGGTCTAAGCCCCAACCCGACCCCCCCGCCGAATATTACATAAATCTAATTCAAATATATATTATAACATATGCTTTACAAGGACTAATGCATGGTCTAGCGGTCGGGTGGACTTTGTTAAGGTGTTGCGCGGTGGGGAGGTCTGGGGGTCGAACCCCACGGACTCCATAATTTTCAACCAATAAACCATAAGCCAATACTGGGGTGCCACGTGGCAGCCCGTGATTGGGCCACGTGGCACCCAATCACTTGCTAATTAAATGCTACGTGTCAGCAAATGATTCGACCACATGCTTGCCACCTGTCGACCATACTTCCACATCAACCTTGCCACATCAGTGCTACCATACGGCTCTATCACCTGCCACGTCATCCGTGCCACGTGTCACCCTTCCAGTGGTGACACGTGTCACCTCGGGATAGGTCCAACTGTACGCCCAAATGTCCAAATCTACCTGCCACATGTCTCTTCCTGGAGTCACCACGTGTCACCTGTACGGACCTTCCATGTCAACATACGGACATGCCACGTCAGTGTCCGTACGGACTGTACAGACTGCACAGTTAGCAAATTTTTTTGCATGTTTGACTTTTCAGACAGAATGTGATATCTTCTCCATACGGAACCCATTTGAAAAAGTAAATATACCATCGGAGTTAGGAAGATGAGACAGACGCAATGGCACAGGTTTCATTGCATTCTGAGCACTTTCATTTTTGAGCATTTTTCAAGCCCTGTCAGGCTTCTGGATCCGATTTCGGATCACACCTCCCCACAATAAGACCTTTTGGTCCCCAAAAGGTTATTGACCAGTCAACAAGCTCGGGATAGGCCACCCGGCTTGCTCTCTGTCTCTGAACTCTGTCCTGTGCACCTGTCTCATCAAGATCAAGTGTAACACAATCATGACAACTGACAGTATATTGTTAGCCATTTGAGCCCTGTTACATCTTACTGAAGCCACTATCATCCATGTAGAAAACATTGCTAATGAAAGCATCAAAAATATGACTGCAAATGAACTGATATACTTGAAGTATCTGCACGACATGAGCTTATCTTGAAGCAACTTATGATTGATTTTCCATTCAACAACCATGTCTTGTTCTTGCTTAAGATCAATTACTTCATTTGAAACAATTATTGGTTTGT
>ML781594.1:428289-451070 GCA_009831015.1 Picea engelmannii | reverse complement strand
TTCTTGTGTTTGCAAAGGAATGTCTAACATTAATGCCATTTTTCGAAATCCATCGGTGTATTCTTGCACTGTTTGTTCTTTTCTTAGTTTTAAAGATTGCCATTCAATTATTTCTTTTTCTTTATAACCCAAAGGATAGAATTGTTTCCTAAGTGCAGAAATGAAATCCTTCCATGATGTAAATACATTACCCACATTTTGTGTTCCTTTTTGCAGCTTGTTTTGCCACCAGATAAGAGTTGTACCTGCAAGTCTCAAAGATGCCAACTTGATTTGTGTGGCCTCGTCCTTGATCTGTTGCACACTGCAGTATACCTCCATCTGCCTGATCAAGTTATCAAGTTTTTCTGCATTTACTTCACCATCATATATGGGCAACTCAAATTTTACATCAAGTTTTAACAATGGCATTTCATGTTTATTCTTATGAAAATTTTTCTTTCCACTAGATTTAGAACTTGAACTTGAAGAATGAGGAGAAGAAGGAGGTGTTGATGGAGGTGAAGGAGGAATATGAGGATGGTCCTCTTCCTCTTCACTTTTTCCTTTTGAAGAATTACCCAAAATTGGTTTCTTCCGTTCTAAGTAATCTTCGTACAAAACTTGCACCATCTCCGACATGGAAATGAATGTTTTCCAGAACTCTTTCTCATCCTGAGAAATCCCTTCTTCCGATGCCATCTTCTCGCTGTGAGAAGATATTTTTGTCAACCCAATTAATGGATTCTCTGCAACAAGCTCGCCTTCACCACGTTGTATCTTTTCCCTGGTTAACATGCAAAACTCAAATCCAAACGTCAACTAGCTCTGATACCACTTGATCCGTCAGGATTTTTTTAATGACTTATGGTTGAGTTTTAATTTTGCATGCGTTAATTAACCATTTGAGAAAATTAGTCAAGGAATGAGGAAATAAGAGGAATTATGAAATCCATATACACATATGTAGATCTGAAATGAAATAATAGACAACAAACCATAACACGCAGATTGATAACGGAGTTCGACACAACTTTGCCTACGTCTCCGGGCCTTTTTCTCTGTGGGGGAGGCTTCTTTATTTATGTTCAAAAGATCAAAAGTACATCGATGCAATGCCAAATATCTACAAGACTGATATGGTCATGTTCGTCCAGATCTCTAGAACCCAGCAAAGAAAATGGCACGCAAAACGGACGTCCGGAGCTCCCAGAAATGATCTGACAGCATCTCCTCCTCAAAAGCTTCTCTGCCTCAAAATGGCTTTGGCTTGGCTTCTCCTCAGCATTATTCTGCTTTGAATGCCCTCAATGTTTTCCCCTAGCCTCAAACAGGCCTTGGTTATATAGCTGGGAAGTCGGTTGCTCATCTCCAACTTCCTCCAAGAATTTAGGCTCCAAAACTGCCCAATAACTCCCCAAAATGGAGAAAATACACTAAAATAGGCTTAATTACATTTAAAAACCAAAAATTGGTTACAAAAACCCACTTTATAGTTAATTCAGGCATAAGCCCCATTTGGCCCAGCGCGCGCCCCCTTTGTCATGGTCATATGGAACCATGTGGCCACGCGCTAGCCCAAAGGCTAAGCGCGGGCCACCCCTGCTAGCTCCCGGTCCTATTGGTGTGTGGCATAGGCCCACGGGCTAATGCCATAACTGTTTAACCGCATGCCATATTATCGGAGGCATGGTTGTATGTAAAGGCATAAAACCGGGGGTCGGGGCTAAGCCCCGGCCCGACCCCCCCACCGAATATTACATAAATCTAATTCAAATATATATTATAACATATGCTTTACAAGGACTAATGCGTGGTCTAGCGGTCGGGTGGACTTTGTTAAGGCATTGCACAGTGGGGAGGTCCGGGGGTCGAACCCCACAGACTCCATAATTTTGAACCAATAAACCATAAGCCAATACCGGGGTGCCATGTAGCAGTCCGTGATTGGGCCACGTGGCACCCAATCACTTGCTAATTAAATGCCACGTGTCAGCAAATGATTCAACCACATGATTGCCACCTGTCGACCGTACTGCCACATCAACCTTGCCATGTCAGGGCTGCCGTACGGCTCTGTCACCTACCACGTCATCCATGCCATGTGTCACCCTTCTAGTGGTGACACGTGTCACCTCGGGATAGGTCCAACTGTATGCCCAAATGTCCAAATATTCCTGCCATGTGTCGCTTTCTGGAGTCACCACGTGTCACTTGTACGGACCTTCCACGTCAGCGTACGGACATGCCATGTCAGCGTCCGTACGGACTGTACGGACTGCACAGTCAACAATTGTTTTTGCATGTTTGACTTTTCGGACAAAATGCGATATCTTCTCCATACGGATCCCGTTTGACAAAGTAAATATACCACCGGAATTAGGAAGACGAGACGAACGCAATGGAATAGGTTTCGTCGCATTCCAAGCACTTTCATTTTTGAGCATTTTTCAAGCCCTGTCAGGATTTTGGATCTGATTTCAGATCATACCCTCTGGACTCCCAAAACATAACGGGTCTCCTTTTAAGCCCTTTTCAGACCCTCTAAACATGAAAAGATTTCCGAGTGATCTTGTGACCTTTCACGCTCGTTAAACTGAAATTTGAAGTCACGTCTGTCCGGCGGTAGTTTACCCCTTTTTCGGTCCGGACGGTCAACTGTACGAACAAAGGAATACTCTATTGAATTCCCATTCTTTAGAAGAGTATCTTCAGGTATAATTTTATTCCTTTTTCGGGCCTGATGAACTAAATTTACGAAAAAGAAACCCTCACGGAGTCCATAGTTAAGCTCTTTTCAGACTCCCTAAAATTGAAAAGATCGTCGAGTGACCTTATTCTTTAACACTCGTTAAAATGGTCCAGAAGAACATTCCTGACAGATTCCATAGTTAATATTTTTTCAGACTCCTTAAAAATGAAAAAATGGCCGAGTGATATTGTCCTTGTCACACTCGTTAAAATGGTTTTGAATTGACGTCTAATCGGTGCTAGTTTATCCCTTTTTTGAACCGACTAGACTATTATCGAAAAAGGTACCCTACTGGAGTCTCCTTTTATGCTTTTTCAGACTGTCTAAATATGAAAAACCACTGAGCTTCCCTTCTCTGGGCTTGTTAAACTTACATCGAAGGACATTACCATTGTGTGTTCTATCAACCGCATTTGCATACCTTATCCATCAGCCTTGTGACAATTTGCTTCTGCATCTTAACACCTTTGGCCGCTGGAGGATTTTTTCCGAGTATCATTTTACCAGAACATCAGTCTTGTCCTTGTGCCTCGAGCTTGTATGTTTACAGTACTCGTTCCTCCACTGTAACGTAATATTCCTTTATTCTTTTTCAAAATCATCAAAAAGAAAAAAAAAATCAAATATACCCTAAAAAGAGGATGGGAAAAGTATTTTCTTTATTGGAAGCATAGTGAGTCACCCTTGGATGAAGCACATCTGTATGTTTGATCATCAGACTATGGGATGTAGTACGACCTTAGGAAGCTTTTTCTCACTATATAGAGTTGTGTCCTCCACCGTTTGGTTACTCTTCGAGACATATGGAGAGTTTGCATTGCCTCCTGCTTCATAGACTTATGATTAACATATATGTTGCCTGAGTCTTATCACTTGTCATGCTATTATCCAAGGGAAGTTTGTCACTGAGCCTGAGTCGGACCCTCTGCAATATGTCTCTTGTCCGCATACCCAGCCATCCTGAACGTCCAATCAAGTCTTTGTTCGAAATCACTGAAGCCTTCAGTCCGATCATCAAGATTATCAAGTCCATAACCGACGAGCTGTCGAAGACCTCTGGGTAGTGCAGTCGTACACTCATATTACACTCCTACTCGAGTTTTAGAAGATTTTGAAGTTGTTGCTTGAGCTCTGAAGTACAGCCATCAGGCCGAATCAGCTTCTGGGAGATGGATACTCTATATGTATATCTTTCTGATTTCGAGATGTAGCTCTGCTATGTATTATTCGCGGCTACTATTTATAGTTATTTGCAATGGATCTACAGTGTATTTGATTGGTATCCATGGTTCTATTTTATCCCGAGCATGGGTATGCCCGCCTCGGTGAGACATTTGTTATTTTGCAGACGGCACCTCCTGGTTCCTGATTATTGGGCTCACTCATTCAGCATATCAGTACAGATTGGTAAAATATTGGTAATGTATTTCGGCCATCCGATGCTCTTCTGACCTCACACATTAGGGGGCATCTGTTATAACCCTAAATTGCACCACACATGCTTACCTAGCATCAGGCCAACTCATATCCCTTCATTGCCAAAACATCTACTGAAAAACCTCTTTGAAAATCCTCTTGGGTCAAGGCCCACGCGCCCTAACCCACTACTGCACGCATGTGAACGCTGGCAGGCCTACTATAGCCCCCATGTACCTAACAAAACACAAAAATAGGAAAGTTGCCGACGGGACAAAAAGATATGGGTCAGTTAACTGAAACTCCCGGCCATGCATGGCCGAGGGTTCGTCCAAAACCCTAGCTCCTTCTAGCCTATAAAAGAAGGGGCAGGGGTACTATTTGGAAGAGGAAAATAATAGCGAAGAAACTCTGCCCATTTGCCGAATCTATTGTCCCAACCCTTTAGCCTTTCCTCAAGCCTAAGGAGAATTAACGCAAAGCAGTTGGAGGAAAAAAGAAGAGGAGGAGCCCAGGATCAGGATCAAGGAACGGTGGCCGATCTCAACTTTGATTGTAAGTTGATTCATTTTGAAAATAATAAAATAATACTTTTCCCGTCCCAATGCATGAGTTATCTATAATTTGTTTAATTTATGCTTAATTTCTAATCCTCAAGTAGAAAAGTAGCATGCATGCGTGGTGGTTTGTCTTGATTGCAGGATTATCTTTGGAAGGAGCGGAGCAAGCAAGCGGGAAAAGTGCAACGGAAGATCTACACCAAACATCAGTAAAAAGGTTAGTAGTTCCTTTCCATGCATGTATTTTGAAAGAGGGGTTTAAGTTTTGGGTGATAGGTTAAAAAGTAATTTCTTTACGGTCGAAATCTGCATGCAAGTCTGACCCTAGTTTGCTAGTCCGTAGGGTATTTTTCCCAACAACAATACTTCTTTAAGGGACCTAGAGGAAAATCTTTACAATTTTTGAAGTTGAGGATCAAGATGCTATTGCATGAGAAGAACATCTTGAAGGTACAATAGTTGGTCCGATTGAAAATCTAATGTTCAAGAATTTAGACAGCGACAGTGACATAGAGGTGGGACATACGCGCAGTGGAAGAATCTTCAGAGAGGCCCCTCTGGTGAACTTGTTCGAACAGAACCATGAACCACTAGTACAAGACAAAGGGTTATACAGTGGAGAGGAAGAAGAAATGGTGAATGAGGAACATTCATAATCTGGTAGGGATGAATAAGGAAAGACTAAAGAGCCTCACTGAGAAGAGTCACAAACTTCAGGAATTGCGTAGATCGTTGAAGTAAGTATTATTACTCCTCCTTTTGTTTTAGCAACATTAAGAAATCAGAGTAATCAAAGTCACCAGAGTGCTCAGAGCACTGTCACTAGCAATCCACCACATACTCAGTCAGGAAACCTAGGAAGATCTATGGTAGATGAGATGAGGTTACCCACATGTAAAGGAGATGGATATGAAGATCCTGATCAACACTCATTTCTATGTGAATTTGTGTGGAGTATTAAGAATTTCACCGATGAAGTTGTTAAACGAGCTCAATTTAGTACTACCCTGAGAGACCGTGCACTGAGATGGTACATTAAGTTTGTCTAAGGAGTTATCCAGCCAAAACCGCTGAACGAGATCAAGACTGCGTTGATTGTAGAATTCAAGAAACCCAAGTCAGAGTTGTAATGCATTACAGAAATGAAAGAAATCAAGCAGAAAGTAGATGAACCTATTTGGGAGTTTGATCAGAGGTTTAATACCTTAACAGGCCATTTTAGTTTTCAAATCCTAGATCAAAAGAACAAGGAATGGTTCATTGTTTCCCTCTTACCACACATTGGAGTCCCTCTGATGCAATAGAAGATTGCTTCACAGTGTGAGGCATTGGAGATCACCATGAAACTAGAATCAACTCCTATGGCAGAATCCAACTCAGGTATGAGTCAAATCTTGAGTCAACTAACTAGTTTATCTATGCAGGTCGAAGATATGAAGAAAGACAAGGGAAAAGGTAAAAGAGAAGATATATGGTGCATTATATGAAAATCAAAAGGCCATGGCAAGGAGAAATGTTCCCTATTTCATGAGTATTTGGAATCTGGAGCTCTGAGTCCTTTAAAGAAAGTTACCTTACCATGGTGCGAGGTATGTAGAAATAGACGTCATCCAAGTGAATGCTATTACATGCAAAAATATGTTAAGACACCCAAAAATATGTATTGCACATTTTGTAAGTTGGTAGGGCATGATGATAGGGATTGTAGGGCCTACGACCTCATGCATGAATAGTCAAGGGATATATACAAAATTCAAGGCAAAGTACAACAATAAGGAAACACTACGCAATATAATTCCCTAGGAAGAGGAAAATTCAACCCTCGCGGTGGATTCATAGGAAGAGGACGAGGAGGAGGTATGGGTCGAGGTAGAGGCAAAATCATTTGTTATAACTATGCACAACTAGGACATTTGGAAAGGGATTTCCATAACCCTTGTACCACTTGCAGTTATTGCAACTCATTTGAGCATGTCATTGAAGATTGTCTTGCACGATTAGCCAAACTTCAGGAAAAACGAGAAGGAAACCAACAAGTACAACTCATCTCAGCAGAACCTCGTGGAGAAGATCCCAGAGCTGTTGTAATCACTAGAGGAGGTGTTGTTACAGGAGAAGACAGAGTGACTCCAAGAAATACTACAGAAGAATCAGGGGTGTGAAACGTTGCATAGAAGACACAAGTGTTCGATGCGAAGAAAGAAAAAAAAATATTTGAGGAGGCAAGAAAAGAATTCAGGAGAGACCAAGGTTCTTCATCAAAGACACAACCAGAGGTAAGAGAATGTGGAATGCCCTTGGTATTCGATCAATCTGCTCTACCAGGAGAAGAAAAAGAGGTAAGCAAGCTCATGGAATTCTTATATACTTGCATTAAGTTGATTCAAGATGAAAGCGTTATACAAGAGCTACAAAATTGAATCAGACGGTACGAGCTAGGAAAAGTAGATCCCTTGTTGAATAGAGCAGCACACCAAGTCTCTAAAAAGAGAAGGACAAATAAGGAACTGCGCCCGAATGCTCAAATTGGAGAGTATGATATAGAATATGTGGTCCTCGACTTAGGGTCGGAGGTCAATGTCATAACGAAGCAGACCTTGGCACTGATAGGAAAACCTAAGTTGATCTATTCCCCTATCAAGCTTAGGATGGATAATCAACAAGTTGTAAGCCCCTTTGGAAGATTTGAACATGTCCCTGTGGACATCGACAGAGTAAGGACGTTTGTAGACTTCGAGGTGATTGAGATAGTTGATGATAGTTGTCCTTACCCTGTGTTGTTAAGAATTGATTGGGCTTTGAACAATTCCATTGTGGTTGATTTAAAGAAAAGAAGAATGACGTTTGAAGGAGATTTCCTTAGGGTCATTTCACCTTTGGATCCTGATGAAGGTCAGAGATACATATAACCCATCAGAGAAGAAGACCGTGCATATGAACTAGAAAAAATATACAAATTAACAGCCAGGAAGCAGGATTACATTAATCCTACAGTAGAAAGGAGCCTAAGTTGGCGAAGTGACAACACATGTTCATTATATTTAGAAGAAGCACTGGAGAACTGGCAGAACAAAATGTATGAAGTATTTATAAGGAGATGTGCTAGATTAACCAGAGAAGTTCGTTGGATCGGCAGAACAGTAAGTAACTTTCCCACCTTTGATGTTCTAAATCATTTGGAAGCGTTCTTGTTGGACTTGGAAGTGATTGTACCAATAAAACAAACATTTTTGGCAATGGATGAGGCCTTGAAAACAAATCCAGCAAGATGGTGGGGGACACACAAAAACAACATTACATACTGGGTACAATGTCGCACTTTGATGACATCATGGTTTTCAGAGCAAGTAGAAGGTTGCAAAGGTAGGTACACAGGTTGAAGCTGTTAGACGGACCATGTGTGAAGTTGTGAGGAACCCTGGAGCAACATTCCTCAAGAGTAGTGGGTGCACAAATTCATCAACACATTGGACACAACCCCTATCAATTTGTATCTTCAAGCAGAACTGCGCCTCATCACTGCAGATTAGGATGGTATGACTCATAACTTTGTAACTACCTTTTTGTTTGAAAGCCAATACCCTATAGTGGATCAAGCATTACAGATTGTAAGACATAAAGTATTTGAGGAGCCACCTAGCATCCCTTTGGAACAAGAAGAGGACGAATGGACTATGCCTCTTAAGAAATTGCAAGGCTGTTACAATATCAATGCTGACGAAGACAATGATCCTAGGAAGGTGAACATTACCGAAAGAGAAGGCCAAAGAGACATAGAAGGACCAACAGTTGAGCTATCTTTCATTGGGCAACCAATTAAAATAAAAAAAGTCAATATTGGAACAGAGAAAACACCGAAGCTTGCAAATGTTGGAGATTATTGGGATTCTCCCACTATTGACAAGATCACAGAGTTACCGCATGAATATCAGAACTTATTTCCAACAAAGTTCACTAATATGAAGGGCATTTAAGGGCCCATGGGAGAGATGAGGATCCCTTTGAAACCAGATGCAAGGCCAGTCAAATAGAGACCCTATATATTGAACCCTAAATATAAGGAGAATGTGAATATTGAACTCCACAGAATGTTGGAAGCAGGAATCATAGAACTTGTTGAAGAGTCAGAGTGGATTATCCCTATGGTGGTGCAGCATAAAAAGATCAGAGAGATCAGGATCTGTGTAGATCTCAGGAAGCTGAATGATGCATGTTTGCATGACCCATTCCCTACACCATTTACTAACAAAGTGTTAGATAATGTAGGAGGATAGGAGGTATATTCTTTTACAGATCTGGATGACACTGGCGTTGTTCAAGAGAGGCTCGCGCAACTGGTTGAACTAGAAGAAGATAGATTTATTGCAGGATTCCATCAGCATGTATAGAAGGAAAGAGAAAAGGCCTACCATGACAGGCATATCAAGAAGAAGGCATTTAAGAAAGGCGATTTGGTACTGATATAGGACAACAAATTCATTTAGCATTCATGGAATTTTAGAACACATTGGCTAGGGCCATATGAGGTTGTCTATGTCATGGAAGGAGGATCCACACAGTTGAAGACCTTGAATGGAGAATGGAAGGAAGGTTTGGTGAATGGGAGCTGGTTGAAACTGTACTATGACAACCAACTGCCTCACAGCCATTAGTAAGAGAAAAAGAGGAAGGGTGTAGGTACCAGGTGCAGTTGAAACTGGGTACCAGACACAGAAAAGACAGTATGCACACAACGGGAGAGGAGAGAGAAGAAAGCACAAGCTTCTCCATGCAGCCTGAAGTCAAAGAAAATCAGAGGGATCAGACTTGAAGTGCCTTGGGACAAGTCACAGGTGAGTGTTGGGGGCCTGTTGGCCCTTGGGTATAGAAGTAAGCAAAGATTAAGGCAGAAAAGACGGAATGTGAACTGGGCAGAAGAGACAGTGACTGATATTGGGTCAAAGTGAGCAGAAGAGAAGAAAAGATGGAGCGAAGTAAGAGAAAGGAAGTTGTTGTACGAGGAGATCAAGGATGATAGATCAACAAGGAATACGGATCGTGGACAACTCAGCAAGAAAAAAATGCCACCGTTGGATGCTTTGGAGCACCGCGCGAGAAGGAAGGAAAGAGATGTTGGTGAAGCCCTGAAAATGCAGGTCAAGTTGATCTAGGGTTTTAGACACCTAGGTTTTTGGTATCTAGGGTTTTGACACTTAGGTTTAGGCCTAAGGCTATCAGTGAGTCACTGTAATGTATAAATAAGAACCTATATGAGGGAAGAGGGTTCGGTGAAGAGTCCCGAGTTTGTTATTGTTATGAGTGATTATTGTTGTAAGAGAGAGAAGCATTGAGCAGTGAGGGAAGTCTTTGTTGTAATATTTTCAGCTAGGAGCGAATATCAACCCTACAACTGGGTGCGTAGGGTGGGGAGACAGAAAGAAGAGAAAGAGAGAGAGAGAGAGAGAGAGAGAATATATTCTAGCTAAGTGCACAGATAGAACTGTATGCTTCCATCTTAATATATCATAAAGAACAGTTCTGTGGACGTAAACCTAGGGAGAGGGTGAACCATGTATATATTGTGTTGTGTGTGATTGATGTTGTGTTCTTTACTTCTATTTCTTTGTTGATATATTAGTATGTTAGATCTGACAGATAAATGTGCAAAGTAGATCTAAGTTGATAACTGATATTTTGATGTTGTGTTGTTCTTGTATTGGATGCATTTTGTATTCCCTTTGGTTGTAGACATCTGTGTCCTGCAACCCCCCATAGCTACTTCAAGTGAGACTGCATCTTCCTCACAGGTGTTGCTGAAAGGGCCAGTAGTTAGGGCTTGTTGGTGCGCTCTTGGAGCTGAACCCTGGGTCTGCCCCTGTGCAAACATTTCCCCCCGATTATAGTCGAGATTATTTCTTATATTTGGCTTCTTCGGATCATACCATCGCCATGGTTCTGGTCCAAGAGGATCATTCACATGAAGAAAATTTCATTTACTATCTAAGTTGAAGTCTTACGACCATTGAAATCAAATACATGCATGTGGAGAAATTTTCCTTGGCAGTTGTTCAAGCTGTCCAAAGTTTTCGTCACTATATCTTATTGCGAAAAACCACGATTATTTCTGATTGCAACCCTATGCAACATATTCTAACACTCCAATTTCCAGGGGGGAAATAATTCAAATGGATAGTGATTCTCCATGAGTTTGATTTGTAGTTTGAGAAGGCCAAGTCAAAGAAATCTTTAGTCTTTCTTGAGTTGATATGTGACCTTCCCTCCGTTGATACAGAAAATGTGGCAGAGGATTCTTTTCCTGGTGAATCTCTCTTTTTGATCAGTTCTGACGATATCTGATATGGAGACATTATCATTTATATCCAACCCCAAACTTTCCAGCTTGATATATCTCATGTAGATCGTCGTCATATTAGGTATCAAGCCCGTCAATATATTATTCTTGGTGATACCCTTTACCGTAGTGGTATTGACTCCCTGTTTCAAAAATTTCTAACATATGATGAAGGTGAGAAAGAACTAAATGAATGTCATTATGGAGCATGTGGCAGTCATATGTATGGGTATGTCACTTCCCAAAATATACTACAAGCTAGTTACTTCTGGCCTTCGTTTTCAACGATTTCATTCTCACAGTTCAAAAAATCCACGCTTGTCAAACCTATAATAATAAGATTTGATCTCATCCTGCTCCTCTCTATCCTATAGTTTTTGTGGGTCCATTTTCTAAATGGGGAATTGAATTCATGACATGTAACCTTCACTCGGTCACGGGGCATCGATACATCATTGTAGTTGTGGATTATTTCAGTAAGTGGGCCGAGGTGATACCTACATTTGATAACACCAGGAAAACTGCAATGCTATTCATATTCAATCATATCATCACTAGGATTGGTTTCCTTCAAGCCATCGTCACCTACCATGGCACCCATTTTTGCAATTTTATGATGTATGAGATTACCAATAAGTTGGGTTTATGGCATGAAAACTCAACCCCTTATTATCCACAGGCCAATGGCCAAGTTGAAGAAATCAACAAATTTTTAGCCACTATGCTTCGACGGATGGTAGGGATTCATAAGTCAAGTTGGCATACAATTATTTTTTCGGCATTATGGGCCTATCGGACGTTAGTTAAATCTTCTATGGGGTTCACACCTTTCCAATTAGCATATAGTATCGAAGCCATTTTTCCGATTGAATGAGAAATTTTTTCTCTGAAACTAGTCGTCGAACGTCTCCCTGACACCACAACCGAAGAAGAATGCTTGTTGTATTTAATTCAATTAGATGAGACTTGTCATGATGTTGCGTTAGTAATAGAAACCTAGAAAAAATGTGTCAAAGCTCAATACGACAAACATGTTAAACCTCGTGTTTTTTCTTAAGGTGATTTGTTTCTTCTTTATTACCAAGATCGTGATTTGTTGGGGGTAGGTAAATTCGAGCCCATGTGGCATGGTCCTTACATCGTTAAATGAGTACTAGAGAAAGGGGCTTATGAGCTGGTTGATTACGATGGAATTCCTTTGGGTGAACCCAGAAATGGAATTTACCTATAGAAGTAATATGCTTAAAGTGTTTTGCATGAGTGCTTTGTACTTTAATGTATCATACTCTAGTGTATTTTTTGTCATTTCTTTTTTGCCCTCAAACTACTTACCTTTCCTTGTGCTTGGTTTCCAGATGTGGGCATTCTCACTGCCTTATATTGGCTTTGCTGATGGTGATAGTTGCAGTACTCAAAATCTAACGTCTGTTGCATGGGCAATCTATGCACCTACAGATGAGTTGATCAGTCTACATGGTATTTTCCTTGGTCGTGCAACTAACAACATTGCATAATATAGTGCGTTCATTGAGTTATTAACTGACTCCATTTCACTTGGCATCCGTCATTTAATCATACGACTTGATTCTCAACTCACGGTGCTGCAATTAAGAAACATCTATTCCATCAAAAGTCCTACACTATTATGGGTGTACTTGAGAATTCACCTCTTGCAAAGGAATTTTGATTACATTGAATATCAACACTTTCCTAGATATCTAAATACATTAACAGAAGCATTATCCAATTATGTTTTAGATATACAATTGCACAATTTATAAATCCAAACAAAAACACATAAAGACAAGTAAGTCGATAGAAGTCTTTGTATTAAAACACAAAAAGGTACAAAAATGTATGTCCCGAGACCAAAATGTTGAAGCACATGGCTTCATATACATATGTATCATGGATGCTACTCATGATAATAAACCATTTCCCGTGCTACACGATGGAGAAGTCGACCAACAGATGCATAAATTCCAACAGTATGGCGTTCGTAACATCGAGGTAATTCATCCACAGTAATGTCAGGGATGTCCATAGTAAATCCCTTGAGGTTGTGTTCGATCTCCTCGAGATCCTCAGCTGCTACTCCTTGACTTTCCATTGTGCCTATCTCTCCACATCTCTGGATTGGAGATGATCCTAGAGGCCTGAAAGGTGCCACATCTGCATGTTGAGAGATTTTGATTAGTCTCGAATACATAACATAAAAATTTCATAATTAAAATGCCAAAAACAACATATAATGAAAGAGAGTCATTTTTACCTATATCTCCCCATTGTGAGCCCTCAGTTAGTGCCAAGTCAGGATCACCATGGAAATAAGTCCCAGCATATGCATAATCCTCGATCATGATGAGTTGATCTCTCAACCACTGGAAGAAGACAAGACCATATGTAACGGTTGGGACACCACCATGGTGTGCCATCAAGTCTACCCATCTTTTCATCCAAGGATCTTGTGGAGCGGGCACACCCTAATCCACATGTTGTAGGCACAAAAATGGGACCCTTTCTAGGAAAAAGGACACCAATATTGATCTGTATCCAAATTTTTTCAATCGATCGGTCCTACACTTTGTTAATTGTTTCTTCATATTTTTTAGGAGGCCCTCACACCAGTTGAATACTCGGGGCTCCATGCACTCAATAACATACTGAAAATGGATCTGCAAGGCCATGTGTGGAGTTGCACTCCCTGCCACATAGGTAATGGTGTAGAGGATTGTCCTCAAGGATAAGTCGAGGACATCCTTTATGGAAACCTTACCACTATGTTTCTCTGTACCAGCTGAGCAGTGATATGCTACATA
Organism: Picea engelmannii; assembly: GCA_009831015.1. Lineage (NCBI taxonomy): Eukaryota > Viridiplantae > Streptophyta > Pinopsida > Pinales > Pinaceae > Picea > Picea engelmannii. The sequence goes on along the minus strand of ML781594.1, from coordinate 437,213 downwards.
GTAATCCATTGGTTCACCTCCTCCTTTGCTTCCTGATAGTGACACTCGATATCCATGACGAGATAATCCAGTCAAGAAATAGATTTCATAAATATCTAAGGTGAGTGTATGTAACCCAACATGAAAAACTTGTTCGTTCATGTCCCACATTTGGACTAAGTGCTCCAATTGAACTAATTGGGACCTCATGCCTTGCACTTTAAAGAACTTAAGAAAGACACAATCTCTTTTCCTTGTAATGTAATATTCCTCTTCATTCTCTCTTTCCCACCATTCAAGTATGATGAACTGTGGAAAGTCTGCCAAACAACAATTAAAGATGAATTAGTTCATTAAAAATCCAAAATTGGAAGCTTCCCTAGTTCTTTTTCTCTTTTTAATTTTTGAGTTGTGGTCGTTGCAGGGGCCGAGTTTACCCTAGTGCGGTGTAATCTCACCCCAAAAGTGAAACCCCTGCAACGATCCCATATCGTCGCAATTCCCGATATGGATAACCTACGACAATCTGGAGGCACTCTCTCCCTTGGAAATTCACCCACAAACTAAAAAATTAACCATAAAAACTGAAAAAAAAATTACAATAGAAAGAGAGAGGGAAGGAAGAGCACCAACCTCATGGAGACGGCTCGATAAATCGTCCATGGATCGCGCTAGAATCATCACTTGAAGATCGGAGGAAAATGAGGGTTTTGGCACTAATTTTGGTGAAAATACAAATGAAATGGTAAAATGAACTTGTTTTTGACCTATTTAACCTATTTTACCATTATTAACCTAAAATTAAATTATTTTTCACTATTTCTTCACCTATGTTAAAACCTAATGAACTTTTCAAAGTGTCAATATTGTAGAATATAGGTCTGGCATTTGAACTTTTGATCTGGATCAACCCTTTTTATCGTTTTTTACGTGTTTTTGCAAAATCATGTGATGTATATATGCTTTTAGGTTTTTTCAGTAAAAAACATCGAGCATGGTATTTGTTCTTTCTCACACTCGTAAAACTATGAGAATGTAATTGAGTAAACTTTTATCACTTTTTCAGACTCGTAAGGCTATACGAAAAATGAACCCCCCCTGGAGTCCTATTTAAGATCTTTTCAAACTCCCTAAACATGAAAAGATAACCGAGTGACCTTGTTCTTTTCACACTCGCAAAATTATTTGAATAAAATGTCCGATGAGCGGTAAATTATCTCTTTTCGGTTTCATCAGACTACTTTACGAAAAAGTACAATTTGGAGTTTTCTTTCAGTGTTTTACAAACTCTCTAAACATGAAAAAACCCTGAGTTTTCTTTCTTTGGAATCATAAAACAAACATCGATAGGCCCATATGGGACTGAACCACTCCTTCCTAGGGTTCGTTAAAAATACTCTTAGGGACTCATCCAAAGGATGATCTCACATTTCAAGCATATGTTATCCTCCTCAAGATTGTGTAAAAATAAAGAGGTACTTGCCAAAAATGGTGGGGGAAAATTGGAAAAGAAATGTATATCTGTATCTGTGTTAGTGGTAGTAAGTCGCTCTTGAACATGAAACCCCTCTTCATTGTTGTATCTAGGTTGGGAAATCCATTTGTCTCTCGTTTGATCATCCACAAGTTTGTATATTGGGTCCTCCTTGAGTCAATGCTTCCAAGACAATTTTCGTGTTGTTCATATGTTCAAGAGAATTTCAACCTAAACAAGCCTTCTATCGAGTCGACCATCTGCAGTCTTCAAACTATTACCATGTTGACCTTCCTTGAGTCAGTTTTGAACCACTTTATACTCTTATCTACTTCAAATATGTTACATGTTTCGTGTCATTTATGGGGGATACATTAAGGCCCTCTTGTGACGAGTCTTTTCATGTTGACTTCAACTCATTATCTAGGAACCAGACTTAGAAATAATTTAGTACCTTGGAGCTTGCATGCCTCAATGGTAGGTTTCCTCGTTTTCAACAGTGGGTTCACATCATTGGCCTCTGATTGGAAAATTCCATTGTGTGTTCGACTTCAACTCATTAATTCACATTTTTTGGATTGTACTAGAGTACCTTGGGGGTCATTGACATCAATGGTGATTTCCCTCGCACTTGTTAACGATATCCATTAATTGTTGGATAATTGAGAGGGGGGGGGGTGAATAAATTGCTACTAAGCTTAAAAAATTATGCCCATTTTAAACTCTTTACAGAACACTCAATGATGATCAAAATAATGCAGGGAAGTAAGCAATAGAATATTCAACATCAATCACACACATGAAATATACAGAGAAAGATATTTCCTGAGGAAACCCATAAATGGAGAAAACCTCTTCTTCTTGATATGATATGTAATCTTTATTTTATGTACATTATCATTCTTATGAGCACCAACTCCTTTTGAGGCTACCACCTCTATTTTACAAGAAGCAACTTGCTGAGAGAACCAACTCTCTAGTTTCTCTAGCACCAACTCCCTTAGTGATGGAAGCACCAACTGGATGGAAGCACCAACTTCTAGTCACATAGGCACCAACCTGTATAACATAGAAAAATAGTTCTCCCTTGCACCACCCTACCATCCTGCTTTTCTGGATGAAACCAGATGGAAGCTACAACTCCCTGTGTTCAAGCACCCACTTGAAACTCCGAGGACAACAGTCCTCCCTCGCACCTCCCTACCACCCTTATTATAAATCTTTTCTTACTGAAATTTATTACAGTGATACAGTATTTATAAATGGTTTACCAATCTCATTATTGTTCTGCTACACTACTCTGCTTTGTCTGCATCAGTGTCTTCCTTCTCGCATCTTCTTGAGATTTTTGTTCTTTTTCTCTGTCTCTGCATGTGCATCTCATATTTCTCTTCCTTTCTCAGATATGCATTTCATCTCTTGTGCACAGACGCTCGGATCCCTTCTACACACATCTATCAAAAATGAAAAGCACCTCCTCTTTTTTGTTTTGCATCTTTTTGTCATGCCAAGTCCTCTGCCAGATCATCATCACAACTCTTCATCTTCTTTGATGATTATACTGAGACTATTTTGCATCAGTGGCCACTATGTTGAGACTGTTCTTCATCAGTGGTCGTTCTCCTGAGATACTTTGGCTTCTTTGGAAGTTACAATATTCGACAATTTTCCATATGTCAGTTGTCTCTATGATGAGTCTTCATTCCACTGGCAGTTACCTCAAGACTCTTCAGCTCCTCTGGCGATCACCCTGCAGCTCCTCGAATTCTCTTCCAAATGCAATCACTCTATTCTGGCAATTACTGAGATAACCTCTGCGCGCTCATCCCTTTGGCACCTTTTCCCTTCCTGAGAAAACTGCACAGTGGGCGCTAGATTTTCTGGATAAGCCCCTTCCTTTCATGTGACCATGAACTATGATCAGACTCCTATTCAAAAGGTGCTTCGTGAGTTCATGCATCATATATCTAGTTGTGAGTTTCCTTGATTCTCCCAACTCATGAAACTCCGAGGTGGACCCTAGCAATGCTAGCTCCTTCCTTTATTTTCTCTCCACGTGACTGTTGGCTATGACCACAGACCTAACTTCCGAGTGCTTCGCGATCTCGGTCTAGCGAGTGCTATCTCCTTCTTTCGACATGACCTTGGGCGATGATCTCAGATGACCATGAGATTGCAGGCATGTCCAAAGGTGGTTTAAAACAAACTGCGTTTCGCCCCGCAATTTACCTCGAGCCTCCACATGTCCTTTCTCCAAAACCATGGTTTCGATTGCATCCCACCCTCAACTTATTAACGTTTGTGCACCTTCAATCCCCGCAATGTGACGGGACCGTCGATCTCACAATCTTGATGGTGCTCCTGAACGGACGATTCAGATTTTTTCTTTCACGATCTACAGATCATATCTAGCCTCCTTAAATAAAATGTCCTCGAGCTTCTGTATTTCAACTGTCTATATCTCTTTTTCGAGAACTTGGACTTTGCCACGTCATATCAACGGTCCAGATCTTCTCTTCGCGTTTCATGACTACGTGCTTCGCGATGTCAAAATTTGTCTCACCTCCCTTCTTCTGATTCCTGAACTCTGAAATACTCCATATCAGATCAATGGTACACAACTTCCCACAATATAAGGGCTCAGATCAACTCGCGAACTCGGACATCGCAAGTTCCTACAACTCTCACCTTTGAGTTTTCCATATCGTGAGTCAGTGAAATGTTGATCTCTCGCCATGTGTCCTTCCCAACACCAATGGCTAGGATCGACTCCACTCTACCCCTTGCAAATATTCTAAAGTTTGATTCTTTGAACTCCCAGATTTTCTACCACCTGTCATCCCTGACGATGGACGGTTTCGATAACTTCAGAACTTGTCTCCTGCACTTTCCTTGGGATCCAATGATTTTTTGTTCACGCACTTAGATCTAACGCCTGAGATTTTTTCTCCTCTTCTCTGCGCACTCATTCCTCCTATCTGGACTCTGATACAACGGTCCAGATTCTTCACAATGCTCGATTAGAAGGCCATTGTCGCTCCTCCTCCTGAGTTGACGCTTCCTCCCGACTTGGAATAATTTATAAGTGTCAAAGGCCTGAACCTTTGATCCTTCTGCAAGACATGATGAGTTTCAATCTCATCTGCGTTTCTAAAAATTCTATCTCTCCTGAGCTTTGGTAACGAAGTTAACCTCGACCCTAGTGCACACTTGTTCTCTGTGTGCAGCTCTGCATTATTCCTCCTGAGCTTGTAGAAAACAATTCTTGATGCTATCATCGTTGCTTTCTTGTTTTCCATCATTGTTGCCAATATGTCATCCTCGTTGTTGTTCTTACCATCAATGAAAAACACATTCTTCCTGTAAACATGCCAACAATATCCCCATTTGGGATTGATGGGAACTCTGAAAGACTGCACTGTTCTACTTAGACCTCCAACTGTAGCATCCAGACCACACCGTTTCTCCCCCTTTGACATCAATGTCAAAGAAAACATGCTCCCCCTGAGTTGTTGCGGTAATTTTTGGAGGTATCAGATACTCAACCAACACAAACTCCCCCTGATCAGATAGACTATTTAGCTTGATAACGGGGTCACACCCAACTTCTGGCGTAGATACTCAAACTGATATTTTGCAAGCGGTTTAGTGAAGATATCAGCAATTTGATCTTTGGATGGAATATAATGCAAAGAAACAACATTGTTGGTCACCTGTTACCTTAAGAAGTGATACTTTATGGGTATATGTTTGGTCTTGGAGTGAAATACAGGATTCTTTGACACACTAATTGCACTAGTATTATCACAATGAATTGGGATCGGTGCAGTATATTTTACCTCCAAGTCTGCAAGTGTCTGAATCATCCACAATACTTGGGTGCAACAAGTGGCAACTGCAATGTATTCAACTTCTGTAGTTGATAAGGAAATGGAACCTTGCTTCTTGCTCAATCATGTTACAAGGGAATCTCCTAAGAAGAATGCACCTCCACTTGTGTTTTTCCTTTCATCCATGTAGTTATCCCAATCAACATTTGAATAGACTGATAGTTGAAAATTATGATTCCTAGGATACCATAGGCCATAGTTCATTGTTCCTTTCAAGTATCTGAATATTCTTTTGACAGCTAACAAATGACTATGTTTAGGTGCAGCCTGATACCTTCCTACCATTCCAATAGCATGCATTATATCTGGACGGAATGTTATGATGTACAATAGGTTACCTATCATAGACCTATATGAACTCTGATCAACATTAGGTGAGTCATCATCCTTGCTTAACTTGCATCCATTGACCATAGGTGTGCTCATAGGTGTAGAATATTCCATTTGAAACCTTTTCAACATTTCTTTTAGATATTTCTCCTGAGAAAGAAATATTCCTTCAGACCTCTGAGTAACTTACAAACCACGAAAAAATGACAACTCTCCTATCATAGACATTTCAAATTCAGACTACATGGCAGAAGAAAACCATTGTACCAATGAATCATTATTGCTTCCGAAGATGATGTCATCTACATAGACCAACACAATGAACAAATCATTACCCTCTATGTTTATATATAGATTGATGTCAATTGTTCCTCTCTTGAACCCTTTGTCTTGAAGATACTTATCCAGTCTGTAATACCAGGCACGAGGAGCTTGTTTCAACCCATATAAGGATTTCTTCAGCTTGCCGACAAAGTCAGGGCTATCTAATAGTTGGAAACCCTCTGGTTGTTCCATATAGACTTCTTCTTTTAGATCTCCATTTAGAAAATCTGACTTGACATCCATTTGATAGACTTTAAACTGTTTATGACAAGCATAGGAAAGAAACATTCTAATAACTTCTAATCTTGCTACGGGCGCAAATGTTTCATCAAAATCCAATCGTTCTATTTGAGCATATCCTTTGCAGACCAATCTAGCCTTATTTATTACAATATTTCCTTGCTCATTCATATTGTTTTTGTAGACCCATTTGGATCCTATTACATTTTTATTTGCTATCCTAGGAACGATTTCCCAAGTGTCATTATTTTCAATATGGTCCAGTTCCTCATTCATTGATTTTAACCAATTTATGTCTTTACTGGCTCCATTAAAGTTCTTAGTTTCCACCATGGATATGAAGGCTATATGTGATTGTTCGGTGTCTTTGATTATCCTTCTCCTGGTTTTTACACCTTTGTCTTTCTCACCAATTATCTGAATTTCAGGATGATTCTTTTGAGTGATTCTAGAGGAAGAATTTGATGTTGATTGTTTTCCTGACTCTTCTTGTCTGGGTGTCTCTTCTCCATATAATTCTTGGACCTATTCATCTTCAGTTTCATCTGTGTCCTCTATAGTAGAGTCAATATTTCTCACCTCTCTTACTGTGACTCCTTCATCAACCTTTAAATAAATGAAATCAACTAGTTTATGCAATCTTTATTAAAGCATAGATATCCTTTACTATTGGTAGCATATCCTAAGAAGATGCCTTCATCATCCCTGTCATCATACTTTCCAAGGTTTTCATTATTATTCTTTATGTAGCACTTAATCCCAAAGACTTTGAAGTGTTTGATTGAAGAAAATCTTCCATACCATAGTTCATAAGGTGTTTTGTCACTATGTGGTCTAAGGTGGGATTTGTTAAGGATATGGACTATTGTGTGTATTTCTTCTACCCAGTAAGTTTGACCAATGTTCTTTTCATTCATCATTGACCTGGCCATTTGCTGAATGGTTCTGTTTTTCCTCTCAACTACTCCATTTTGTTGTGGAGTTCCTGGGATTGTGTATTCTTTCTTGATCTCATGTTTATCATAGAATTACTTGAAATCACTTGACATAAATTCTCCTCCTCTGTCTAATCTTACTGCCTTTAACCTATTTCCAGTTTGATTCTCAGTTAAAGCCTTAAATATTTTAAATTTCTCAAATCCTTCAGCTTTTTCTTTGAGAAAAGAAACCCAAGTGAGTCTGGAGTAATCATCAATGATCAGCATAAAGTAATTCTCCTTCCCTATGCCTTCATGTCTTGATGGTCCACATAAATCCATATGAACTAATTGGAGTGGTTTCTTTGTTGAAGTAGAGCTCTTGGATTTAAAATGTGTCCTGGTTAGCTTTCCTACTTGGCAGGGTTTACACACAGAATCTTGTGGCTTTGATATTCTTGGAAGATCTTTTACTGCCTCAATATTTTTGAGCTTGATTAAGTGGTCAAAGTTTATATGTCCAAGTCTCCTATGCCATAACCATCTTTCATAATTCTTGCTTATATGACACTCTTCTCTATCTTCTTTCAACACATATACATTATTATCCGTCCTTATGCCTTTAGCCACCACTTGTCCTGAGTTTACATAATTTATCTTACAATATTTGGAAGTGAACACCACTTCACATCCTCTGTCACACATTTGACTTACACTGAACAAATTATGTTTCAGCCCATCTACAAGCAGAACATCCTGGTATTTTCCGTTACCATTACTCAAACTCATCATCCCTTTACCCTTGATTTTACCTGGTTCATCATTTCCAAAGGTTACATTTCCTATTTTTCTTTTACTTATAGACAAAAATTTATCCTTGTCTCCAACCATGTGCTTGGAACATCCACTATCTTTATACCAGGGGTCTTTCTGTTTTTGAGTTGAAAGTACTAGACCACATTTTTCACTATCTTTCTCTTTCCATGTGCTGAAATTTCTAGCTAAGGGATTTATCCTTGGATCTACCTTGTAATTCTTCAAATGGCAGTTTGCAACTTTGTGGTCAAAGTTATGAAAGTTATAACATTCCAACTCATTGTTCAATACGTCAAAGTGATTGGTCCTACATTGTCTACTCATTGGTTGCTTAGTTCCATGTTGCAAAGATTGTTTATTTCTTGACCTCCTCAGTTGCATGTCTCTAAGCTTAATTTGACAATTTGCAATCTTATAACCAAAATTAGAACTGTAAAAACAGTAACCATGGAAGAAATTTTGGTACCTAAAGGATGACCTTATTCTTGGCATTTGTTGCTCCATCTTCTGATATCTTTGGTTTTTATTGTTGATTAAGGTTGGTTGTCATTGATGTCAACCCTTGAAGAAAGCCTGGTAGAACAAAGGCTTGGGTAATGGACCCAATATTGTTTGATGTAAATATGACTCATTATTGTTTTTTCATAGTTGATAAGAAGTAAATATGGATGAAATCCAAAGTGGTCCCCTTATGGTGAAATCCCTCACGGGAAGACGCTTTGTGGAGTAAGAGAACCCATGCTTAATTATGGAATAACGAGATGAAGGAAAGTGATTTTGTCAGGGAAAATATCCTAGAGGATATTTCTTATCATTTCATTTCCGGTGGTATGTGGAACGTCACATAATTCCTCATGGTTAGAGAGTTATGGCCATGAGAAGTTGGAGACCCCAGGTTTGGGTAATGGACCCAAGTTTGTTTGATGGGTAATGGTATGAGTTATAATATATTTT
>ML781594.1:347747-368987 GCA_009831015.1 Picea engelmannii | reverse complement strand
ACACATGCAAAACGCCGCAAAACAAACTTGAAAACAATTCAGGGGTCCGCCCCATACACAGAAAACCAAAAAATCTATATTATTTAGATATCTATATACACATATTATCTAGCCGTGACATATATGTCACCTACCTATTTACTTGTTTCATGTATATAGTTTCAAGATAGATTTGAATTTCAGTAACCAGGAGGCACACTTGTGAAAGCAAGGCATGACCTCGCCACGTGAGTGGTTTGGTATTTTATTTTATGCAATTTCAATTTCATAGAACATTAAGAGTCAAAGCCAGGGAGTCTTCATCAGGAGCCCCTCGGAAGTTGTCTAGTTAGTATAAGTCGAGTGGTCTTTCCTCAGTACCACATGGTCAAGGAGTTGATTAGCTTAGCTCGGTTGGAACACTACTCTACTTGGGTAAGCTCAGCAAAAACCCTCTTTAGGGGGGTCCTGAGCCTCTTCCTTTTCGCAGGTATCCTTCTTCCATCCAAGCGGCTTTAAGAGCCCGAAAGTGCTAGTGACGAGAAGTGGATAATCCCTACTTCTCTGAACTGCATGGGGCACTCTTCAACCTAACCACCGTGGACTGCTAGGACTACTCTTCATATACTGGTTGGCACAATTCCGGGATGTGTTTTCCTGATCGGGATAACCTTCAAAACAGTGTGGTGGCCAAGGCATGTGATAAAAAACCAAAATTGATCAATAAAATATTTTAAAGTCAACCTTTCGTCAGTCCACCTTTTCCACTCACAAACCAAAACTGAAGTTGTATATACTTTCTGTTATATCATAGCTGTAACAGCTTGTAACCAAGCTGTTCATCCACTTTTACAACCCTTTTTTGACTTAACAATCTTCCGAGATCACTTCCCGGGTCACCCCGGGGGGTATTGAGCCATTTTGGGCTTGTTTCCTTGCTTTGAAAGCTTTGAACAGCTTGCTGTTCATAATTTACAGCCATTTAAAGGTACTTGGTTGTATCTTTTAAAACCCCTTTTCACCCTTGTTTCATACCCGTTTGGTTAAAGTATTCATTGGTTATTTACCCAGGATACCGATTTACCCCGGTGACCCATTCTGGGGAAGTTTCAAACACTTTGAGTGAGTGAAAAGCTCGCTGTCCACTTTATTTAGTTCGCTGTCCTGAAAAATCAGCAAGCTCATTTTCATCCCATTGTTCATAAATTTCATCCCCTAGGCCATTTCGACCATCCAGGAAGTTAAGGAAGGATAACACCCAGGGTGGGTGGTCCTAAGAACGACTTCTTGTAAGTCTTTCACCTTTCTTCTTCCCCTTCTTTACCACCTCAGGCGAAGGACCACCTGAGGTGTGGGTAGTCTCTGCCTCATGCCGAGCTACCAAAGGGGCTGTAACCGGCTTCGCAGCCGGATAGGTCGGATCCGTCCCTACGGACAGATTTTGCTTATAACACTTAACAGGTTCAACATCCCACAAATCTAAGGATGGAGCAAGGACGACACTAGAAAGGATCAAACGACATTTAAATGGTATGTCATGTATCCCTCATTGAACTAGTTTACATTACAATGAAATCTAAGGAGAAGCTTGTATTCTTCTATGTTTTGTTATAATTTCTTGTTGAAGTTAGGGAGATTAGTTTGTGTGCGCACTTACCAATTTGTCTAGTAACAACATGCTCTTGATTTTCATGCTCCTAATTTATTGCTAGCAACCCCAATCTTTCTCTTACTGTTGGAGTCTATTTCACAAGTCAATGGGATGCTAGAATGTCTCCATTGGAAATATGACTATACCTAAGGTTCCCCTTTCTTTCAAGTAACTTAGGGTAGGTAGATCATGTATGTACATATTTTGTTTCTTCAGTTCAGTTTTGCATAATAAGGCCATCTTTATATTGAAGTTTGAAGATAACTCCATGAAAGAAGAAGAATCACAAGAGTTCAATTTGAATATGACTCCATAGCCCAATGGAGAAGGCAGCTGGTCTTGAGATTTTGGTGTTCTCAGTAACCCACAGAGGGTCACTGCCCCGCAGTTGGAGCTAGTTGTTGACCAAAATTTGGTCATCTATATTTTTTCCCCCTTAGATTTATAAAAACAAAAATGATATAAGAAGGTGAAAAATTTTGAACTATTATAAGTTCCTTGTATAGTCCTTGGTCTCAGCTTCGACACACATTTTTCAGATCGAAAATCCAAAATTGTATGCTCAAGATATCTGGGTTTGAATTTTAAAGTAGAAAAGGGCGCCTCTTACATGTGGAATAGAGCTAATCTTTTGGAAGCGATTTTAAATCTTTTTGGCTTCAAGACCCTTGAAAATATTCTTGTGCTGGGTTCAAAACCCATAAAAAATCTTCATGGAATTTCTCGTTGGAACATGTCATTCTTCTCTACTTAACTTTTATTTGAGTTATGATGGTCAGTCGAACTCACCATAACTCCCTCACCTCTTCATCCCTCTCACATTCCTCCTCGACAAACTCACTTTACCCCCTTCTCTCCATTTCCTCACCCCTCACCCATCCCATACTTAACATTTATTTGAGTTATGGCAGTCGGTCGGACTCGCCATAACTCAAATATTTCCCTCCCCCTTACTTCCCAACCCGCCAACCCTTCTCCTCCACCTACAAATTACACCCCCCTCANACCTACATTTCTACCCTCCCCACTACACTACCCTTTCCCCCTTTCCTACACTCCCGTGCTTCATACACTTAACTCACTTTCAAGAAACATTATTACTATTATAATATTCACCTTTAATTTTTCCACTTTATACATTATTTTATGTAATCCACATGTAACCTTATGCCATGTGCCCAAATTTCGCTCGATGACATGGAAATGTGTTTAAGTCTATTGAGGAGTGCCACATGGAATCCATTAATTGGAGACACATGGCTATATATTAATGGTTCGATGAAATTTAATCCAAGGGCCCAGATTTGTCCACGAATTTTGATCAATGGTGGTTGAGTCGCGATCTTGCAGAGGCCATAACTTGAGCTCCGGGTGTCGGAATCGTGCAAACTTTATACCGTTGGAAAGGTATTTCGACTTAGAATATGATGGTATAGTTTTAAAAGGTTTAAGTTTGCTACATTTTCCCAATAAATTAAAATATCAGTCAGCAGCATTTGTAATGGGCATGCGTGACAACTCGACTTCACGAGCTCATATCTTGAGATCCATGCGATGGATTTGGATAATTTTTATATCATTGGAAATATAAGACAATGAAGATAAAATTAGAAGTGGTTTACATAATTAAAAAGTTGGTTTTAAATTCCAGAGAATTAAATTACAGTCATCCTATTTTTATGGAAAATTAATTAAATTGTGAAAATAAAATTTTATTTAAAAACTTTTATTAAAAAAGGAAAGAAACAGTTGAGACCTGTAACTGTCAAAGAAGACAATAAAAATGACAACAAACCAGAAAATAACAGAGGGAGATACCATCATAGTAAGTTTACACTGATCACAATCTTCTTTCTTTATCAAGTCCTTCATGCGGTTACTCGACCTCTTTAAATAGAAAGGTTTAACCGAAGACAAATAATTTCCTTTTTTCTTCTTATCAGGCCTTATTGTTCTTCCACCGCCTACTTTCTTCTTTATATATTCTTCATTCTTGTGAATATTTGCTTTATGGTCCACGGGAGCCCCAATCCCAGTCTTTATGACAAACACATTTAAATTTCGGAGAATATGTAATAAACTATATATTTTTTGAAATTTCAAGAGAGCTATTTTGGGAACAATCTTGATTGTACTTTGTAACCCAATTTTCTGAATATAAAGTATTTTAGGTTAATCTATCATAATCATTTTTTGAGCTTCCCATGTACCACTCTATCAAAGTTCTCTTATGCATGCACATCATTTTATTTTATTTTCATGTGATCATAAAATCTTTAATCAATCTATGATGGATGTGAGAAATTTTTTCTTATTTACTATAAATGTGTGAATGTATACGGTTCCTGGTCCATTCTCAGGAGATTTCTTTAAAAATAAAATAAAACATTTCCCATTTTTATGTTTTTCACAATCTTTACTTTTGTTTGATTACCACGACAAACTTCTGTAAAGTCCCATATTCTGAAGACCTAAAGTCCCACGAAAATCATAAAAACGAAGGAGTACCACCTTTATAAAAACGCAGGGGGATTTATATCCTCGTGAGGTTGTTGTTTCGATCCTGATGGATTCAAGTGTCAACAAAATTATATTTCAATAAAGCACCAAAAATATTATGATATATAGAACATTTGGTAACTTAATCTTCTGGTCAAAGTCTTTGAGAATACAACAATGTAATATCCCAAGTAGCTCTCTCGGAGTTTCAAAAACAATAATGAGTCTTTAAATACAAATTGAATGTATTTAAAAAAATTAAAATGCATTCTCCCTTCATAGAGGATTGGGATTGGATCCCACGAACCATAAACTGAAAAGACCTAGAAGATAAGAGAAAAACAACCAAGGATCAACCTAAATCCCACAAAAAACTGAGTAGACAAAGGAAAAGAGATAAATGATTGTAGTGGAAATGGATAGAAGAAAAACTGAAGACTAGAGTTTATGTTCGACTCACTGTGATGGAGAAATCTTGTCTTTCACTTGCTTGGAGTTGGCTCCTTTATAGGTACATGTTGTGGTTGAGGTGGCATAACTACTCTAACTGTTCTTGAAGTAGTTAGGGTTTGTATTTCTAGAACTTTCCATGATTCCTTTTGGAGTAAACAAATTTTGATTAATTCTTTATTATATTTTGATTAATTAATTTATGTCATTGAAATTTGTTCCTCCGAGTAGGGCCCACTTATTCCTTTAATAAATTTTATTTAATAAACTTTATTTTCAAAATTTTCAACTTAACTTCCTTTAAAAAAATCAAACCGTGCTTTAATTTTCTGAGTGAGATATTTTCTTTTTCATACATTGAAAAAAATCTATATGCAATATTCATCATCTCATGTTTCCAGCGAGTCCTCTTGAGCACAATTTGGAGTTTTGGATCTTAAGTTATAAGCTCGGGAAGTTGAGGTTCCAAGAAGATCTCTCATAAAACCATAACAAAATAGCTGACTTTTATTTCAATATTTTGGGAGGGTTATGGACAATTTCTCCTCTTGAAACCTGTTTGATCATATTCCTTGTCTAATTACCTTTCCAACTAGGTAAATTTTTCCCCAAACAGACACCCAAATCTTGATTTATGGCTTCCAAAAATTCACTGATCAACAATTGTTCATCTAAGTCACATGTTAATGTTATCCCTTGATCTAATTTCTTCCACTCCATTAAAATTTTGAATTTTTCCTTTAAAATTATATCCCACATGGATTGTGGTCAAGATTTTTGAAGTGTTTATAATGAAAATTTTACCATAGTACTCATGTGGAACAAAGACGACTATAGAGACTTTGGTGTATCTCTCGTGCCTTACGAAACTTTCATGAATTAATAAAATTTTGATGACCTAGTCAGTGTCCAGTCATAGCCCAATCATAACTTGATCAATGCCCATTTCATCAGCATGTGTCACCCATGCGTTGGTCCATATCACTACCACATGTCATTATGCTATTGGTCCACCTCACTGCCACATGTCATTTGAGGATATGTCCATGTCACTGCCACATGTCCCAATATGGCAGGTTCATGAAAAGGGGGAAGAAACTTAGGAGAGGAAATAGTATTAAAAAAATGAATGTATGGTTTGTGGAGTTAAATGAGGTAGGTGAGGTCCATGTCACTACCAAATTTCATTATGCTATTGGTCCACCTCACTTCCACATGTCATTTGAGGATATGTCCATGTCACCACCACATGTCATAATATGGTAGGTCCATGAAAATGGGGAAGGAACTTAGGATATGAAATAGTATTAAAAAAATGAATGTATGGTTTATGGAGTTAAAGGAGGTAGGTGAGAGGATAGAAAATGGTAAAAATGACTAAGTATGAGGTGAAAAAGGGGAATGGATAGTGCATATTAGTCAATGCGAAGGTGTGGATGTGTGGACCTGGAGACCTAAGAAAGAGTTGATGGATGGTATGTAGCTCCACATCTACTTGAATTTGGGTAAGTGTTGGAAGAGTAAAACATGGTAATTTTGGGGGAAGTATATAATGGAGTTACATGAAATATGGTATGTGAAAATAAGAAAATGGAAATGAAATATGAAATCTGGGAAAAAAATAATGGAAAAATGGAAAAAAAAAATGTAAATGAATTACGATAATGAAATAGAAAATAGAAATGAATTATGGGAAAATGGAAATGAACGTAGAAATATAGAAAATGGAAAATGGAAATAGAAAAAGTAAAATGCTAAATGCTAAATAGAAAATGAAGATGAAAATAATGTGGAAATGAATTATGAAAATGACTAAGTGGATAATGAAAATGAAAATAGGCTAAGTATGGAAATGGATTAAGTATGGAAATGGTTAAGTATGGAGATGGTTAAATGTGGAAATGGTTAAGTATGATGAATAGTGAGGAGGGAGAGTAGAGTGGAAAGAAGGAAAAATGGCTAAGTATGGGACAAGGCCATTATGCAGGTTATGGAAGTGAGAGGGTCATTCTGTAGAATGCGTGACTATGGACCTAGAGATGTATGGAGAAAGGGTGAGGAGTTTCACAACAAAACAAGAAATACGACTAAGGGAAATGGGGTGTGTGATCCTGAAAATAATATGAGACTAAGTGTGGTTCTTCGGATGATTGAACAAAAACATTGATATCTTGAGCATACTAACTAATATTTTTAATCCGTAAAATGGGTGACGAAGCTAAGACTGAGGGCTACGCTATGAATTGATAATATTTCAAAATTTCATTTTTTTGATATGGATTTTTTTTTTATTATTCCAAGAGAAGTAAATATAGGTGATCAATTTTTTTGATCAACATCTGGCTTCAACTGTGGGACAGTGACCCGCTGTGGGTTGCTGAGAATCCAAAATCTTGGTTTGGTTTCCTTCTCCATTAAGATATGGTGTCATCTTCAAACATTTCCTCCATTTAGAAAATGATTTATTGTGCAAAATTTCGATTGAAGAAACAAACTATGTACAAACTAGATCTACCTACCCTATGCTACTTGAAGAAAATGGATACTTTTAGGTGTAGGTATATTTCCAATGGAGTCATTCCAACATCCAGTTGATCTATGGAATGAAATCCAAAATTAGGGAACATATCGTGACTGGTAGCAAAGTGTTATGGGCATGTTCAAAGTGTGATGGAGAGAAAAGAAACCAGACTTGCTAAGAATTTGATGGCATTGCTTGGCCACCAATGCTTTGAAACCATGTCTCAATATAATCAATTCTTGTCTCTCAATAATTTTACTATCTTGGGTTGAATGAGGAGTTTCCAAATTGAAAACACTTTCACAATTTTCCTTATCATTGACCACATCCAATATTCTTGATTCATCAACTATGTATTGAAATAATTCATCTTTTATGCAATGACAATATTGTTCATTGTTGTTCTCAAGATTAATTTCTTCCACCAATTGTTCTTGCTTCGAATTCTCTTGTGACTTTTCATCATCTGTTACAACATCTTCCATATGACTATGTTGAATTAAATCTTCTTGTACATTTGGTAGAGGATCTTCAATTTCATTTGTTATCTTGTTGCTCAAAAGATCTTCATATGGAGTATATGAGAGGTTGAAATCTTTCACTTGAAAATTGGAATTCTCATTTTTGTTTTCAGCTATATGACTAGAATAAAAAATTTCCATTCTTTGATTATATTTTTCTTCCAAATAATTCACTTCATTGTCTTGTGTCCATATGGGATAGAGTGGGTGGGAAGAAAAATTGAAACAATAAAAAAGGGCATATGAGTGCTATTATTGGGATGAAAGTTTCTGCAAATGAATTTTCCAACACATGCCAACTAGTAATGGTGTTAGGAAGCAATGGACCATACCATTCAAGAGAATCACCACATAGAGTTTGTAAAAATAATCGACATGTAAAATTGTCTTCAGTGAGGTTGAAATCATGACATATACATTTGAAATTAAACAAGTGGTACTCTGCATCCTCTGAAGTATTTCCAAAGAATGTGGAAAATCTTTCAATAGAAATGTCTCGCATTTGAAAATCTACTCCTGGTAGATTTAATGGGGTTCTATGAAATCGTCTCATTATTTGGATAATTCTTTTTATTGTTGAGTCTTTTAAAGCCATTGATGGGATCAATGAAGAAGAAAAACTAGTGTCACAATATGAATGAATTTCCTTGGTGGAGTTGCCACGAGTATTTTCTTGAGTTTCTTGAATCTTTCCAATAGAATTGTGAGGGAGTTTATGATTTTTTTCAATGGAATCACCAGGGAATGTGTTCTCCAGAATCTTTGATGGTTCTTGGTTATTTTTGAGGTCATTCCAGTATCTCTAGCCAATCTTTTTCTAAATAAAGTGCATCTAGGACAAGCAACCATGTTCTTGAATCTTCTTTTTGAAACTTTGAAACATGGAGTTTCTGGTTCTTCAATCAGATCCGAGACAAAGCCTTGGATATCTTGAAAATAAACCATTCTCAGTATGGTCACAAAAATGTTAATCTAAAAGATTGTTTTACGATCTTAAGGTTAACTTCACAATGGTTTTAATCCCCCTGTGTTTTTAGAGAGGTGGTACTCCTCTTGTTCTTATTATTCTAAGAAAATAAAATGAAACAAAATAGAGTATAAGAAGGACCTGACTTAATATTTACATTCACATTCAAGGAAAACAACACTTGAGATATGGAACCAAGTGTTAAAATAAAAGCATATGTACAATATATACAATGCAAATAGATAAGATGCATACATACTATAAAGGATTGATGTATCCATCAAAACATTCATCAAAACATTTAACAATAATATGCATACATAATATAAAGGATTGATATATCGATCACAACATTCATCAAAACATTTAACAATACCACAAATAGAGAGAACAAGAAATGGACCAAAAATAAAAGAGAGATTTAAATTATATTTCAATAAAGCACCAAAAATATTATGATAGATAGAACATTTGGTATCTCAAGCTTCTGGTCAAAGTCTTTGAAAATACAACAATGTAATATCCCAAGTATATCTCTTGGAGTCTCAAAAATAAAGAGTCTCAAAAATAATAATGAGTCTTTAAATACAAATTAAATGTCTTTAAAGAAAGTAAAATGCATTCACCTTTCAAAGAGGACTGGGATTGGCTCCTGCGGAACATAAAATGAAAAGACCTGGAAGATAAGAGAAGAACAACCAAGGATCAACCTAAATGCCACAGAAAACCGAATAGATTAAGGCAAAGTGATAAATGATTGTAGCAACTTATATATACAATGCAAATAGATAAGATGCATACATAATATAAATGACTGATATATCCATCACAACATTCATCAGAACATTTAACAATACCACAAATAGAGAGAACAATAAATGGACCATAAATAAACGAGAGATTTAAATTATAATAAAGCACCAAAAATATTATGATAGATAGAACATTTGGTAACTCAAGCTTCTGGTCAAAGTCTTTGAAAATACAATAATGTAATATCCCAAGTATTTCTCCCTAAAAAGACCTGGAAGATAAGAGAAGAACAACCAAGGATCAACCTAAATGCCACAGAAAACCGAATAGATGAAGGAAAAGTGATAAATGATTGTAGCATAAATGGATAGAAGAAAAACTGAAGAGTAGAGTTTATGTTTGACTCACCGTGATGGAGAATAATCATCTTTCACTTACTTGTAGCTGGCTTGTTTATAGGTACATGTTGTGGTTGAGGTGGCATAACTACTCTAACTGTTCTTGAAGTAGTTAGGGTTTTATTTTCTAGAAATTTCCATGATTCCTTTAGGATTAAACCACTTTTGATTAATTCTTGATTATATTTTCATTAATGACTTTATTTCATTGAAATTTGTGCCTCCAAGTAGGTCCCACTTATTCCTTTAATAAATTTTATTTTCAAAAATTTCAACTTGACTTCCTTTAACAAAAGTGGATTGTGTTTTAATTTTATGAGTAATATATTTTCCTTGCCATACATTCAAAACATTCTAGATGCAATGTTCATCGTATCATCTTTCCAATGAGTTCTCCTGAGTGCAATTAGGAGTTCTATATCTTAAGTTATAAGCTCAGGAAGTTGAGGTTCCAAGAAAATATCTCATAAAACCATGAAACAATAGTTGACTTTTATTTCAATTTTTTGGGAGGGTTATGGCCAATTTTTTCTCTTAAAACCTATTCCATCATCTTAATTATCAAACTACCTTTCCAACGAGGTAACGTTTTCCCCAAACGAACACTCGGATCTTGATTTGTGGCTTCCATAAATTCGTTGCTTAACAATCGTTCATATAAGTCACGGGTTAATCTTATCCCTTGATCTAATTTATTCCACTCCATTAAAATTTAAACTTTTTCCTTTAAAATTATATCCCACATGCATTGTGGTCAAGAGTTTGTAAGTGTTTATAATGAAAATTTTACCGCAATGCTCATGTGGAACAAAGAAGACTATAGAGAATTTGGTGTAGCTCTCATGCCTTAGGAAAATTTCATGAATTAATAAAATTTGGACGACCCAATCAGCGTTCAGTCATAGCCCAGTCATAACTTGGTCAGTTCCCATGTCATTTCCATGTGTCACCCGTGGGTTGGTCCATGTCACTACCACATGTCATTATGTTATTGGTCCACCTCATTGCCACATGTCATTTGAGGATATGTCTATGTCACCTCCACATGTCCTAGTATGGTAGGAAATGAAAAGGGGGAAGAAAATTAAGATAGGAAATAATATTAAAAAATTAAATGTAGGGTTTGTGGAGTTAAAGGAGGTAGGTGAGAGGATAGAAAATGGTAAAAATGACTAAGTATGATATGAAAAAGGGGAATGGAGAGTGCATATTAGTCAATGTGGAGGCAAAGTAAAAATATAGAAATAAATAAATTATGGTATGTGAAAATAAATTATGGAAATGAATGTAGAAATATAGAAAATGGAAAATGGAAATAGGAAAAGTAAAATGGTAAATGTAAAATGGAAAATGAAGATGGAAATAATGTGGAAATGAATTATGAAAATGACTAAGTGGATAATGAAAATGAAAATAAAAATAGGATAAGTATGGAAATGGGTTAAGTATGGAAATGGTTAAATGTGGAAATGGTTAAGTATGGAGAATAGTGAGGAGAGAGAGTAGAGTGGAAAGAAAGGAAAATGTATAAGTATGGGACAAGGCCATTATGCATGTCACAAAAGTGAGAGGGTCATTATGTAGAACGCGAGACTGTGAACCTGCGGACCTAGAGATGTATGGAGAAAGGGTGAGGAGGTACGCAATAAAATGAGAAATACGACCAAGGGAAATGTGGTGAGTGATCCCGCAAAGAATATGAGACTAAGTGTGGTTCAAAGAATCTAATCGAGGTTCCAATAAAATCTTAGTTCCGATAAAAAATAACTATGTTTCACATGGAAAAACACTCTTTGGGCAATTGAACAAAAACCTGGATATCTTAAGCATCAAGACTCATATTTTTAATCCATAAAATGTGTGATGAAGATGTGAGAGCGGATATGAAATGATAATATTTCAAAATTTACTTCTTTTTATATGGAAATATTTTTTATTATTCCAAGAGTGGTAAATCTAAGTAATCACATTTTTTTATCAACACCCCCCCTCTCTGTCTCCTTCTCCCTCTCCCTCACTCTTACACACACTCTTTGTATTCCTCTCTCCTCCTCTCACACTCTCTTTCTTCCTCTCTCTCCACCTATCCTCTCTGTCTTCCTCTCTCTGACTCTCACACTCTCATACACTCTATCTCTACCCCCCCTCTATGTATTCCTCTAACTCCATCTTAGACTCTCACACACTATAGCAAGTTTGGTACATCACAAGGCATGAAATGGCCTTGACCTAGGCATGTAAAGATCTAGACCTATACCTAGACATAGAAATCCCTGGACATGGCAATACCTAGACCTAGACCATAGACCATGACCTAGACCTATAGACCATGACCGAGACCTATATGATGACCATGACGTTGACCATGACATAAACCTATAGCTAGACCTAGACCATGACCTAGACCACAACATATGTAATGTACTCTGCCATCAACCCCATTGCCGGGCAACGCTACTACGCAGAAACATTCTCATACATATAACATGATTTTTAATGAATGAAAACACTTAACACAGAGTAATCATGGAATTTTTGCTACCATATACAATCAATGAAAGTAAAATTAATTCATATATGCCATGTAAGACATGATAAACATTCAAGCATCACAAGACATTCATAAAATACATAATTAATCACATAAATGATACTTATCTTTTATCTGGAGTGAATCCACGAACTGCGTGCAGACCTCCCACAAACCTCCCAACCTTAGACTGCGTTGCTCATCACTCTCAGCAGTAGGTCACCCCCGAGCTGGGACTAAAATCCACCGGGCAAGGGAATTCTATGCTTGGCAAGGACAACAAGGAAGTTGCACAAAGCAACAGGAAGGATCTTTTATCCCAGGAGCCACTTATGCCCACAACACACAGACCCTCATTCCCCACACACCTGCTCCACCCCAGGAGAGTACATATTCACTACAATTCCATCGACCAGTACACCTCCCTTACCTTGGGCTTCAACAACATGTTGGACTGGAAGTCTCAGAATACTGTGGCTGCTACGGGACTCCCTTCCAGGAGAAATCACTTCCCAGCAGACTCTCTCACATGGGAGAGTTGCTCACAGGTATGATAACCAGTCTTCGACTCAGCTACAACCATGTACGGTTGACAACAACATAAACATAAACAACAACGGTTAACGACAACAGGGAAAAATAGGTATGGACACCCGAACAGGCAACAACCTAACGCCAAGTCTCAACATGGCTCAAGCGACTACAATTGCGTCGGGCTTCACAGGAAATAGCACATGACGACTTCCCCGCTCTGGTTTCAGAATGCATGCGGGTAGGCAGAGATCAGATGCAGAGGCAAGAATAACAAATCGGGAAAAAAGACAAGACAAAAACCTTCCCATGAGGGTCTTCTTCACTGTGCGCCCATATGCAGATGCAGACACAAAACAAAATCGGGTTCACATGCAGGATGCGGGAATGGCAGCCCGACTCAGGCGAATGATGGAAGAATGACTCCCGAACCCCCCAACACAAGTTGACGCTTATTATTTAGCTGCATGAGCCCAGGTCAAAACTTTTCTTCCTGCAGCTACATGCGCTCCATTAAGCCCACGTCCCATTTTCAAGGAACTTAGGATAACAAACATATAATGTTCACTTTAGTATTCAAGAAATAATATTAAAATATTATTCCTCTAGAGGTATCCCCCCTAGCTTATCCTCTAAGCCCAATACTTATCCCCCATTCCTTACCCTACCTAGTGAATTTTAGTCACCCATAACGCTTCTTCGTGGAGGGTCCACACGCAACAATGTTTATATTTTTATTAATGTTCTGCATAATTACATATACAAAAATCGGGCTCATTGGCCTTGGCATCTGGCTCACCAGCTTAATAACACATAATTAGTTTAGCTTACAACCACTTGGGTCACGAGCCTATAAGAAAAATTACAATTCAGAAGGGGCTCGGCCTTGGGGTATTACAATCCCCTCCCCTTATTTTTGCACTGTCCTCAGTGCAACTTATTTACAAAACAACAACAAGATTTCCAAAATATTCAAAAAGATGCGGGTACTCTGCCCACATAACATATCATGCTCCCATGTTGCGTCCTCAGGACCATACTAGGTCCACTAGACTTTTACAAGTCCTATAGATCGATTCTGGAGCTGCTTGTTTTTCCAGTCCAATATACGCACCGGATGCACCTGCAAGATGCTTTCTTGTTCCACCTGAATCACATTCCAATCGATTACATGATTAGCATCGGGTATATATTTCTTAAGCAATGAAATATGAAACACATTATTTATAGTCATGGATGCAAGCAATGCAAGCATATATGCAACTGGTCCAATCCTTTCTAGTATTTCAAATGGCTCACAAAATCTGGCTGCCAACTTGGAACAGTTTCCCAGCTTCAGGGAACTTCTGTTAGCTTTTACTTTCATAAAAACATGATCACCCACTTTGAACTCCCTATGGATCATGTTCTTATCAGCATAACTCTTCTGCCTATCTTGGGTAGCTTTCAAATTCTGTTTAATCTTCAGCATTTTTTCTTTCATTTCCTTGAGTAACTCTGGCCCAACTACTACTCTATCATCTGGATTATCCCAGCTTACCGTAGTATTGCACTTTATTCCATAAAGTGCTTCAAATGGGCTCATTTTCAATGATTCTTGATACCCATTGTTGTAGGAAAATTCTACCAAGTGTAGGTAGTCTTCCCATTTAGACGGTTTGTCCATCACATACATCCTTAACATGTCCTCTATCACTTGGTTCACCCTCTCTGTCTGCCCATCAGAATCAGGATGATAAGCGGTGCTGAAGTTTAGATTTGTTTTGAATCCTTTGAACATCCCCTTCCATAACTTTGAGGTAAATTTGGCGTCCCTGTCAGACACAATTGTCTTGGGAATTCCGTGCAATCGTGTTATTTCTCTCATAAAAATATCAACAACATCCATTTCCTTATGAGTAGTCTTTAAGGGAATAAAATGGGCAGCTTTCATAAGCTTGTCCACCACCACCATGATTGAATTATGTTGCTTGCCTATTCTGGGAAATTCTGTGATGAAATCCATTGTCACAACTTCCCACTTCCACTCAAGAATGGGTAAAGGTTGCACCAACCGTGCTGGGTGCCTGTGCTTAGCTTTAACCTTTTGGCACTCCATACATCTAGCAATGTATTCTACAATCTCTTTCTTCATACCTGGCCAAAAGTAATGGCTCTTGACTGCTGCCACAATTTTATGATATCTAGGGTGCCTTGCATAAGGAACATTATGCATTTCATGCAAAATCGCAAGTTTCAAATACTGGACATTAGGTACATAAATTATGTTCTTGTACACAAATATTCCATCGGCCTCTAATTTATAATTTTCCACTTTTTTTGGCATCTTACCTTGTTGTAGCTTCGCTACCAAATCTCTGTACTGCAAATTTGTATTTGCAACCTCCAAAATTATTCTTTTAATATCAGTTTGGTACATGCTAATGGTTGTAGCGTGTAATTCGTGTACTCTCTTGCTGAGTGTATCAGCCACTTTGTTTTCCTTTCCTTTGATATGCTTGATATCAAAGTCGTACTCACAAAGAAACTTTAGCCACCTACTCTGTCTAGCGTTCAAGGTTGGTTGATCAAACAAATACTTCAAACCGTTGTGGTCTGTTCTCAATTCGAACCTCCTTCCCATGAGGTAATGCCTCCATTTATTTAGAGCATGTACTATGGTTGCCAACTCCAAATCATGAGTTGCATAGTTCTTTTCGTGCTCTTTCAACTTTCTGGATTCATAACAGATTACAAATCCATTATGACCGAAGACTCCTCCTAGTCCTTCTTTGCATGCATTTGTGCACACCATGAAATATTCATTTGGATCTTTGATTCTCAGGATTGGAGCACTGGTTAACAATTGCTTCAATTGCTGGAAGCTTTTCTCACAATCCTTTGTCCACTGAAATTTCTGCTCTTTCCTTTGCAAGGAAGTGATAGGGTGAGCTATCCTTGAGAACCCTGTGATAAACCTTCTGTAATAACCAGCTAGACCCATAAAGGATCTGACTTATGTCACATTCTTTGGCGCTAACCATTCTCTAATGGCCTCAATCTTCTTAGGATCTACATCTATCCCATCCTTCGAAATAATATGCCCCAAGTAATGGATCTGCTCCTGATAAAATGAGCACTTGCTCAACTTGGCATACAATTGGTGCTCTCTTAGCACCTGCAACACCATCCTCAGATGTTGTTCATGCTCTTCCTCAGACTTGGAATACACTAGAATGTCATCTAGTAATACTATGACAAACTTGTCTAGATAGTCCCTGAATACACCATTCATTAAACACATAAAAACAGAGAGTGTGTTTGACAACCCAAATGACACCATTGTGAACTCGTAATGACCATACCTTGTTCTAAAGGCGGCCTTGATGATTTCTTCATCCTTTATCTTTACATGGTGATATCCTGACTTGAGGTCTATCTTAAAAACTATCTTTGCATCCTTCAACTGATCGAAGAGGTCATCAATCCTTGACAGAGGATACTTGTTCTTAACAATTACTTTGTTCAATTGCCTGAAATCAATACACAATCTCAGCGTCTCGTCCTTCTTCTTCATGAACAGGACTAGGGATCCCCAAGGTGACACACTTGGGCGTATATACCCCTTCTTCAGAAGTTCTTCAAGCTGCAATTGTATCTCTTTTAGCTCTGGCGTACTCATTCTGTAAGGAGCTTTCGACACTGGAGCTGCTCCAGGAATCAAGTTTACAGAGAAGTCAATATCTATTTTCGGAGGTAGTCCAGGTACCTCCTGAAATACATCTTCAAACTCCTTTAGTACCGCATGATATCCAATATTTGATACCTCATCCTTAGATGCTTCCTCCACATGGGTTGCAAATAATTGACAGCCTTTCCTGTAGCACTTCTTCAGTTGCATTGTTGATATTTCTCTGATAGTAGGAATTCCTTGGATTGTTCTTTAATTTCCTTCCTCATCCAGGCAATTGAATGCCTTGTTATGACAGTCCAAGATGGCATGGTGTTGGTCCAACCAGTCCATCCCAATTAGACAGTCATAAGAACCTAAAGGCATAATGTTCAATTCATCCTTTGTGCTTAGTCCATTCATGTCCACTGGACAGGACTTAACTAACTCAGTGACTTTCCTCTTGGTTCCTGTAGCCAGCTGCACTAACCAAGACTTTTCATGTTTTCTTCTCGACAAATGCAAACTTTCCACCACTCTAGGATCTATATAACTATGGCTAGCCCCTAAATCAATTAAAATAGTAAAGGCATGGTTGTTGATCATACCTTCTACTTCAATCATGTGTGACTGATATTTATCTTGTTTGTTGTCCAGGGTTGCGTAGATCCTTAGCATTCTACTGCCCATGTCCTCCACTGTTTCTACCTGTTGAACATTGTAGACAACTCTCACTTTGTCATTTATGTGGGGGAAATATTTGTACCTATGATTTCCTTTACAACCCAACATTCCATCGGTGGTTGTCTTGGCATTTGTCCACCCACTTCAGCCTTCCCAGGCTCTCTAAAAGATGGTTGTCCTTGAGGATTTTTCCTGAAAAATGGTGGTTTGTTTCCCTTTTTCCTATGCTCCCTCTTAAACTTCTCCTTGTATTCCCAAGCTTTTTGGAAAGTAGGATTTTCTTTTTGTTGATCATATAAGCATTTTTTTCTTCTTAAAGTTTCTTCCATAGTCTTTGGGTCATCATATTGGATCTTGTCATTGATGGAAGACGACAGTCCATTCAGGTACCTTTGAATTTTGATAGTCTCGTCCTTGATGAAAGGAACATACTTCAACAATTCCAAAAACCTTTGTTCATATTCATCAATGGTCATGCTGCCCAATTTGAGTTCAAAGAACTCTTTTATCTTTCTGTCACAGTACCTCTTAGTTAAGTACTTATTTTCAAAATGCTTCTTGAACTCCCTCCAAGTAATATTCTTCTCTCTGACATGATGTACTTGCACAAGATGCTCCCACCATACGGATGCATTTCCTTTAAATTGGTAAATGGTAATTCTTCCCTCTGCATGAGAAGAATAGTTCTGCAGTTGGAAATATTTCCTCCTGCCCAACAACCATGTCTCAGCATCTTCATCTTCCTTGTGTTCTCTGTCAAACATAGGAGGTTTAATCTTGTTCATTTCACCTTTCAGTTCATCCATTCCAGATCCCCTGTGTTTTCTGGTAGGAGATGGGCTTGAACTACTGTGTGCCTCCTTATTGGAATGTTTTGGGGAGTGATGATGATGCCTTCTAATGCTTCTTGATCTTCTTTTTCTCTCAGGGTTCTTGCGACTCCCTGTTTTTCTTGAGTCACTCTCCTTATCCAACTTCCTTTTGATTCTTTCCATAATCTGCATCAACTTTAAGTTTAATTTTCCTTGTTGATCCCTGGCTTTCATGAGGTTTTTGTTATCAGCTCAGTGAACATAGGCGTCTTTATGAAATTGTTCAATGATTTTCATCTTATGCTCTTCCTTGTCCATCTCTCCTTCGTGCCCATTGGAGTTTGATTCTTCCCCTCCTAAATGGACATCCATTCCTTTTACTTAATTCTCTAAACTGGAAGCATTTTGTGCCTCCTCCATTTCTCTGCACTCTGTGGCAATTCGTTGTGGTCCTGACACTTGTTGAACTCTGCAAAACACAACGTCCATTCAACTAGAATTTGTCAGGCCATCATTCCTTAACAATTCCCACAGCATTCATAAACCAATTTGATTTAAGAAAACATTCATATTTCATTCTCTGTGATTCGCGTTCAATCAAGAATCCCCGTAGATTTCTTCTTTCGGAGCTCTGATCTGCTAAGTTTTTGGGCACTAGCCCCTTTCTCTCAGTCCCCAACCCACGTGACCATGGGTAGTGACCAAGCGCTAGATCAATAAGCACTTATTCGTGCCTTCGGCTTCAAAAGATTTTCAAAGCACAAAACAACGATCACTCAGAGTTCTGAGTTACTGAACTCGCGCAGTAGAGCAGATCAATCGTCCACGTCTACCCAACATCCAACAAATGACACTCGTCGTGGAACCTCAGGTGTCTAAGTTTCGGGACTTCAAAAGATTTCACATCCGCACACCCCAAACCCTTAATCTTCTAACACTCCCAAGTCACCTTAGGTGGCGTTATTACGTTATATCACTTAACATTTTCCCAATTGTGGGGGCATGCAACGATGGTTTTGGAGTAACCCACCTTTCATCCCACAATTCTCCTGACGCTGACACGTAACCCTCAATGAAACCATGGTTTGGATTGCAGGACCGCCTTGGAGAATTATCTCCCGTGCAACTTGGGTCCCTGCAATGCCCTCTGGTCGTTTATCTTGATGTATCGTGATCAACGCCATTATGGGTCCTCCGATCTTTAACTACGTTATGTAATCTCGAGCCCCACATAGTACAGTCGTCATCAACTAAGGCGATGGAACATGGTACACCTAGAAAGGTCTATGTCACCCCAGGCAACGTCATCCGACCCCACCACGTCTATCTTTTCACTTTGAAACTTTGGGCTTTAGAGCTTCGGACTTTGGGATTTTCAACTCCTCTACGCTCACTTTTGCCCTGAGCACTTTCTATCGGAGTTCACGATCTATCGACGCATGTCCTCCTTCACGATCAACAACTATGAGTGACTTTGGCACTTCGGCCTTCGGAAGTTTCATACTCACAACACTTGCCTCCTCATGAAGTACTTCCACCTGGAGTACACAATCTCTTGACGCATGCCCTTCACAATGGACGGTTGTGATCTACTTCGTGACTTCGACAATTTGTCACACTCCACACTAGAACTCCTCTGAAGTGATTTTCCTTTGTCTTTATGGACACAGATCTAATGATCAGGCTCTTTTCCTACGATCTACTGTGTAGATCCCCTTTGGGAGTTTATGCCTCAACATATTCCACTTCTCTCGATTGTCGAACTTTGAAAGGCTTCCAGGATAACCTTCCTGCACCTTCTCCTGATCTGACGGTTGTAAAGGACTCTTATTTTTCCCCAACCGATCTTACGGCTCCAACACCCCAAGTGTTGAGCTCTCTCTCTCTCTAGTCAAATACCATGTCGGTCGCGGTTTTATTCTACTGCTACTCCTCGTGAGCTTTGTAACATAACCAAGTAACCCCTTGGCACTCAGAAACACTCTAAGGTTTGAAATTGGTTCTTCCGAACACCATTTCCACTCAAAACCTTGGGTCCAAAGACCATTTATCAGGCCCATCCAAGCTCAGCATGGAAACCATCGCTCGGATACCATATTGTAATGTCCCCGACCATCAACCCCATTGTCGAGCAACGCTACTACGCGGAAACATTCTCATACATATAACATGATTTTTAATGAATGAAAACACTTAACACAGAGTAATCATGGAATTGTTTCTACCATACGCAATCAATGAAACTAACATTAATTCATATACACCACGTAAGACATGATAAACATTGAAGCATCACAAGACATGCATAAAATACATAATTAATCACATAAATGATACTTATCTTTTATCTGGAGTGAATCCACCAACTGCGTGCAGACCTTCCATGAACCTCCCAGCCTTAGACCATGCTACTCATCACTCTCAGCAGTAGGTCACCCCCGAGTTGGGACTAAACTCCACCGGGCAAGGGAATTCTAGGCTTGGCAAGGAAAACAAAGAAGTTCAACAAAGCAACAGGAATGATCTTTTATCTCAGGAGCCACTTACGCCCACAACACACAGAGCCTCATTCCCCACACACCTACTCCACCCCAGGAGAGTACACCTTCACTACTACAATTCCATCGGCCAATACACATCCCTTACCTTGGGCTTCAACAACAGGCTGGACCGGAAGTCTCAGAATACTGTGACTACTACGGGACTCCCTTCCAGGAGAACTCACTTCCCAGCAGACTCTCTCACCTGGGAGAGTTGCTCACAGGTCTGATAACCAGTCTTCGACTCAGCTACAACCATGTACAGTTGACAACAATAACAACAACAACAACAACAGTTAACGACAACATGTAAAAATGAGTATGGACACCCGAACAAGCAATAGCTTAACGTTAAGTCTCAACACGGCTCAGGCGACTACAATTGCATCAGACTTCACAGGAAACAACACAGGAAGACTTCCCCGCTCTGGTTTCAGAATGCATGCGGGTAGGCAGAGGTCATACGCAGAGGCAAGAATGATGAATTGGGAAAAATGACAGGACGACAACCTTCCTGTGAGGGTCTCCTTCACTGTGCGCCCGTGATCCGGATTATTTTCGGCACGAAATGAGAGCAAAGATATAATAAAGAAATGCACAGAGATATCACGCATATCCAGTAATATAACAGAAATATATCAGAGATGCAACCATAAACACAGAGATACAGTAATACACGATTTCTATTAATGAAAGAAATGTACAGAGACTGTAAAAATACAGAGTGAAAGACTCACTAGAATGGTGGCAGCTTA
>ML781594.1:285017-315709 GCA_009831015.1 Picea engelmannii | reverse complement strand
CCACTCTGCCCCCCTTTGGTAACTCAAGCTTCTAGTCAAAGTCTTTTAGAATACAACAATGTAATATCCCAAGTAGATCTCTCGAAGTCTCAAAAATAATAATGAGTCTTTAAATATATATTAAATGCCTGTAAAAAAAAAAAAAATTCATTCTCCCTTCAAAGAGGACTGGGATTGGCTCCCACAGACCATAAAATGAAAATACCTAGAAGATAAGAGAAGAACAACTAAGGATCAACCTAAATCCCACAGAAAACTAAGTAGACAAAGGAAAATAGATAAATGATTGTAGTGGAAATGTACAGAAGAAAAACTAAAGAGTAGAGTTTATGTTCGACTCACTGTGATGGAGAAATCTCATCTTTCACTTTCTTGCAGTTGGCTCCTTTATAGGTACATGTTGTGGGTGAGGTGGCATAACTGCTCTAACTGTTCTTGAAGTATGTAGGGTTTGTATTTCTAGAACTTTCCATGATTCCTTTTGGATTAAACCTCTTTTGATTAATGATTTATTATATTTTCGTTAATGAATTTATGTCATTGAAATTTGTGCCTCCAAGTAGGGCCCACTTATTCCTTTAATAAATTTATTTAATAAACTGTATTTTTAAAATTTCCAACTTGAATTTCTTTAACAAAATCAGAATGTGATTTAATTTTTTGAGTGAGATATTTTCTTTTTCAGACATTGAAAACATTCTATATGCAATATTCATCATATTGTCTTTCCAACGAGTCCTCCTGAGCACAATTTGGAGTTCTGGATCTTAATTTATAAGCTCGGGAAGTTGAGGTTCCAAGCAGATCTCTCATAAAACCATGAAAAAATAGCTGGTTTTTATTTCAATATTTTGGGAGGGTTATGAAAAATTTATCCTCTTGAAATCTGCTACATCATATTCCTTGTCTAATTACCTTTCCAACGAGGTAATGTTTTCTCCAAATGGACACCCAAATATTGAGTTATGGCTTCCAAAAATTCACTACTCAACAATCGTTCATCTAAGTCACGGGTTAATCTTATCGCTTGATCTAATTTCTTCCACTCCATTAAAATTTTGAATTTTTCCTTTAAAATTATATCCCACATGGATTTTGGTCAAGACTTTTGAAGTGTTTATAATGAAAATTTTACCATAGTACTCATGTGGAACAAAGAAGACTATAGAGACTTTGGTGTAGCTCTCGTGCCTTCGGAAAATTTCATGAATTAATAAAATTTTGATGACCCAGTCAACATCCAGTCATAGACCAATCATAAATCAGTCAGTGCCCATGCCATCTCCATGTGTCACCTGTGGGTTGGTCCATGTCACTACCACATGTCATTATGTTATTGGTCCACCTCACTGCCACATGTCATTTGAGGATATGTCCATGTCACCACCACATGTCATTTGAGGATATGTCCATGTCACTGCCACATGTCCCAATATGGTAGGTCCATGAAAGGGTGGAAGAAACTTAGGATAGTAAATAGGATTAAAAAGTTGAATGTATTGTTTGTGGAGTTAAAGGAGGTAGGTGAGAGGATAGAAAGTGGTAAAAATGACTAAGTATGAGGTGAAAAGGAGGAATGCATAGTGCATATTAGTTAATGTGAAGGTGTGGATGTGCGGACCTGGAGACCTAAGAAAGAGTTGAGGGATGGTATGTTGCTTGAATTTGGGTAAGTGTTGGAAGAGTAAAACACGGTAAGTGTTGGGGTAGTATATAATGGAGTACACGAAATATGGTATGTGAAAATAAGAACATGGAAATGAAATATGAAATCTGGGAAATAAATAATGGAAAAATGGAAAAAAAGAAAATGTAAATGAATTACAAGAATGAACTAGAAAATGGAAATGAATTATGGGAAAATGGAAATGAACATATAAATATAGAAAATGGAAATAGGAAAAGTAAAATTCTAAATGCTAAATGGAAAATGAAGATGGAAATAATGTGGAAATGAATTATGAAAATGACTAAGTGGATAATGAAAATGAAAATAGGATAAGTATGGAAATGGTTTAAGTATGGAAATGGTTAAGTATGAAGATGGTTAAACATTGAAATGGTTAAGTATGGAGAATAGTGAGGAGGGAGAGTAGAGTGGAAAGAAGGAAAAATGGCTAACTATGGGACAATGCCATTATGTGGGTTATGGAAGTGAGAGGGTCATTCTGTAGAACGCGAGACTGTGGACCTGCGGACCTAGAGATGTATGGAGAAAGGGAGAGGAGGTCAACAACAAAACAAGAAATACGACTGAGGGAAACGGGGTGAGTGATCTTGCAAGTAATATGAGACTAAGTGTGGTTCCAATAATATAATCGAGGTTCTAAAAAAATATTAGTTCTGATAAAAATTAACTGTGTTGCACATGGAAAAATGCTCTCCGGGCGATTGAACAAAAACCTTGATATCTTAAGCATACTGAATGATATTTTTAATCCGTAAAATGGGTGACGAAGCTAAGACTGAGGGCTATGCTATGAATTGATAATATTTCAAAATTTCCTTCTTTTGATATGGTTTTTTTTTTTTATTATTCCAAGAGAAGGAAATCTAGGTGATCAAATTGTTTGATCAACATCTGGCTTCAACTGTGGGACAGTGACCCCCTGTGGGTTGCTAAGAATCCATAATATTGGTTTGGATGCCTTTTCCATTGGGATATGGAGTCATCTTCAAACATTCCATCCATTTAGAAAATGATTTATAGTGCAAAAATTCAATTGAAGAAAAAAACTATGTACAAACTAGATCTACCTACCCTATGCTACTTGAAGGAAATGGACACTTTTAGGTGTAGTTATATTTCCAATGGATCCATTCCAACATCTAGTTGACCTGTGGAATGAATTCTAGAATTAGGAAACATATCACGACTGGTACCAAAGAGTGAGGGGCATGTTGAAAATGTGCTGGAGAAAAATGAAACCAGATGTGCTGAGAATTTGATGGCATTGCTCAGCCAACAATGCTTTGAAACCATGTCTCAATATAATCAATTATTGTCTCTCAATAATTCTACCATCTCGGGTTGAATGAGGAGTTTCCAAATTGAAAACACTTTCACAATTTTCCTTATCATTGACCACATCCAATATTCCTGATTCATCAACTATGTCTTGAAATAATTCTTCTTTTATGCAATGACAATATTGTTCATTGTTGTTCTCAAGATTAGTTTCTTCCACCAATTATTCTTGCTTCCAATGATCTTGTGACTTTTCATCATCTATTACAACATCTTCCATATGACTATGTTGGATGAAATCTTCTTATGCATTTGGTAGAGGATCTTCAATTTCATTTTTGATCTTGTTTCTCGAAAGATATTCATATGGAGTATA
This sequence comes from Picea engelmannii, assembly GCA_009831015.1. Taxonomy (NCBI): domain Eukaryota; kingdom Viridiplantae; phylum Streptophyta; class Pinopsida; order Pinales; family Pinaceae; genus Picea; species Picea engelmannii. Next base: position 312,365 of record ML781594.1, on the reverse strand, counting down.
TGAGAGGTTGAAATCTTTCACTTGAAAATTGGAATTCTCATTTTTATTTTCAGCTATATGACTAGAAGAAAGCTTTTCCATTCTTTGATTATATTTTTCTTCCAAATCATTCACTTCATTGTCTTGTGTCCATATGGGAGAGAGTGGGTGGGAAACAACATTGAAAGAATAAAAAAGGGCATATGAGTGCATTCTTGGGATGAAATTTTATGCAAATGAATTTTCCAACACATGCCAACTAGTAATGGTGTTAGGAAACAATGAACCATACCATTCAAGAACATCCCTACATAGAGTTTGTAAAAATAATCGACATGTAACATTGTCTTCAGTGAGGTTGAAATCATGACATATACTTTTGAAATTAAACAAGTGGTGTTTTTCATCCTCTGAAGTATTTCCAAAGAATGTGGAAAATCTTTCAATAGAAATGTACGACATTTTAAAATCTACTTCTGGTAGATTTAATGGGGTTCTATGAAATCGCCTCCTTCTTTGGATAATTATTTTTTTTGTTGAGTCTTGTAAAGATATCGATGGGATCAGTGAAGAAGGAAAATTAGTGTCACAATATGAATGAAGTTCCTTGGTGGAGTCGCCATGAGGATTTTCTTGAGTTTCTTGAATCTTTCCAATAGAATTGCCAGGGAGTTTATGAGTTTTTTCAATGGAATCACTAGGGAATGCATTCTTCAAAATCTTTGATGGTCCTTAGCTCTTTTTGAGGTCATTCCCATATCTTTGGCCAATATTTTTCTAAATATAGTGCATCTAGGACAAACAATAATATTCTTGAATCTTCTTTTTGAAGCTTTGAAACATGGATATTCTAGTTCTTCAATCAGATCTGAGACAAAGCCTCAAATATCTTGAAAATAAACCATTCCCTAGTATGGTCACCAAAATGTTGATCTAAAAGACTATTGTACGGTCTTCAGGTCAACTTCACAATGAGTTGAATCCCCCTGCGTTTTTAAAGAGGTGGTACTCCTCTTGTTCTTATGATTCCAAGAAAATAAAATGAAACAAAACAGAGTATGAGAAGGACCAGAATTAATATTTATATTCACATTCAAGGAAAACAACACTTGAGATTTGGGATCAAGTGTTCAAAGAAACTCATATGTACAATATATACAATGTGAATAGATAAGATGCATACATAATATAAAGGACTGATATATCCATCACAACATTTAACAATACCACAAATAGAGAGAACAAGAAATGGACCGAAAATAAAAGAGAGCTTTAAATTATATTTCAATAAAGCACCAAAAATATTATGATAGATAGAACATTTGGTAACTCAAGCTTCTGGTCAAAGTCTTTGAAAATACAACAATGTAATATCCCAAGTATCTCTCTCAGAATCTCAAAAATTATAACGAGTCTTTAAATACAAATTAAATGTCTTTAAAGAAAGTAAAATGTGTTCTCCCTTCAAATAGGACCGAGCTTGGCTCCTGCGGAACATAAAATGAAAAGACCTAGAAGATAAGAGAAGAACAATCAAGGATCAACCTAAATTCCACAGAAAACTGAATAGATGAAGGCAAAGTGATAAATGATTGTAGCAAAAATGGATAAAAGAAAAATTGAAGAGTAGAGTTTATGTTTGACTCACTTTGATGGAGAAATATCATCTTTCATTTTCTTGGAGTTGGCTCCTTTATAGGTACATGTTGTGGTTGAGGTGGCATAACTACTCTAACTGTTCTTGAAGTAGTTAGGGTTTGGATTTATATAAATTTTCATGATTCATTTAGGAGTAAACCACTTTTGATTAATTCTTGATTATATTTTCATTAATTACTTTATTTCATTGAAATTTGTGCCTCCAAGTAGGTCCCACTTATTCCTTTAATAAAGTTTATTTTCAAACATTTCAACTTGACTTCCTTTAACAAAAGTGGATTTTGTTTTAATTTTATGAGTGAGGTGTTTTCATTACCATCCATTGAAAAAATTCTAGATGCAATATTCATCATCTCATATTTCCAACAAGTTCTCCTAGGTGCAATTTGGAGTTCTATATCTTAAGTTATAAGCTCAGGAAGTTGAGGTTCCAAGCAAATCTCTCATAAAACCATGAAACAATAGCTGACTGTTATTTCAATTTTTTGGGAGTGTTATGGCCAATTTATTCTCTTAAAACCTATTCCATCATATTAATTATCGAATTACCTTTCCAACGAGGTAAATGTTTCCCCAAACGAACACCTGAATCTTGAGTTATGGCTTCCAGAAATCCGTCTCTTAGCGACTGTTCAACGAAGTCACGAGTTAACATTATCCCTTGATCTAATTTATTCCACTCCATTAAAATTTCAACTTTTCCCTTAAAATTATATCCCACATGCATTGTGGTCAAGAGTTTTTAAGTGTTTATAATGAAAATTTTACCACATTATTCATGTCGAACAAACAAGACTATAGAGACTTTGGTGTATCTCTTGTGCCTTAGAAAAATTTCATGAATTAATAAATTTTTAACGACCCATTCAATGTTCAGTCATAGCCTAGTCATAACTCAGTCAGTTCCCATGTCATTGCCATGTGTCACCCATGGGTTCATCCATGTCACTACCACATGTCATTATGGTATTGGTCCACCTCACTGCCACATGTCATTTGGGGATATTTCTCTGTCACCACCACATGTCCCAATATGGTAAGAAATGAAAGGGGGGAAGAAAATTAAGATAGGAAATAATATTAAAAAATTAAATATGGGGTTTGTGGAGTTAAAGGAGGTAGGTGAGAGGATAGAAAATGGTAAAAATGACTAAGTATGGGGTGAAAAAGGGGAATAGAGAGTACATATTAGTCAATGTGGAGGAAGTGATGTGCGAACTTGTGGACTTGGAGACCCAAGAAAGAATTGAGGGATGGTATTATTTGTGGACCTGGAGACCCAAGAAATATTTGAGGGATGGTATGTAGCTCAACATCTGTATTTCTTGAATTTAGAAAGAGTTGAGGGATGGTATGTAGCTCAACATTTGTATTTCTTGAATTTGGATAAGTGTTGGAAGAGTAAAACATGGTAAGTGTTGGGGAAGTATATAATGGAGTTACGCGAAATATGGTATGTGAAAATAAGAAAAAGGAAATGAAATATGAAATCCGCGAAAAGAATAATGGAAAAATGAAAAAAAATAAAATGTAAATGAATTATGAGAATGAACTAGAAAATGGAAATGAATTATGAGAAAATGGAAATGAACATAGAAATATAGAAAATGGAAAATGGAAACAGGAAAAGTAAAATGGTAAATGGTAAATGGAAAATGAATATGGAAATAACATGGAAATGATATGAAAATGATTAAGTGGATAATGAAAATGAAAATAGGCTAAGTATGGAAATGGGTTAAGTATGGAAATGGTTAAATGTGGAAATGGTTAAGTATGGAGATGGTTAAATGCGGAAATGGTTAAGTATGGAGAATAGTGAGGAGAGACACTAGAGTGGAAAGAAGGAAAAATGGATAAGTATGGGACAAGACCATTATGTAGGTCACAAAAGTGAGAGGTTCTTTATGTAGAATGTGGGACTGTGAACCTGTGGACCTAGAGATGTATGGAGAAAGGGTGAGGAGGTACACAACAAAGTGAGAAATATGACTAGAAGAAATGTGGTGAGTGATCTCACAAAGAATATGAGACTAAGTGTGGTTCCAAGAATCTAATCGAGGTTCCAAGAAAATCTTAGTTCCGATAAAAATTAACTGTGTTGCACGTGGAAAAACACTCTTTGGGCAATTGAACAAAACCTATATATATTGAGCATAGAGACTCAAATTTTTAATCCATAAAATATGTGACGAAGGTGAAAATGAGGGATACGCTATGAAATGATAATATTTCAAAATTTACTTCTTTTGATATGGAAATATTTTTTATTATTCCAAGAGTGGGAAATCTAAGTAATAAACTTTTTTTATCAACACCCCCCCTATATGTCTCCCTCTCCCTTAGTCTAACATAATATCTTTGTATTCCTCTCTCCCCCTCCCACACTCTCTTTCTTCCTCTCTCTCCACCCCTCCTCTTTGTCTTCCTTTCTTTGATTCTCAGACTCTCATACACTCTCTCTCTACCCCCCCTCTATGTATTCCTGTATCTCCCTCTTAGACTCTCACACACTATAAAAAGTTTGGTATATAGCAAGGAATGAAATGGCATTGACCTAGGCATGTCAAGACCTAGATCTAGATGACATTGACCATGACATAGACCTATAGCTAGACCTACACCATGACCTAGAGCACAACATAGACCTAGATCTAGAGCTATACCATGACCTAGACCTATACCATGACCATGACCATGAACTAGACCTAGACAATGAATTAGAGCTTAATATAGACCATGAACTAGACCATGACTTAGAGCTTAATCTAGACCATGACCTAGACCATGATTTGATTTGATTGTCAGGTTTTCTCATGTCTCTCTCTGATTTCCCATTGTTTGATTTTATATTATCAAAAATCCATGATTGAGATATTTTCTTATGAGATTGGCATAGATTATGTATTACTGGAACACTTATCTATTTGTGAATTATTCAATATTAGACTATTGTCTTTGGACATTTACATTCTGGTAACAAGCGTAAAAGGTTAAATTTATTTGATTTTGTATTTTCCTCAATGCATGTTTAACATGCCCTAGATTATTTATGATGGAACACTTATCTATATTTACTTTATTCAAGGTTTGACGGAACACATTCCTAGAGCTAGACATACACCATGACCTAGATCATGGCATATACATAGATCTATACCTATACCATGACCATGAACATGACCATGGCCTTGACCATGGCCTTGACCATGACCTAGAGCTTGACCTAGACCGTGACCAAGACCCCCCTAGCTCCATCTAAGTGATGCAGGAGCATCTCAAGCGAGCCAGCGCGGAGACAACGGACAACTGGAAAAGCACCCAACACAAGTTTTGAAAATGTCTTAAAATATTAATGAAGCCATTAAGAAGGAGCGCCCTTGTAAAATGTAATCGGACCTTGAGCGATCCGCTCTCCTCCTTAGTAGGTAGAAGGCATTTATGGTAGTTAATGAAAGTAGATAGAATTCAATTCTAGATTAGACCGTTTAGAATGAGAGAGGGAAACGTGATATAGACACCCTCATTGTGTAATTGTAACATAGAGGGAGATTATGCCAGTTGAGAGCATAGAGCATAGAAGAGGAGAAGCAGAGAGCTGTGTAGCTGAACTCCATGTACAGAAGTTCTGAATTAATACAAGAAAGCTGTGATTCAAACTCATGGTGTTCATATATTCTCTCTATATGCATTTTTGAATGTTATGCTCATGAATGTTTTACTCTTTCTGTCATGCAATTTCTTTTATGCTATGTATGAATGATTTCTTGTTGAATGTTTGAAATCTGAGAGAGAGAGAGTAAGAGAAATGAGTTTCAATTGTTTCTCTATCTGAGCAAGAGTTCCTGCAAGGAGTGCAGTTGAATTGTCCGCAAGGAGTGCATTGACAAAGTGTTCAGAGGTTCGTCTCTGAAAGCTCAGGAGAGACAGATTTTGTTCTCATTCCCTCATAAGTGCAGTTGGGCACAGGAGCCATGCAAGGTGTGTGCAGGCCGAGTAGAGGTTCAGGTTTGGAAACTTGAATGATTATGCCGAGAGACTGCTGCAGGAGTGCACAGAGTCGATGGGTTCCAATTCCTTGGAGTAATTAAGGAATTTTCCACAAGGAGTGCGTGCAGGAGTCTTCCTCAAGACTCAGAGTTGGAGAAACTTCAGGAAGGATAAATCCTTCAAAATCGTTGAAGGAGGCACAGGAAACTTGTGCATTGAAACCAGTGAGAAAGCATTGCAAGTTGGGTCGTAGGCAGTTAGGTACCGTGGAAAACCACTTAGTGACGATTTGCAGAGGTCCTCATGAAAGAAAAAGACGGATGGTTGGAATTCTCTGTGGAGAATTCGTGAAGTCCCATTGAGCCGTTAGATCTCACGGAGGAGCAGGGGAGTTACGACGAGTATTCCCAAAGGTTCTAAGCTCAAGAGGAGTAGGGTCGTAGATCCAAGCCACAGGAGCCATTGGATTTACCCGTGAACTTCTATTTCGGGTTTTCGCGAGGAGAAGTCTCGAAATTTGGGTAACAGGACTCGCAAAATCATGAAACGCGAAGTCCCGAAGGGCGAAAGGATCATGTGGGACATAGAATCGGTAGGTGGACAAGTGGCCTATTATCGGCATGGAAGTAAATTTTCGTTGACCATTTCGGGGTTTCGTAGGGTGAAGTTCTGAATTCTTTGCATTAGGATTTGCGATATCGTGAAGTCTGAAGTCCTGATGGAGAGAAAGGCGTTGAAAAGTCAACCTTGCAAGCGCATCAGAATTTCAGAAAATTGGGTTTCGGGAATCGCGGGAACAAGTTGCTTGACATCGTGACTGCCGAAATCGCGATAAGGGGAAATCTAAAAGAGAGAGAAAAGGTCAGTGTTGGCTGGTTTCGGGTTCCGGAGATTTGGAGACAAGGCGCTTGGCCACCGAATTCGCAAAAGTGCGAAGTCCGATCTCCCGAAATACAACGGGGGGAATTCTCAAAGTTAAGTGTGGGTGCAGATTTCCTGAAAGGGAAATAGAAGAGCCATTGCAAAGCTCTTTAGGCCAGTGTAAGGAAAAATATCCTGTTGACATGGACCTTCTGACCTGCGAGTTGAAGGAGGGTTTCGGGCGTGCGTCATCATTTTGGTATCAGAGATCATAAAGGTTCTTTGATTTCTGTAGCAGAGAAAAATAAAATTCACCATGCTGCCGAGAATAAGGGACAGACAAACACCCGATCCACCAAAGGAGAGGGAAATGCCGAGAGTAAGAGGTAGGCAGATGACTGATCCATCCATGGAAAAAGAAATGCGTGATTTACGCGCCAGATTGGAAGACATGGAGACAACACAGAGATGCATAGTCAGTGCTGGGGATCTTAGTGATTCCGAACGTGAAATTGAAGCTGAACAAGAAGAAGAAGTTGTAGCTGAAGATGCAGCAAACGAATGTGTGATTAGGGCTATTGCAAGAATGGGTGTAAGAGAGAAAATGGACATTCTAGTTTATGAGGGAAATCTGGATGCAAAGGAGCTTCTAGACTGGATTACAGCTCTGGACACATATTTTGACTATGAATATGTCAAAGAGGACAAGAAGGTCAAAGATGCTGTCACAAGATTGAAGGGACATGCAACATTGTGGTGGGATGAACTACAAGCTGATAGACACTGCAAAGGCAAGCAGAAGATCAAAAGCTGGGACAGAATGATCGCGAAGATGAAGGCGAAATTCATCCCCAGGGATTACCAGATTACTCTGTTTCGAAGAATGCAAAACTTGAGACAGAAGTTGATGACAGTGAAAGAATACAATGAAGAATTCTACAAGTTGAACATCAGGGCAGGTCATCAGGAAAGCGATGATGAAAAGGTTTCCATATACATAAATAGCCTGAGATACGACATTCAGGATGAGATGAGCATGGTAACCATCCGAATGGTGGAAGATGCTTATCAGATGGCTCTAAAAGTGGAAGATAAGCTGAGCCGAAAGCAGGGTCAAAGAGGCCGAGGCAGAAGTCAGCCCAAAGGCAAATCAGTTGCCCAGGATAAAAGTCAGAAGCCCAAGGAGGACTGGAAGAAATCTTAGACTCAAACTGAGAGAGGTGGAAGCTCACATCGAGGGCAATATGCTGAACAGAGAGGGCAACATACTGAGCATAGAGGAGATTATGCTGATAATAATACTTTTCCTCATACCAGAGGTAGAGGAAGGGGAAGAGGTGGAGTAATAAAATGCTTCACATGTGGAAGGAATGGGCACAAGTCTTATGAGTGTCCAGATAAAAAGAAAGAAGGAGGAGAGACTCACATCACCAAAGCACAGAGGCAAGATATTGACGTAGAAGATGTTGAAGGCAGAAGATCGTTGATGATGCGAAAAGCTCTTTTGACACCAGAGAAGGAGGTGGAGAGTTCAGTCCAAAGAAACAGAATTTTATGGAGTGCTTGCAAAACCAAGGACAGGGTATGCAAGGTCATTGTGGAAAGTGGTATCACAGATAATCTCGTTTCTATAGACATGGTAGAAAAGTTGGAGCTGGAGATGATTGATCATCCAAGCCCATACAGAGTTTCGTGGCTACAAAAAGGACATCAGGTAACTGTCACTAAATAGTGTTTAGTTGAATTTAAGATACGAGGATATAATGATACGATACTCTGTGATGTTATTCCCATGGATGTTTGCCATATATTGTTGGGTAGACCATGGCAATATGACAGGAATGTGATTCATGATGGGAGAATGAACACATACACCCTAGAAAAGAATGGGAGAACTCACATGTTGCTTCCAATCAAGGATAAGGAGGTGAGACCGGAAGTAAGCAACACTATACTTCTCATGAGTGGGAAGGAACTTCTTACAGAGGTCAAGAAGAAGGAAGAACCGCAATTCATTGTTGTCAGGAAGCCTAGGATTGTTTTGACCATCACAAGAGTAGATGATTTACCAGAAGAGGTTCAGGAACTGTTGGAAGAGTTCGTTGACATAGTAGTGGAAGAACTACCTCGTTCATTGCCACCAATTAGAAGTGTGAGTCATCATATTGATCTCATACCAGGAGCCAGTTTGCCAAACAAAGCTGCGTACAAATTGACGCCGCAAGAGAATGAAGAGGTCAAAAGACAAGTCCAAGATTTGTTGAATAAAGGATTGATCAGAGAAATCTTGAGTCTGTGTGCTGTTCCAACAATACTCAGTCTGAAGAAAGATGGAGATTGGAGGATGTGTACTGGCTCAAGGGAGATTAACAAGATAACCATCAGGTATAGATTTCCATTGCCAAGGATGGATGATCTGATGGATTTCTTGAGTGGAGCAAAATTCTTTTCAAAGATTGATTTGAAAAGCAGTTATCATCAAATCCGCATGAGATAAGGTGATGAGTGGAAGACAGCCTTCAAAACAAACGAAGGGTTGTATGAATGGCTTGTTATGTCATTTGGCTTAACAAATGCACCAAGTACCTTCATGAGGTTGATGAACGAACTCCTGAGGGAGTTCATCGGAAAATTTGTTATCGTATATCTGGATGACATACCGGTTTTCAATAAAACAGTGGTAGAGCATCTGAAACATCTGGCTACAGTGATGCAGAGGTTACAGCAGGAGAAGTTGTTGATAAACATGAAGAAATCCTCATTCATGAAGACATAGCTCATTTACTTGGGATTTGTTATTTATGTAGATAAATTGAGGATGGATCCGGATAAGGTGGAGGTAATCAAGAATTGGCCATCATCGAAGAATACCTTTGAGGTGAGGAGTTTTCACGGATTGGCTAGTTTCTACCGAAAATTCATCAGGAATTTCAGTGAAATTAGTGCACCGATGATGGATACAGTGAAGAAAAGACACAAGTCTTTTCACTGGACAGAAGAGGCTGAGAAGAGTTTTAATCTATTGAAGAGGAAGATTACGGAACAACCAATTTTGGTGTTGTCGGATTTCCAAAAGACATTTCAAGTGAAATGCGATGCAAGTGGATTTGCAATAGGGGCAGTCTTGAGTCAAAAGGACCAGCCGATAGCATACTTCAGCGAGAAGCTGAATGAAGTGAAGGTGAAATACTCCACGTATGATAAGGATTTCTATGCTATCATCCAAACATTGAAGAAATGGAGGCATTACTTGACTCCGAAGGAGTTTGTCGTATACAGTGACAATCATGCACTACAGTTTGTGACTCAACAGGAAAAGTTGAATCAGAGACATGTTAAATGGGTTGAATATATGCAAAATTTCACTTTTGTGATTAAACATATTTCTGGTACTGCTAACAAAGTTGTTGATGCTTTGAGCAGGAAATGTTTGCTATTGCAGGAGTTCAAAGTTAAAACATTAGGTTTTGATGATCTCAGGGACATGTATAGGGATGATACAGATTTTAAGGAGGTGTACGAAGCAACTGAGAATCCAATTCTCAGGGATAGAAGCCAATGGATAGAATACATGATCCAGGAAGGATTACTGTTTAAAGGTAATCAACTTTGTATTCTGAAATGCTCCATGAGGGAGAATTTGTTGAAGGAGAAACACAGTGGAGGATTGGCAGGGCACTTTGGTCACGAAAAGACGTTCGCAAAGTTGAATGAGTCATATTTTTAGCCAGGAATGTGAGCAGACGCCAAGAGGTTCGTGGAAAGATGAAAAATTTGCCAACATTCGAAGGGAAGGAAGCAGAATGTAGGATTTTATCAACCATTGCCCATACCAGAGAGGTCGTAGGATGCAATCAACATGGATTTCATATTGGGTTTTCCAAGAACACAAAGAGGTTTTGACTCAATATTTGTGGTGGTGGATAGATTTTCCAAGATGGCACACTTCATTCCATGTCAGAAAACCGGTGACACAACTCACAATGCGAATCGGTTTTTCAAAGAAGTCATTCAACTTCACGGCTTACCAAGGAGCATAGTTTCAGACTGAGACACAAAGTTTGTAGGACACTTATGGAGGACCTTATGGAAGAAGCTAGGAACTAACTTGTTGTTTAGTTTAGCTTATCATCCTCAGATGGATGGACAGACAGAAGTGGTAAAAAATAGTCTGGGAGACTTGCTGAGAACCCTGGTGATAGAACACCACAGCCAGTGGGACAACATATTACCACAGGTAGAATTTGCTTATAACGACTCAGTTAATAGAAGCATAGGGAAGAGTCCGTTTCAGATTGTCTATGGCATACAACCGAGAGGAATTTCTGAGTTAAGGGATTCAGAACAGAATGCGATTAGGAGTGCTAGTGCAAAAGATTTTGCAGAGGCGATGAAGGAACTTCACAGCCAGGTGAAGGAGCGTTTGCAGAGTTTGAGCCAGGAATATAAGCACAGAGCATATCAACACATGAGACAACTTCAATTTGAGGTTGGTGATTTGATTCTGGCACATTTGAGAAAGGAAAGGTTCCCGAGAGGAACATATAATAAGCTGAAGATGAAGAAAATCATACCATGTAAGGTCTTAAAGAAATTTGGGGCGAATGCTTACGAGATTGAATTACCCGATGGGATCGGAATTTCTCCGATATTCAATATCTCAGATTTGTACCCATATAAAGCTGAGGAAGTAGGGACATGAAATGAGCAGCCAATAATCCAATGGACAAAGCAGATGCCAGTTGCAGATAAGTTGTAGATGGAGTGCATACTGGACAAAAGAGTGAGAAAGAAGACCAGGCAGAAGCAATACTTTGAATATTTGGTCAAGTGGAAGGGCCATCCAGTTGAAGATGCCAGCTGGGAGAATGAAGCGGAGATCCAGAGGCATGGACACACCGTACTCGAGCTCATGGATAAGAGCCCATGAAAATTTTCAAGCAAGGGAGTATGATGTAGGAGCATCTCAAGCGAGCCAGCACGGAGACAACAGACAGCTGGAAAAGCACCCAGAACAAATTTTGAAAATGGCTTAAAATATTAATGAAGCCATTAAGAAGGAGCACCCTTGTAAAATGTAATCAGACCTTGAGCGATCCACTCTCGTCCTTAGTAGGTAGAAGGCATTTATGGTAGTTAATGCAAGTAGATAGAATTCAATTCTAGATTAGACCATTTATAATGAGAGAGGGAAACGGGATATAGACACCCTCATTGTATAATTGTAACATAGAGAGAGATTATGCCAGTTGAGAGCAACATAGAAGAGGAGAAGTAGAGAGCTGTGTAGCTGAAATCCATGTACAAAAGTTTTGAATTAATACAAGAAAGTTGTGATTCAAACTCATGGTGTTCATATATTCTCTGTGTATGCATTTTTGAATGTTATGCTCATGAATGTTTTATTCTTTCTTTCATGCAATTGATTTTATGCTATGTATGAATGATTTCTTGTTGAATGCTTGAAATCTGAGAGAGAGAGTAAGAGAAATGAGTTTCAATTGTTTCTCTATCTGAGCAAGAGTTCCTGCAAGGAGTGCATTTGAATTGTCCGCAAGGAGTGCGTGGAAAAAGTGTTCAGAGGTTCGTCTCTGAAAGCTCAGGAGAGATAGATTTTGTTCTCATTCCCTCAGAAGTGCAGTTGGGCATAGGAGCCGTTCATGGTGTGTGCAGGCCGAGTAGAGGTTCAGGTTTGGTAACTTGAATGATTATGCTGAGAGACTGCTGCTGCAGGAGTGCGCAAAGTCGACGGGTTCCAATTCCTTGGAGTAATTAAGGAATTTGCCGCAAGGAGTGCATGCAGGAGTCTTCCTCAAGAATCAGAGTTGGAGAAAGTTCAGGAAGGATAAATCCTTCAAAATCATCGAAGGAGGCACAAGAAACTTGTGCATTGAAACCAATGAGAAAGCGTTGCAAGTCGGTTCGTAGGCGGTTAGGTACCATGGAAAACCACTTAGTGACGAGTTGCAGAGATCCTCGTGAAAGAAAAAGATGGATGGTCGAAATTCTCTGTGGAGAATTCACGAAGTCCCATGAGTCGTTAGATCTCACGGAGGAGAAGGGGAGTTACGGTGAGTATTCCCAAAGGTTCTAAGCTTAGGAGGAGTAGGGTCATAGATCCAAGCTATAGGAGCCATTGGATTTACCCGTGAACTTCTATTTCGGGTTTTCATGAGGAGAAGTCCCGAAATTTGGGTAACGGGATTCACGAAATCACGAAAGACGAAGTCTCGAAGGGCGAAAGGATCGTGTGGGCCACATAATTGGCAGATAGATAGGTAGCATATTATTGGCATGGAAGTAAATTTCCGTTGACCATTTCCAGGTTTCGTAGGGTGAAGTTCCGAATTCTTTGCATTAGGATTCGCGATATTGCGAAGTCCGAAGTCCCAACGGAGAGAAAGGCGTTGAAAAGTCAACCTTGCGAGCGCATCGGAATTTCGGAAAATCGGGTTTCGGGAATCACGGGAACAAGTTGCTTGACCTCGAGACCGCCGAAATCGTGATAAGGGGAAATCCGAAAGAGAGAGAAAAGGTCAGCGTTGGCTGTTTTCAGGTTTCGGAGATTTGGAGACAAGGCACTTGGCCACCGGATTCGCGAAAGTGCGAAGTCCGATCTCCCGAAATACAAGGGGGGGATTTCTCAAAGTTAAGTGTGGGTGCAGATTTCTTGAAAGGGAAATAGAAGAGCCATTGCAAAGCTCTTCAGGCCAGTGTAAGGGAAAAGATCCTGTTGACGTGGACCTTTCGACCTACGGGTTGAAGGAGGGTTTCGGGCGTGCATCATCATTTTGGTATCAGATCTCAGAAATGTTCTTTTCTTTCTGTAGCAGAGAGAAAGAAAATTCACCATGCTGCTTAGAAGAAGGGATAGACAAACACCCGATCCACCAGAGGAGAGGGAAATGCTGAGAAGAAGAGGTAGGCAGATGACTGATCCAGCCATGGAAAAAGAAATGCGTGATTTATGCACCAGATGTGAAGACATGGAGACAACACAGAGACACACAGTCAGTTCTAGGGATCTTAGTGATTCCGAAAGTGAAATTGAAGCTGAAGAAGAAGAAGAAGTTGCAGCTGAAGATGCAACAAATGAATGTGTGATTAGGGCTATTGCAAGAATGGGTGCAAGAGCGAAAATGGACATTCCAGTTTATGAGGGAAATCTGGATGCAGAGGAGCTTCTAGACTGGATTAGAGCTCTGGACACATATTTTGACTATGAATATGTCGAAGAGGACAAGAAGGTCAAACATGCTGTCACAAGATTGAAGGGACATGCAACATTGTGGTGGGATGAACTACAAGCTAATAGAAGTTGCAAAGGCAAGCAAAAGATCAAAAGATGGGATAGAATGATCACAAAGATGAAGGTGAAATTCATCCCTAGGGATTACCAGATTACTCTGTTTCAAAGGATGCAAAACTTGAGACAAAAGTTGATGACAATGAAAGAATACACTGAAGAATTCTACAAGCTGAACATCAGGGCAGGTCATCGGGAAAGCGATGTTGAAAAGGTTGCCAGATACATGAATGGCCTGAGATATGACATTCAGGATGAGATGAGCATGGTAACCATCTAAATGGTGGAAGATGCTTATCAGATGGCTCTAAAAGGGGAAGAGAAGCTGAGCCGAAAGTAGGGTCAAAGAGGCCGAGGCAGAAGTAAGCCCAAAGGCAAATCAGTTGCCCAGGATAAAATTCAGAAGCCCAAGGAGGACTGGAAGAAACCTTAGACTCGAATCGAGAGAGGTGGAAGCTCACAGCGAGGGAAATATGCTGAACAGAGAGGGTAGCATACCGATCAGAGAGGAGATTATGCTGATAATAATACTTTTCCTCATACCAGAGGTAGAGGAAGGGGAAGAGGTGGAGTAATAACATGCTTCACATGTGGAAAGAATGGGCACAAGTCTTATGAGTGTCCAGATAAAAAGAAAGAAGGAGGAGAGACTCACATTGCTGAAGCACAGAGGTGAGATATTGAGGTAGAAGATGCTGAAGGTGGAAGATCGCTGATGATGCAAAAAGCTCTTTTGACACCAGAAAAGGAGGTGGAGAGTTACGTCCAAGGAAACAGACTTTTCTGGAGTTCTTGCAAAACCAAGGATAGGGTATGCATGGTCATTGTGGAAAGTGGTAGCACAGATAATCTCGTTTCTACAGAGATGGTAGAAAAGTTGGAGCTGGAGACGATTGATCATCCAAGCCCATACAGAGTTTCGTGGCTACAAAAAGGACATTAGGTAACTGTCACTAAACAATGTTTAGTTGAATTTAAGATAGGAGGATATAATGATAAGATACTCTGTGATTTTATTCCCATGGATGTTTGTCATCTATTGCTGGGTAGACCATGGCAATATGACAGGAATGTGATTCATGATGGGAGAATGAACACATACACCCTAGAAAAGAATGGGAGAACTCACATGTTGCTTCCAATCAAGGATAAGGAGGTGAGACTGGAAGTAAGAAACACTGTACTTCTCATGAGTTTGAAGGAACTTCTTATAGAGGTCAAGAAGAAGGAAGAACCGCAATTCATTGTGGTCAGGAAGCCTAGGATTGTTTTGACCAGCACAAGAGTAGATGATTTACTAGAAGAGGTTCAAGAACTGTTGGAAGAGTTCGCTGACCTAGTAGTGGACGAACTACCTCGTTCATTGCCACCGATTAGAAGTGTGAGTCATCATATTGATCTCATACCAGGAGCTATTTTTCCAAACAAATCCGCGTACAGATTGATGCCGCAAGAGAATGAAGAGGTCAAAAGACAAGTCCAAGATTTGTTGAATAAAGGATTGATCAGAGAAAGCTTGAGTCCGTGTGTTGTTCTGACAGTACTCAGTCCGAAGAAAGACGGAGGCTGGAGGATGTGTACTGACTCGAGGGCGATTAAAAAGATAACCATCAGGTACAGATTTCCATTACCAAGGATGGATGATCTGATGGATTGCTTGAGTGGAGAAAAATTCTTTTCAAAGATTGATTTGAAAAGCGGTTATCATCAAATCTGCATGAGAGAAGGTGATGAGTGAAAGACAACCTTCAAAAAAAATGAAGGGTTGTATAAATGGCTTGTTATGCCGTTTGGCTTAACAAACATGCCGAGTACCTTCATGAGGTCGATGAACAAAGTCCTGAGGGAGTTCATCGGAAAATTTGTTGTCATATATCTGGATGACATACTGGTTTTCAATAAAACAGTGGCAGAGCATCTAAAACATCTGGCTACAGTGATGCAGAGGTTACAACAGGAGAAGCTATTGATAAACATGAAGAAATCCTCATTCATGAAGATAGATCTCATTTACTTGGTATTTGTTATTTCTGCAGATAAATTGAGGATGGATCTGGATAAGGTGGAGGTAATCAAGAATTGGCCATCGCCGAAGAATACCTTTGAGGTGAGGAGTTTTCACGGATTGGCTAGTTTCTACCGAAAATTCATCAGGAATTTCAGTGGAATTAGTGCATCGATGATGGATACAGTGAAGAAAAGACACAAGTCTTTTCACTGGACAGAAGAGGCTAAGAAGAGTTTTAATCTGTTGAAGAGGAAGATTATGGAACAACCAATTTTGGTGTTTCCGGATTTCCAAAAGACATTTCAAGTGAAATGCGATGCAAGTGGATTTGCAATAGGGGCAGTCTTGAGTCAAGAGGACCAACCGATAGCATACTTCAACGAGAAGCTGAATGAAGCGAAGGTGAAATACTCCACGTATGATAAGGAGTTCTATGCTCTCATCCAAGCATTGAAGAAATGGAGGCATTACTTGACTCCGAAAGAGTTTATCTTATACAGTGACAATCATGCACTGCAGTTTGTGACTCAACAGGAAAAGTTGAATCAGAGACATGTTAAATGGGTTGAATATATGCAAAATTTCACTTTTGTGATTAAACATATTTCTGGTACTGCTAACAAAGTTGTTGATGCTTTGAGCAGGAAATGTTTGTTATTGCAGGAGTTCAAAGTTAAAAGATTAGGTTTTGATGATCTCAAGGACATGTATAGGGATGATCCAGATTTTAAGGAGGCGTACGAAGCAACTGAGAATCCAATTCTCAGGGATAGAATCCAATGGATAGAATACATGATCCAGTAAGGATTACTATTTAAAGGCAATCAACTTTGTATTCTGAAATGCTCCATGAGGGAGAATTTGCTGAAGGAGAAACACAGTGGAGGATTGGCAGGGCACTTTGGTCACGAAAATACGTTCGCAAAGTTGACTGAGTCATATTTTTGGCCGGGAATGCGAGCAAACGTCAAGAGGTTCGTGGATAGATGCAGAATTTGCCAACATTCAAAGGGAAGGAAGCAGAATGCATGATTTTATCAACCATTGCCCATACCAGAGAGGCCGTGGGATGCAATCAGCATGGATTTCATATTGGGTTTGCCAAGAACACAAAGAGGTTTTGACTCAATCTTTGTGGTGGTGGATAGATTTTCCAAGATGGCACACTTCATTCCATGTCATAAAACCAGTGACGCAACTCACATTGCGAATCTGGTTTTCAAAGAAGTCATTCGACTTCACGACTTACAAAGGAGCATAGTTTCAGACCGAGACACAAAGTTCGTAGGACACTTCTGGAGGACCTTATGGAAGAAGCTAGGAACTAACTTGTCATTTATTTCATCTTATCATCCTCAAATGGATGAACAAACAGAAGTGGTAAACAGAAGTCTAGGAGACTTGCTGAGAAGCCTGGTGACAGAACACCACAACTAGTGGGACAACATATTACCACAGGCAGAATTTGCTTATAACGACTCAGTTAACAGAAGAATAGGGAAGATTCCATTTCAGAATTTCTATGGCATACAGTCGAGAGGAATTTCTGAGTTAAGGGATTCAGAAGAGAATGCGATTAGGAGTGCTAGTGCAGAAGATTTCGCAGAGGCGATGAAGGAACTTCACAACCAGGTGAAGGAGCGTTTGTAGAGTTCGAGCCAGGAATATAAGCGTAGAGTAGATCAACAGAGGAGACAACTTCAATTTGAGGTTGGTGATTTGATTCTGGCACATTTGAGAAAGGAAAGGTTCTCAAGAGGAACATATAATAAGCTGAAGATGAAGAAAATGGGACCATGTAAGGTCTTAAAGAAATTTGGGGTGAATGCTTACGAGATTGAATTACCTGATGGGATCAGAATTTCTTTGATATTCAATATCTCAGATTTGTACCCATATAAAGCTGAGGAAGCAGGGACAAGAAATGGGCAGCCAGTAATCCAGTGGACAAAGTAGATGCCAGTTGCAGATAACCCGCAGATGGAGTGCATACTGAACAAAAGAGTGAGGAATAAGACCAGGCGGAAGTAATACTTTGAATATTTGGTCAAGTGGAAGGGCCATCCAGTTGAAGATGCCAGCTGGGAGAACGAAGCGGAGATCCAGAGGCATGGACACACCGTATAAGAGCTCATGGAAAGGAGCCCATGAAAATTTTCAAGCAAGGGAGTATGAGGCAGGAGCATCTCAAGCAAGCCAGCGCAGAGACAACGGACAACTGGAAAAGCGCCCAGCACAAATTTTGAAAATGTCTTAAAATATTAATGAAGCCATTAAGAAGGAGCACCCTTGTAAAATGTAATCGGACCTTGAGCAATCTGCTCTCGTCCTTAGTAGGTAGAAGGCATTTATGGTATTTAATGCAAGTAGATAGAATTCAATTCTAGATTAGACCATTTAGAATGAGAGAGGGAAACGGGATATAGACACCCTCATTGTGTAATTGTAACATAGAGGGAGATTATGCCAGTTGAGAGCATAGAGCATAGAAGAGGAGAAGCAGAGAGTTGTGTAGTTGAACTCCATGTACAAAAGTTCTGAATTAATACAAGAAAGTTGTGATTCAAACTCATGGTGTTCATATATTCTTTGTGTATGCATCTTTGAATGTTATGCTCATGAATGTTTTACTCTTTCTGTCATGCAATTGATTTTATGCTATGTATGAATGATTTCTTGTTGAATGTTTGAAATCTGAGAGAGAGAGAGAGTAAGAGAAATGAGTTTCAATTGTTTCTCTATCTGAGCAAGAGTTCCTGCAAGGAGTGCAGTTGAATTGTCCGCAAGGAGTGCATCGACAAAGTGTTCAGAGGTTCATCTCTGAAAGCTCAGGAGAGATAGCTTTTGTTCTCATTCCCTCAGAAGTGTAGTTGGGCACAGGAGCTGTGCAAGGTGTGTGTAGGCTGAGTAGAGGTTCAGGTTTGGTAACTTGAATGATTATGCTGAGAGACTGCTGTTGCAGGAGTGTGCATACTCGATGGGTTCCAATTCCTTAGAGTAATTAAGGAATTTTCCGCAAGGAGTTCGTGCAGGAGTCTTCCTCAAGACTCAGAGTTGGAGAAAGTTCAGGAAGGATAAAGCCTTGAAAATCGTCGAAGGAGGCACAGGAAACTTGTGCATTTAAACTAGTGAGAAAGCATTGCAAGTCAGGTCGTAGGCGGTTAGGTACCGTGGAAAACCACTTAGTGACGAGTTGCAGAGGTCCTCGTGAAAGAAAAAGACGGATGGTTGGAATTCTCTGTGGAGAATTCGCAAAGTCCCGTGAGCCGTTAGATCTCACAGAGGAGCAGGGGAGTTACGGTGAGTATTCCCAAAGGTTCTAAGCTTAGGAGGAGTAGGGTCGTAGATCAAATCCATAGGAGCCGTTGGATTTACCCGTGAACTTCTATATCGGGTTTTCGCAAGGAGAAGTTATGAAATTTGGGTAACAAGACTCGCGAAATCACGAAACGCGAAGTCCCGAAGGGTGAAAGGATCATGTTGGCCACAGAATCGGCAGGTGGACAGGTGGCGTATTATCGGCATGGAAGTAAATTTCCATTGACCATTTCGGGGTTTCGTAGGGTGAAGTTTTGAATTCTTTGGATTAGGATTCGTGATATCGCGAAGTCCGAAGTCCCGATGGAGAGAAAGGCATTGAAAAGTCAACCTTGCGAGCGCATCGAAATTTCAGAAAATCGGGTTTCGGGAATCGCAGGAACAAGTTGCTTGACATCACGACTGCCGAAATCGCGATAAGGGGAAATTTGAAAGAGAGAGAAAAGGTTAGCATTGGCTTTTTTTGGGTTCCAGAGATTTGGAGACAAGGCGCTTGGCCACTGGATTCGCAAAAGTGCGAAGTCCGATCTCCTGAAATATAAGGGGGGGATTTCTCAAAGTTAAGTGTGGGTGCAGATTTCCCGAAAGGGAAATAGAAGAGCCATTGCAAAGCTCTTCAGGCCAGTGTAAGGGAAAAGATCATGTTGACGTGGACCTTCCAATCTGTGGGTTGAAGGAGGGTTTCAGGCATGCGTCATCACTAAGCCTAGGCATAACGTATACTTTACCCTTAACCCCCTCTACACTCGATCCCTAAGTGAACTATGCATATACCTCTTGTTAAAGGCCCCATAACACTTGCACCCACATTTAGGTTCTCTAACCATTGCTCTATGCTTCAAAACACTTTCAATCCTAAGCCCTTAGGTCCTAGTTGTCCCAAAAAACCTATGCATCTTTATTAATAAAGATGTTTTGTCTAAAATAAATACTATATATGTTTCATTAATAATGCACACGTGCTCTTGTGACTTGAAACCCTTTAGGTTGGGCTCTCATCCTTGACCAGTAGGAACATGTGTATGTTCCTAGACTGCACACGCATTATAGGAATGTGTATGCATTCCCGCTGGGAAATTTTATGTGCCAAGCACACTCCTCAATCTCATATATCCCAAAAACGCGAACAAGCCAAACATTTGCATGCAAAAATAGCAAGAATAGTCATGTTTTTTTTTTATATTTTTGTCTTTTTGTTTAATTCATATACAATTTTGTGCTATTGCAAGACAATTCTGGGAATAATTGGAAGACAAATTTGTCCAAGTGGAATTGGAATTGTTGGTTGTGTCTTCTTTTGTAATACCAAGAAATGTTTTCCAATTGGAATTGTTAGTTGCGTCTTCTTGTGTAATACCAAGACAAATCTTTCTGATTGGAATTATTAGTTGTGTCTTCTTGTGTAATACCAAGACAAATATGTCCAATTGGAATTGGAATTGTTAGTTGTGTATTCTTGTGTAATACCAAGACAAATTTGTCGAATTGGAATTGGAATTTTTAGTTGTGTCTTCTTGTGTAATACCAAGACAAATTTTTCCAATTGGAATTTGAATTGTTAGTTGTGTCTTGTTTTGTAATTCCAAGACAAATTTTCCCACTTGGAATTGGAATTGTTAGTTTTTTTTTCTTGTGTAATATCGAGACAAAATTTTGGTGGGGTGCTTGGAAGCCGATTTTTCTCTTTAAACATGGGGAACCAATGGAATCAAGATAGGAAGTGCTCAAGGAAAGAAATACCCATTGAAAAGGTAGAATAAGAAAGAGAAAAGGAAAGGTTATGTATGTCAAAGCGTAGGCTTTCAGAAGAGGGAAATCCATTTTCTAACGGAATAGATGTTGTTGTTGTTTCTCCTCTATTACCACAAACAAAGTGTAGGAGTTCAATAGAGACCAATCCAATCTATATCTCATCAAGGAAAGTTTTTGTGGATGACTAGATGATGGAGGATTTGCTTGGAGTTTATTATACAATGGATGAAATTAGAGAGGAAACTGGTGCACAACATTCTGGTGAAAAAGTTGATATGGTGAAACCTCTTGTTGGACAGTTAGATGTTCCAAAAACTAGTTATGGGCATGTCCATTCTCCTCCTAGAATTGATCTACCAATGATTTAAGGGGTAAGAACTACAACGTTTTTAACTCCATAGAAAGGAGGTCAAGAGTGCCAGAATAGGAGTTCATTGTCCCTACCTAGATTGGGCAATGTGCGGAGAATAACTTATAAACACATTTATATGGATGAAAGTGGTCTAACATAACTTGAAGGTAAGTTACCTAACCTTACTATTCATTATCATTCTTATAAAATCATTAAAGAACATTTTGAACCAAAATCTGATGCCACTAAATGTCAATTATTTTTGGCTTTGTTAAAATATAGAAGTTTGAATGTTGTTAGGAGAATTTTAGGCATTAAAGTAGTCAAAAGTTTAGAAACAATTCATCATATTTTTAGAAACCTTGTGGATGTTTTTCAAATAATTGGTAAGAAATCTCATTCTAAAGACCGTAATGCAACCCAACATGTCTTGTCACAATCAATTATTAGCCAGAACAAAAGAAAACATCATTTTCTCCAAAAAACCTCTCATCTTATGAAATTTATTATCAAAACCCTTTAAAAATATTCTAATCGACGAGATAGCCTTGACACAAGTGTCCCAATATATTTGTGGGCCTTCATTGGTAGGTTACCTCATTCTGACATGAAGTTAATTGAAGCAATTAAGGGACTAATATAGGCTTTTTGGCATGAGAACACTAGGCCTTCTTCCAACCAAAAATATGTAATAAAATTTATAAGGATATATAGGGACCGTGAACCCCATATTAAACACTTTCTTGACATTACACAGAGAAAATTGTATGAGATATTCAAGATAGTACATAGTGCACTTAACTTGGGCCAAATATCTTTCCATAAAAGAAAGACTTGGTAAGTTTGAATAAACAAAATTCGTAATACATGTTGTTGTAGATATCACATTGAGTATGGTTATTATTATGACACACACACACATGTTTTCGTGTATTGCATAACACCATTTTGTAGGAATGCTTAGTTATATTTTCATCATCATCATCTAGAGAATTTCTTCTCAACATCTTGTGTACAAGGCCAGCAGGTTGTACATTTTATCAAAAATATTTCCTAGATGGAACATGCCCTAGGTGTAGTGGAATGACAATGTTGAGAAAGTGTATCCATGCAAGTGATGAGTATGAATTTGGGAGGAAGGAGGTTACCTTGTAAATCTTTAAATGTGTCGGATATGATATTGATCGAGGGAAGGAAAGAAAAAATATATAATTGGTGACTTCCCAGATACGAGTATGTGACTTCATGAAGGACTTCGTCGAAAAGACTTGACAATATGTTCAACATGTCCATGTGGCTTGATGGAAGGACGAGCATGTTAGAATATGCATAGATACTTTTCCCATTGGTACTATCTTATCCATGGTTGTTTTTTTTTAGAACTACACCCTTGAACTAAAAAATGAGATTCAAAGCCAATATTATCACTTAGATTAGGTCAACAAAATGGTCCATATCACATAAAAGAATGGGTCAGATAGTAATAAAGAAAACATAGTTATATTGAAGGAGTATCACTTCTACATAAGTGATGATTGGTGCCATGAATTGGCCTACGTACAAAATTGCTTTCAATTATTTTATAATCACCTTAAGGAGAAGAACATACTGATGGGACAACATTGGATTTGGTTAGATAGTTGCGCAGGCTAGTTCAAAAATGCTCGTGTATTTTGATGATTGTGTATGTTGCAAAAAAACACTCAAGGTACCACACATTTGTAACTATTTTGATTCCTTGCATGGGAAAGGGGAGCATGATGGAGTAGGAACACACATAAAATAATCATTACACAGGAAAAAAATGAAGTTCACAACTACTTCCCTCATTTGATATGTGAAATCTATTGTTGAATGGTGTTCTTCAATAATGGGAGAGGGAACAAGAACCCGTGAAGACTAATCACATAGGAAATGACATGTACATAGATATTTTTGGGATGTGGTCGATGTAGATGAATCACACTGATATGAATGAAAAACAATCTAGGGCATTCATGGATTTCATCTAGTTCAAACATCAGACAATGTAATAGTTGAAACATGGACGAGAAAATTCTCTTGCTTCTATGGTCTATGTAGTAGTAATAAATGGGATGATTGTGAATCCACGGAGTGGGTTGATATATGGAATTGTGTATCAGTACCCATTGGTCAATGTATAACTATGTAATTATCCCATTTGGAGGAGGAACAATCAAATATTTCAGTAGATTATGATCATGTCTCAAATCTCATAATGCCAGGTTCGGTGAAACCTTCTATTAAATTTTGAATAACTAGCATCAATGTTTTATGCTTTGGTAATTTAGTGGACACACGTGCTAACACTCCATTTTTTTCAGGGCACATTTACACAGTTATTTCCCCTATAGGTAATGAATGGGGTGCTGACTATTGGCTGACACATTGCTTAGAGGGAAAGTAGACCCTCATGAGATCAGTAACAGACTCCGAGGGAATTGAATTTCCAATTGGGTCGATGGTTATTAAAGGAGAATATCTGACACGGGATATCATAACACAAAAGAAAGGTCGTTATGTATTTCAATATTATAGACTGGGTGAATCTATATACCACTTTACGAACTTGGTTGTTGGTACAAACCCCGAACTACAAACAACACCAAGTAAGAACTCATCAAAGGTATGATACTTATTTCCTTAATCTAAGCACGAGAAGTTAATGGATATCATTGGTATTAGAAGTGATCCAGATGGTCTAATTGAATGACCATAGGTATGTAAAAAGAGTATTTGAACAAATATTTATGATTTAAGAATGATTGAAAATTTGGCTTCATTTTATGATTTTTATGGTATTCTTGTATTTGGTGTTTCCTTCTTGTTGTTAGGGAACTATGTCTAGCCTTCCCTTGCATTTCATTTCCTTTCTTACTTTTCCTTGCATTGATTTTATTTTCCTTGCCTTCCCTTGCATTGACTTTCCATGCCTTGCCTTCCCCTACCTTGCCTTGTTATTCCATGCTTTGCCTTTCCTTGCATTGCTAATCCTTTCCTTTCCTTGCCTTGCCTTGAATTACCATGCCTTGAATTTCCATGTCTAGCCTTTCCATGCCATACTTTTTCTTTCCATGCCATGCCATCCCATTCCTTTCTTTTCCATGCCATGCCTTTTCTTTCCTTGACTTTCCATGCCATTTCATTCCATTCCTTTCCATGCCATGCCATGGCATGCCTTGCCTTTGCATGCCATGCCTTGCCATCTCATGCCATACCTTGCCTTGCCTTGCCTTTTCATGCCATTCCTTTCCTTTCCATTCCATGCCTTGACCTGCTTTGCCATGCATTGCCTTGTCGTGCCATGCCTTTCCTTTCCATGCCATGCCATGTCATTCCATGCCTTGCCTTACCATGCCATGCCTTGCCTTGCCTTGAATTTCCATGCCATGTCATTCCATGCCTTGCCATGCCATTCCATGCTTTGTCTTGCCTTGCAATTCCATGCCATGCCATTCATTTCCTTGCATTTCCATGCCATGCCTTGCCTTTCCATGCCATCCCATGCCATGAAATACATTTCCTTTCCATGTCATGGATTTCCCTTCCATTCCATACCATGCCATGGCTTTCCTTTCCATGCCATGCCTTACCTTGCCTTGAATTTCCATGCCATGTCATGCCATTCCTTTCCATGCCTTACCATGTCATGCCTTTCCTTTCCATGCCATGCCATGCCATGCCATTATTGTGAGAAATATTACCCTGCAGACATTCTAAGATCCCCTTTGAACCAAGACCGCTATCTTTGGTCCAAATAAAAAAGTAAAAAAATGGTTGCTAATGTCCCTATAGATCCTCGAGCTTGATCTCCAAGCTCCTCAATGCAACTGAAATCCTACAAAGACTAGAAAATGAACTCTTCCTCCTACTCTATATGATTATACAAAGCATATCTATCTATGAAAAATGAAACGACAATAGACAAACAAATGTAGAAAACATAAAGTTGAAGGGAATAGGCCAAGTTAATATTGATTGGAAAGAAAAAGAAGGAAATTACAAAGCATGCTTAATGATGAACAATCTTCTTCAAGATCTCCTTGTCTAGCCCTTGCATGAACCTTGAAATCAAAATTTTGATGCTTCTCCTAGGATCAAAGGTTTGACATCTGAATTCTTCCCCCAAAGAATCAAAGGTTTGATACCTCTAATCTCTTCCTCCCTTCACCTTGGAAATACCTTCAATATATAGGCTTGAGAGGCTTAATCACCATGAGAAAATGAGGTAAATGTTGAGGATATGGCTCCTTAAGGTTGGTATTTTATCCTAAGATGAAGCGATAATATAAGATTTGAACACAAAAAACCTCATCCATCAAAAGCTGGCCCTTAGGAAAAGGTGGAAGATCCCAAATTTTCCTCTAACAAGACTGCCCCCCCCTAGTGAGAGACATAGAACCATGGCACCCACTTAGTATGGCCAGAGGAGTATTGACGCCCCCTCAACATGGGTAGGGGAGAACCACCCTTCTAAAATGCCCAAAATTGGTCGAATTTTCCAAGAAAAAGGTGTATTTCTATTGTCAGATGGTAGGGCTTCTTCTTCCAACATGACTTAGGGATTGTGGAAAATGTTTTCATAGTGTCAAGGGGTTCTGACACTTAGAAAAATGAATGAGACACTTGGTAAGGTGCTTAAGACACTTGCGACAGTGCATATGACACTTAACAAGGTGCATATATCACTTTGTGACACTTGCGACACTTGGGGTGTGACATTTTGACATGTAACAACCATGCCTTTCCTTTCCATCCCATGTCATGCCTTACCTTGCCTTACCATGCCTTTCCTTGCCTTGAATTGCGATGTCTTTCCATGCCCTTCCTTTCCTTTCCATTCCATGCCATGCCATCCAATGCTATGCCTTTCCTTACCATGCCATGCATTTCCTTGCCTTGACTTGCCATGTTGTGCCTTACCTTACCTTTCCTTTCCATGCCATGTCATGCCATGCCTTGCCTTGCCATGCCATGCCTTTCCATGCCTTTCCTTGCCATGCCTTGCCTTTCCATTCCTTGCCTTTCCATTACTTGCATTTCCTTGCCATGTCATTCCATGCCTTGCCTTGCCATGCCATTCATTTCCACGCCTTTAATTTCCATTCCATTCCATGTCTTGCCTTGCCTTTTCATGCCATTCCATGCCTTGCCTTTCCTTGTGTTAAGGTCCTAATCCGCACATAGGTAGATCAATGTCTTTGGATGTAATAAAGGTTAATATTAATAAGGCCTTTCAATAAAATAGAATAAGGCGGATGTAAGAAGACCTAATAGAAGCTTCCACTTCTAGAAGGATCTTCCTCTAAATGCTTCTCTTAATAGACATATTTAGTATAAATAAGGGTCAAGGGTATGAAAACCCTAGATTGGAGATTATTGTAATAGAGTGCTGCTCAATTGGAGGTTTCCCCCTCGAAGAGGCCTGCGAACATTGCTTTCTGAATCAAAGTGCTATTTCAGTTGTTGCTCTTATATTATTTCTATGTTATTGTTGAGATTATGCTGGTTATATTGTTGTTATTCTACCATTTCTAGCATTTCATTTATGTTCTGCGTATTTATTATATCTAGTCTCTTCCAAGTGGTATCAGAGCACTTTCCTTGGTAGAAATTGTGGGAATTTTTTTCCAGGGTAGAGACGTATTCCGACGTCTTTAAGCCACAGAGATCTGTCATTACGTGCATAAACCCGCGGTTGAGGGATTCATACACGCAGGAAATACAAGTGGTTCTTAAGCGCACATCTGTTGGCCACCCTTGTAACCCCTGTTGGTACCCCTTCAAGTGGTAGCACATCAGACAACACCTGTGTATGGATCGACCTAGCTTTCCTAAAGCCCTCTTTAGATAAACCTATCAGCCACCGGACTACTATAGTGTCACTGAGAACAACACTCGAGAAGATACTCTCTAGTACCTAGGTAGTCGGGTAGTACGGCTAAGGGTACATTCTATCCTCCTTAGTCAGTGCCCTGAGATATTGGGCCGAGTACTACTATTGGACCCCGCATGTATATCAGAAAGCTATAGCATAGGGCAGACACTTGTCTATAGAACCCTTGAATACCTAACCCTTGGGGGACAGAAACATAACACATT
>ML781594.1:212060-281287 GCA_009831015.1 Picea engelmannii | reverse complement strand
CGAAATGCAGGTGATGAAGGGTAAAATAATAGCAAAAAGTATGGGCAAAAAGGGTACAATATATGGTCCTAACAAGGGTCAAACATTCTTTTTTCTGGGATGGTACGAAACAGGACATTCGTAATTTTGTTGTTGAATGTGAGGTGTGTCAACGCAACAAAGGAGAAACAATCAAATCTTTGGGCAAACTGCAACTGATTCCGATTCCCCCTGCTATTTGGAAGGATATCTCTATGGACTTTATTACCGGCTTACCCAAATCAGGGAATAAATCAGTGATAATGGTGGTTGTGGATCGCCTTTCCAAGTATGCTCATTTCTGCACTCTTCAACACCCATTTACTGCATCCATGGTGGCTCAAATTTTCATGGACCAGGTCTTCAAGCTTCATGGCATGCCACACTCTATTGTTTCTGATCGTGACCCAACTTTCACAAGAAATTTTTGGCAAGAACTGTTTAAGCTACAAGGCACCCAATTGCATCTCAACTCAGCTTATCATCCCCAGACAGATGGTCAAACGAAAGTTGTCAACAAGTGTTTGGAAACATATCTGAGGTGCTTTGCCTCTGAAAAACAACACCAGTGGGCTCAATGGTTACCCCTTGCCGAATGGTGGTACAACACTTCATACCATACAACCACTTGCATGACTCCTTTTGAAGCGGTATATGGACAGAAGCCACCTTCAGTTCTCTCCTACTTACCGGGTACCTTGAAGGTCTAGGTGGTTGACCAAACACTTACATTCTAAGAGGATATTCTTTGTACCCTTAAAGAGAACTTGGTTATGGCACACAATTGCATGAAGCAGCAAGCAAATCAAGGTCGCTCTGAACGTCAGTTTGCCGAAGGGGATCAGGTGTTTCTGCGACTGCAACCATATAAGAAAACTTCCCTCAAGGCCGAGCATTGTCAGAAGCTAGCACCCAAATTTTATGGTCCTTATACAGTTCTCAAGCGTGTGGGAAAAGTCTCATATTAGTTAGCTCTACCCAGTCAGTCGAAGCTACATCCTATTTTTCATGTTTCATGCTTAAAGAAGGTCATTGGAACTAGGTGCCAAATTCAAACCAACCTTCCAGAGTTAGCTGAAGAAGGATCCATTTGGCTACAGCCAGAAGCAGTTTTGGACCAGCGTGAGCGTCGCCTGTACCAGAGAACCATCAAGGAAGTGCTAGTCCAGTTGAAAGATACGACTCCAACAGATGCCACTTGGGAACTAGCTACCATTCTGCAGCAGTTTCCACATCTCAATCCTTGAGGACAAGGCTGTTTTTAAGGGGGTGGACATGTTAAGGTCCTAACCCACACATAGGTAGATCAATGTATTCAGATGTAATAAAGGTCAATATTAATAAGGCCTTTCAATAAAATAGAATAAGGCGGATGTAAGAAGACCTATTAGAAGCTTCCGCTTCTAGAAGTATCTTCCTCTAGATGCTTTTCTTAATAGACATATTTAGTATAAATAAGGGTCGAGAGTATGAAAACCCTAGCTTGGAGATTATTGTAACAAAGCATTGCTCAAATGGAGGTTTCCCCCTCGAAGAGGCCTGTGAACATTGCTTTCTGAATCAAAGTGCTATTTCAGTTGTTTCTCTTATATTATTTTTGTGTTATTGCTGAGATTATGATGGTTATATTGTTGTTATTCTACCATTTCTACCATTTCATTTTTGTTCTACGTATTTATTATATCTGGTATCTTCCACCTTGCCACGCTATGCCATGGGCCATGCTATGGCATGCCTTTCCTTGCCATTCCATGCCTTGAATTTCCATGTCTATCCTTTCCTTTCCATGCTTTGCATTTCCATGCCATGCCATGTCATGCCTTACCTTTCCATGCCATTCCATGTCATGCCTTGCATTGCCTTGTGTTTCATTTCCTTGCCTTTCATTTCCTTTCCTTTCCATGCATTTTCTTGCCATGCCATGACATTCCTTGCCTTTCCATGCCATGCCATTCCTTGATTTTCCTTTCCATGTCATGCCATACCTTGCCTTTCCATTCCATGCCATGCCATGCCATGCCATGCCTTACCTTTCCATGCGATGCCTTACCTTGCCATGTGATGTCTTACCTTGCCATTCCATGCCTTGCCATGCCTTTCCTTTCCTTTTCATTCCATGCCTTGCCTTGCCATGACATTCCATGTTGTGCCTTGCCTTGCCATGGCATTTCATGCCATGCCTTTCCATGCCATGCCTTGTCTTACCATCCCATACATTGCCTTGCGTTGACTTTCCATGTCGTGCATTGCCTTGCCTTTCCGTAACTTGTCATGCCATGTCATTCCATGCCTTGCCATGTCTATCCTTACAAGGTGTTAAATTTTCAAACATATATAATAAGCACTGAGCAAAACCCTAGTCCCGAAGATCCTCCAACAAATACTTTTCCAAGAAACAAAATGATAGTAGAGGGGCCCCACTAGCTGAAACCTAGTGCCCTAGATCTAATTTAATTGATGGTTCATCCATTTGAGGCACGATTAGATTTTTATCATGAGTTGCAACTCACCTCCTCAAGCCATTCAGGGACATGTTGGCAAGTTGGTTCGGAGGCATAAAATCCAAACCGAGCAACATAATGGATTTTCGTAAGCTCCTGCATGTCTGTTTGGTCAAGTCCCATGTGACCATGCTACCCACAATAGCTTGGCATAGTGTTATTGAAAATAGACCTCTTGATCGGAAATTGCATTGTGTGTCATTGAGAAAAACCTTAGTCATGGAGATCCTCCAACAAACGCTTTTGCTGGAAACATAATGATAGTGGAGGGGCCCCACTAGTTGAAACTAGGTTCTTTGGATCCAATTCAACCAATTTTTTTTCCATCTGAGGCCCAACTAGAGTTTTATCATGAGTTGGAATTCTCCTCATCAATCCATTTAGATACATGTTAGAAATTTGGAATGGGGGTATACAATGCAAACTAAGAAAGATAACGAAGTTCCGTAAGCTCCCACATGTTTTTTTGGCCAAGGCCCATGTGACCATGCTACCCACAATCTCTTGACACAATGTTCTTGAAAATCGACCTCTTGATCAGAAATTTCACTGTGCGTCATTGAGAAAAACCCTAGTCCCAAATATCCTCCAAAAAATGCTTTTCCAGGAAATGGAATGATAGTGGAGGGGCCCCACTAGTTAAAACTTGGTGCCCCGAATCCAATGCAACCGACGGTTCATCCATTTGAGGCCTAGTTAGAGTTTTATCAGAAGTTGCAACTCAACTCTTCAAGCTATTCAGGGACATGTTGGAAATTTGTTCTGGGGGAATAAAATACAAACCAAGCAGCATAACATAGTTCTATAATCTCTCACATGTTTGTTTTTCTAAGGCCCATGTGATCATGCTACCCACAATCACCCGACATAGTTTTCTTGAAAATCAACCTCTTGTTCAGAAATTGCACTATGCCTCATGGAGAAAAACCATAGTCCCATAGTGTTATAGCACAAAATGCCACACCTATGCATTTATTCCATGGGCTAACCCTTTCCCTTGGCTTGCTAGACAAATTCCCAACTTTCCTCATGCAAATCATCTAAAAAACATGTATTTTTCATATATCCGCGGTCTCATTTGATGCAAAGCACAGAAATCTACAAATTCTTAGTGTAACACCCATAGATTCCCTAAAAAATAATTAAAAATAAAATATTTTTGAGTTTTCAGGCAGGTTTTTCGGTTGGGCTCATTTCTTAATGTCTCGATGCTCATACAAAACAGATTCCAACTTACCTAACCCCTTGGGGAAGATATAAAATAACCATTGAGGTCTAGGATGGAAATTTATTTTGGTGCAAGGTTATGTTGTTGATATCTAGCAAGATTCCTATAAATTTGTTGAACATGCACATAATAGATATAGCTAGGAATTGACATACACAGTTGCAGAGAAAATATGAGAAAAGTGAAGCAGGAGAGAAAGAATGGAAGAATTCTCATTAACCAAATGAATGATTGATAATTTACACAAGGGAACCTTGCAACATCAAGGTTGTTTGGTTGTATCTTCCACTTTTACTTAATATAATACAGTGGCATGTTTCTTTCCCATAAAATCATTTTCATTTTATTACATGACTCCTTGATCACATGTGTAAGTTTTCATTGAATATACTATTGTTTCTTTCACTTTGGTTGGTTTGTGTTTCATTGCAGATCCAATATCACAAGAGAACTGAAGCGGAGTAGGGACAACAAAGATATAAGGAAGCGATATTCAAAGATATGTCATTCATCTCTTGTTTGATAGTAAACTCAATGATTAAAGATTAGGGAAAGCATCATGTCATGTCTTGTTTTGTTCTAGATCCAGGTGGATCTAGGGAGATCAATTTATGTCCGCATTCATTGATTTATCCAATAACAAAATTGGCGACCGTACTGGGGATACGACTTGTTTTTTTTTTTTTTGTACATTTGAATTTAGCCTACCTCTTTTCATTTTAAACCAATCTCTGATTTTGTGGGGGATCCATCCATACTTTCTGGATCTAAAATTTATTTTAGACTCTTTGCCCTTTTTCCAATTTTCCTTTATTTATAAGCATTTCCGCACTGTATCCCATATACATCCTGCGGAAACCTTAGATACCCACACCCTAACTATTTATACCAGCGTGGAATCTTCACATCCTACCCATATCTAGACCATGGAAACATCAAATCCCCGCACTGTACCTTACTATTGGGTTGCGACGTCTCCTGTAGAATTTTTGGATTAAGTCTTTTTGTCTTTTGAGACCCATTTTTTCTTTGATCACTTGGGAAGAAATTTTAGTGCATGTACTTGACTGTTTTCTGAGTGTAAGACTTGTTGTTGATTGGTTTTTAGGGATTGAAAACCCTTCTCCATCATTTTACAAGTTTTTACTTCTTTCTTTTTGTCAATAAGGACATACTATCTAGATTTAAATTTGAGTGCTTGATTTATAAAAGTCTTTGATTTGATTTAAGGTTTTGGATTGTCTTACATTTCCTGGATTGCTTGTTGATTGGAATTTTTTTTTTGTTTTCATTTAGCAAAACACTTTCTCGTCATCTTCATTTTTATCATCATTGAAAGTTTGATTTGGGTATTTGTTGAGTGTATCGATTTTCTTTGATCACTTTTCCTTTTTTCATTATATTCCTGACTTGGTTTTGGAAAGGAAGAATTAAATTCATCTATTCTCTGTAGTAATCATTCATAAGAAAACAATTTGCATTCAATTTTTTTTTTACAAGATAAAAAATTGGAAAATTTCATTGCTTATGATTGTTTGAAATTGTGTTCATTCAAGAAAAAAGAATTATATTTGGTAGCTTTCGTGTTTTATGAAGAAATACTTTCTCCCTATTGTAATTAGAGTTCATCAAACTAAAACATTGGATCATCCATCTCTTTTTGCATATTATATGGTGAAGGTCTCATACAACATCAATTTCATCTCCATTTCCCTCTTGAGTAAACAACAACCTCTAAAATACTACGTAATTTTATAATTTATTAGTAAATTTAATTTTCTAGAAACTCTTTCCACCAACATTAGCTAGACTAGAACTTTGGAATAGGTTGTGAGGCACACTCTTCAAAGCATAAAACACACTGCAACATCTTTTGATAGGGAGTGTTCAAATCCACTTGCAACATTTTGTCCTGGGAAGCCCTTCTCACACAAGGGTCAAACCTAAGGTCGCATTAAGGCTGGGAGAGTTACTCACCCTGATCTTGTTGGTCTTGGTGTAGATATTGCATGTATCATGGGGGTCACTTGAAGGTATACCCACAATTATGAGTGGAATCCTTTCGAGTTGATTTCGGGCTAGATACCCTACCCTTGTGCGTGGATCGGACTGTTGACTATTTCCCCAGGCATCACTGTTGTTCTTGGTAACCTTAGTAGCCTATATTTTTAGGGTCTTAAATGAGGTGACTGTAGAGGGGAAAGTCTTCATAGTACCTGGAATCGACATTGGCCAGACTCACTCGGGCTCCTTGGAGGGTATACCCACGATTATGTGTGGGATCTTGCACTAGGTGTAATTCCATTAAGAAGGTCGTTAACGTAAATTTTCCACCTGCTCTATCCTATCCCCTTCTTGTCTTGACTTCACGACATTGGATTTCATCACCAACTAGTGACTTCTAAATAAGAAGTTTTGTTTGCTTGGTTTGATTTCTAGATTTTATTAGCGAGTGTTGCTTGTTTCCGTAATTGGCCATATATTTTTTCCTTAATATTTTTGGTTCGTCCAACATCGACCCTCCATGTCGTTCACGTAGGATGAAAGGGATACCCCTGGAAGATCCATAAGTTTATCTCCCTTTTCCTCCTAATTCATTGGAGGGCTCTCCTGAGTGGAGAGTGGTTCAGGACACCGTAACCTCACTAGTGGAAGGTTCCGCCTCTTTAGAAAGTTTCTGAATTATTTTCGATTCTCTAGAGGCTTTCCGCATCCCTCCTGGAGATGAGAGACATTTTCGCGAGATAAATTCATCAGGAGAACTTGTTGTTGACACTTCTGGCATATCGACCAGACCCCATACAGGCCCTGGAGCTGAGAATCCCCTTTGGACTACCGACATATTTAGAATCCCGCCTCATGCTGTGCGGGACCTTTATGACAACTTAGGGGAAGGTCCTGATACACCCATCATCTCCCAACTGCCCGAAACATCTGTTACCTACACAAAACCTTTAGAACATTTTGCTAATACAAGTAGAACTATCATCGTCGTTCGAGACACATAGTCAGTTGGTCCTAACTCGACGTTTTCTCTCCAGATGGCCCATTCTACTATGGTCCCACATGTTACAACTATTCCTACCAAGAATGTGGTGGTTAACCAAGCTTCCATTGACACACCACTCTCATCTAGACCTATCTCGTCGCTTCCTCCTAGGTATCATGCTTTGAATCCTTCCACCGCCATCCTTGCCCAGGTTCCATCTGGAGTTTCTGGACTTTTTGTTCCACCTGGGTAAAATGTTGCTACCGGTTTTGTTCCTACACCTTCCCAGGTCCTCTTCGGAGGGTTTTATCCACCTTTTCTTGGGGGATCTGGCCCTAGTGGCTCCAATCCAATTGGAAGCACCTATCATCTGTTCACTTCTGGTTACTAGATTCCTGTTGGAGGGAAATCTCACGTTGGGGGGAAACCTCCACTTGGAGGACAACCTCAGGTTGGAATCTATAACCCACTATATGGATAGAATAAATCAGGATCACTAGACCAACTTTGGAACCTTTTTGCCCAAATAAATCCATAATCATCTGGGGGGAAACAACCTCAAGTCACCTCTTTTGTTCCCCTTCACTCTAGCCAGCCATATCCCAGTTCTTTAAATCCTTCTTGGGGTCTAAATGTTCAGTCTAGTGTCCCTTTTCAAGGGAACATTTCCAACCAACCCAACCCTATGGGCTATATTCCTCCAAATACTCCACGATAGAATCATTCAGGACTCTCCACATACATGCAGACTACTTACGGTCCTACTGGTATGTCGACGATACTTCCTCCCCAAAGTCACCAATATCCCCACGTGAACAAATAGCTACCTTTTCTATCCACTTTGGATTTACCCAACTTGTCTAGAATCTTGAATGATCCTATCTTACATTATCCCCATTGGCCCGTCATACCAGTCAAATTACCGTCTGACATTCCCAAGTTTGATGGTCGATCAGGAGAACACCCAAACAATCATGTTATGACTTTCCACCTTTGGTGTTCTTCCAACTCTTTGATGGATGAATCCATTCGGTTACAACTCTTTCAACTAACTCTCACGGGTTCGACCACAAAGTTGTACATAGAATTACCGCGAGGCTTTTTTAATGACTTCAATACCCTCACCATAGATTTTCTCACACATTGCCAATTTCCAATTTGCTACGAGACAGGAACCGATATTTTAAGTTCCTTTAAGCAATCCTCTTCCACTCACATTTCCGATCACATTCATGAATGTAGATGGAGGAGACGCTTGATCAAACTCGACCTTCCTGATCAGTTATTGGCTGAATGGTTCACCAAATCATTCGTCAATAAAATCTCTCATGATATTTCCATGGGTGGAGTTGTCACTAAAGAGAAGGAAATTAGTTGCACTCAATACCTAGATCTTGTTTATTCGCAAATGGGCACTCTTTACGAATTGCTCCCTGACACTCCTCACCCTTCTACCACCACTACCTCAACAATCCCAACAACTTCTCATGCTGTTGATGGTGTGATTGGAACCTTCCATGTTGATGCTAAATCCACATCAACCACTCACTCCAATCCCAAATATACTACTTCTAATGTTCAAAGTGCTCCGACTCCTACTCCTTCCATCGACAAAACTTCTAAGGTTAAGTCCATTCAATCCGCCCTTTCCAGCAAAAATGAATCTAAAAAAGGAAAGGGTAAGAATAAGGAGGATAGAAATAATAATCCACAATCTGATAAACCCAAGACACAGTCTGTTGATTATAAGGATAAGTGTAAACCTCGATATCCTTGCCTTATCTTTGGTGATGATTACTACATGAAATATATTCCAAGACATGCTGAGGTCACTAAGTTCCTTCAAGGGATTGGTAAGCCTCCCACACCTGCCATTTTTTCACAACCTTTCCCTTCTCAACAATAGGCCCAATTGGTCATTCATGACGAACCCTCTCCTTCCACCACATTGTATGTCCTTATGTGTATTGGTAATTCTACCAAGAATGACGTTGCAATCACCACTCGAGCCAAAGATTATTCTCCTTCAAAGGAGAAAGTTGAGGATTTACCACCTTCATTGGTTCAACTGCCTCCCTCAACTTCACCTCCCAAATTTCCTCTTCATCTCGAACGATCGGGTCCCGATACAGTTCTCTTCCCTCCCCCAGAGGGCGTTGTTCGGAAGTCTGCCTTTAATCCTCACGCGCGTGCTTCTAAAAACTACAACATTGTAGAGGACCTGGCACACGCACCCTCTGTGATGTCATCTCTCGAAGTCCTTCAAAGTTGTCCCACTTAATGGAAGGCACTATTAAAGGCCATTGGTGGAATTGATCCCACAGATACGAATTTGATAATCTTTGACTTGGAAGACCACATTCCAAGGCTACCTCCTCAGTTAGCATTTCAGATTCAAGTTGTTGTCGAGAACAAGAATATCTGTAGAACTTTTATTGACGAGGGTGCCTCGACGTGTGTTATGTTAGTTACTTGTTGGAAAGCCATTGGTTATCCCCCCCTCACCTAATCACACAATACACTTAAGGTTTTCAATGGTTTTGGTTTTAAACCCTACGTTGTTCTTCCCTCGTTGTCTATTATGTTGTAAGGAAAATCAGTCAATGTCAAGGTCGAGGTATTTGATGAGCCTCTTGACTATAACCTCTTACTTGGCCATAGCTAGATTGACTCCATGCATGCCATCATGTCGACCCTTTTCCATGTGTTACATTTCCCACATTAAGGAAAAGTCGTTATGGTTGACCAACTGGCCTTTTTCAATTCTAATTCTCGTACTAGCAACGTACCCTTTATCTCGAATACACCTCCTGGGTACGCGAATGTCAGTGTGGGTCTTCTGAAAGATTCCACTTTAATGGGTGCCTTCCCAATACCACCACTTGATGTTCCACCTCCTTTTTTTGCCTCAATCAACATGATTTCCACCTCCATCCACGAAACCCGCGCATCTCATGACCCGTGGATAGCACCCAATCCTAGTGATTATCTTTGCTATGGAGAACAAATACCCTTAAGTCTAGTTGAATCCGCTTATCAAGCCATTCAATTGACAACCCATTCTACACCCTCTCTTTGTTATTCATCTTCCGATCTGTTTCACGTCATCTTTCCTAAAAATGAGATGATCATGTCAGTTATGTCCATGGAAGACACCCCATGGGATGATGGACATCATCGTTCCATTCTCTTCCTCAAACAACACACCATAGAGAGTTACCAACGAATTTCAACTCCGTCAACCATTGTTGTCATTTCCTCTATTCCCGAGTCATCCCATGACGTTCTATATGAAGGGAATCTGAGTAATATCTCACCCACTATTGCTCTTGACATATCCATTAAACCTAGAGTCATAAAAAATGTTCACATCGGAGCCTCATGTTCCATTGATGAGATCGTCACTTATAAAGCCATTTTTCAAGAATTTCATGACGTTTTCAATTGGAGCTACGGAGAGATGTCGGGCATTGACCCTGATATCGTTGTGCATGAAATTAAGACCTACCCAGATTCTAAACCTGTCCAGCAGAGACTTTGCCCAGTCCACCCTCATAAAGTCATTTCTATCAAGATCGAAGTTGAAAAACTTCTTAGGGCCAACTTTATTTATCCTGTGGCTTTAACCGATTAGGTCTCCAATCTAGTTATGGTCAATAATAAACAAGGCATGATCCGTGTATGTGTATATTATAGGGATATCAATAAATCTTGTCCTAAGGATAATTATCCAACCCCCTTCATTGACTAGATCATCGACGATTGTGCCGAGAGAGAAATATTCTCCTTAATGGATGATTTCTCCGGTTATAATCAGATTAATATTTTTCCCACGGATCAACACAAGACTGCTTTCATTTTTCCTTGGGGTACCTTTGCCTACCGGAAACTGCCTTTCGGTTTGAAGAACACCGGTGTGAATTTTCAATGCGCCATGTCTTATGCTTTTCATGATATTAAGCACATAGTACAGTCATATCTTGATGATCTACCGGCACATTCCATGCGTCGCCAAGATCACCCGACCCATCTCTGAGCCATTTTCCTTCATTTTCGTTACTATCGTATAGGTTTGAACCCACACAAATGTGTTTTTTGTGTGGAGTCTGGCCGAATTCTCGGTTTTATTATGTCACTTCATGGAATTAGGGTAGACCCTTTGAAGGTTGAGGCTATCCTTAATCTACCTCTTCCTTTCACACTACGCCAACTTCAAAGTTTGCAAGGGAAGGCAAATTTTTTGCGTCAATTCATTCCAAATTACGCCAAGTTAACACAGGGTTTTACTCAACTATTGAAGAAAGGTTACGAGTTTGTATGGGATGATACCGCCAATGAATCCTTTGGATATTTAAAACTTGCCTTAACCCGTAAACCACTGCTTCTCCCACCCGATTATAGTCGAGACTATTTCCTTTACCTCACCGCTTCAGACTCTATCATTGCCATGGTTTTAGTCCAAGAAGATGATTCACACGATGAACATGTAATTTATTATTTGAGTCAAAGTCTCACGAATACCGAATCCAAATACCTACATGTGGAGAAACTAGCCTTGGCCACTGTTCAAGATGTCCAACATTTTCTTCATTATATCTTATTACGTAAGACCACTATCATTTCCGATTGCAACCCTATGCAGCATATCCTTATGCACCAATTGCTAGAGGGAAAGTACTCCAAATAGATAGTGATTCTCCAGGAGTTCGACTTAGAGTTTGAACGCACTAAGTATAAGAAATATTTGGTATTTTCCAAATTGATATGTGACCTTCCCTTGACTGATACAACAAATGTTGCAGAGGATTACTTACCTGATGAATCCCTTTTTTTGATCAGTTTTGATGACATTTGGTACAGATATATTATCATTTATCTCTAGACTCAAAATTTTCGTCCCAAACTTTCTAGTACTGACCGTCATCGTATACAGTATCAATCCTGTCAATACATAATTATCGGTGACACTCATTATCGCCATGGTGTTGACTCAATTTTCCGATGATGTCTCATATACGATGAGGATGAGAAAGTTTTGAATGACTGCCACTCTAGAACATGTGGTGGTCATATGTCTGGGTATGCCACTGCCCAAAATATTTTACGAGTAGGATACTTCTGGCCTTCTTTATTTAAATACTGTATCACTGTTGTCCAAAAGTGTCATGCTTGTCAAATGTATAATAACAAGATAAGATCTCATCCTGCTCCTTTATGCCTTGTAGTCTCCATTGGTCCCTTCGCAAAATGGGGCATTGACTTCATGACATGTAACCCTCACTTGGTCAGGGGGCATGGATACATCATCATAGCTATGGATTTCTTCACTAAATGGGCTGAGGTGATGCCTACATTTGACAACACTAGGAAAATTACAACAATTTTCATATTCAATCATATCATCACTCGATTTGGAATCCCACAAGCTATCATTACTAATCATGGTAGCCATTTTTGAAATTTCATGATGTAAGAGCTTACTGAAAAGTTGGGTCTTCGGCATGAAAAATCAACCCCCTATTATCCACAGGCGGATGTCCAGGTTGAAGCAATAAACAAAGTTCTTATTACTATGCTTCGATGGATAATATGAATTCACAAGACAAGTTGGCACACGATGTTGTTTTCAACATTATGGGCCTATCGAACATCCATGAAATTTTCCACGAGATTTACGCCTTTCCAATTAATGTATGGTGTCGAAGCTGTCATGTTGATTGAATGTGAGATACCATATTTGAAGCTAGCCGTTGAAATTCTTCCCAACACCTCTGCTGAAGAGGAACATCTATTGTACCTGATGCAATTAGATGAAACCTTGGTTATCGAAGCCTAGAAAAAATGTGTGAAATCCCAATATGAAAAACATGTCAAGCCATGTGTTTTCTCTGAAGGTGATCTAGTTCTCCTCTACAAACAAGATCGTGATTTACTAGGGGTTGGAAAATTTGAGGCTATGTGGTGAGGCTCTTATATTGTCAAATGAGAGTTGGAGAATGGAGCTTATGAGTTAGTGGTATGATGGAATTCCTTTGAGTGAGCCCAGAAATGGGATTTACTTGAAGAAGTACTATGATTAGATTGTCTTTGCATGAGTTCTTGCATTTTTATTGTATCATACTCTTGTGTGATACTTTTCGTGTGCTTTTTTGTTATTTGGTTTCAATGCCCAAATGCTTACCTTGCGTTGTGCTTGGTTTCCATATGTCAGTGTCTTCGCTACCCCACATTGGATTTGTCGATGGCACTAGTCGTAGTACTCATAACCTATCATCTGCTGCTTGGGCAATCTACACACCCACGAATGAATTAATCAGTCTACACAGTGTTTTCCTCGGTCGTGCGACTAACAATATCACAGAGTACAGTGAAGTCATCGAATTGTTGACTGACACTATCTCACTTGGAACTTGTCATCTTTTTGTACAACTTGATTCACAGTTAGTAGTACTACAATTGAGTAATGTCTATGCTATCCGAAGGCCTACTTTGTTAAGGGTATATTTACGAATTCGCCTCTTGGAACATCATTTTGATTATATTGAATATCAACACATTCCTAGATGTCTAAATACATTAACAGATGCATTAACTAATTATGTGTTAGAAAAAAAATTGAGAATTTATAAATCCAATCACATTTTGTATATAAAGCAAGTAATCCGGTAGGAGCTTCATGTATATATAATAATAAAAGTTTTTACAAAAAAGTCTTTTTGTCTGAAGACCAAAATATCAAAATGTGAAGAACATGGATTCATATACAAAATAGAATCAAGGATGCTACTCATGATAACACACAACTGCCCGTGCCACCCTATGGAGCAGTCGACTAAGAGAACCATATATGCCTACGGTATGGCATTGATATCGTCTCGGGATCTCATCGATAGAGATATATGGGACATCCACTATCAAGCCCTCTAGGTTCTTCTCGATCGCTTCGTAATCATCAACATCCCATCCTGCTACCTTGACTACTTCTCCTCATCTCTGGATGCAAGATGTACCTGGAGGCCAGTGCGTTCCTACATCTATGTTGTCAAAAGAGATTTTGATTAGTCATCGGATTAAAAACATAAAAACATTTCATATTTCAAAATTTACAAAAACATTATTAAAAAAAAAAATGTGCTTCTTACCTAAGTTCCCCCATTGAGAACCCTTGGGTAGAACCAAGTCTGGGTCACCTCTGAAGTCCAAACCGACATACGCATAATCATCTACCATCAGTAGCTAAGGCCTCAACTAATCAAAGAACACATCATTGTATTTGACAATAGGGCCCACCACATGCTGAGCCATGAGGTCACACCATCTTTTCATCCTTAGATCCTATGGGGCTGGCAGGCCCCACTATACCTATAAGTGAAAGTGTGGAACACTCTCGAGGAAGAAGGAAACTAAAATGGATCCATACCCGAATTGTTTCAGGTCACCTTTCTTGCACTTTGTCAGCTGTTTCTTCATACTTCGAAGAACCCCGTCACACCAGTTAAATACCCGGGGCTCCATGCACTCCATTACACACTGGAAGTAAATATGGAGGGACATGTGAGGAGATGCACTCCTTTCAATATGTGATATAATGAATAGGATATTTCGTAGGGGTAAATCCCAAACACCCTAATGGCAACTTTGCCCTTATGTCTCTCGGCCTCAGGATCACAATACCGACGAACATACTCACTCATCGGTAAACCACCACCTCTGTTGCCCTTCAATGTCACATGGGATCCATGACATGATAATCCCATCAAAAAATAGATATCCTTGATATCTAGAGTGAGTATGTGGGATCCCACATGAAAAACCTGTTGATCCACATCCCACATGTGGACTAAATACTCAAGTAACTTTAGTTGGGCCCTCATGCTATGGATCTTGAAGAACTTCAGGAGCCTGCATTGTCGGAGGGAATTAATTGTTCCTGGGTCATTCTCAATGACGTAATCAACATCCTTGTGTTCCCTCTCCCTCCACTCCAACATTTTGATAGTCAAAAACTTGCATTGGAACCATAGGGAGAAGTTAACATCTTTATTTCACTTCCTTAGAAATTTTTATTGGTTGAACACACATAAAGAAATTTTGAGTTTCGCTCACCGCAAATGAAGTTTTATAAGCAGTGTAGAATGTCCATAGGTGAAGCAAAGTCCTCCTATGGAAACCTATGGTTT
This sequence comes from Picea engelmannii, assembly GCA_009831015.1. Lineage (NCBI taxonomy): Eukaryota > Viridiplantae > Streptophyta > Pinopsida > Pinales > Pinaceae > Picea > Picea engelmannii. The sequence continues at coordinate 266,371 of ML781594.1, read as the reverse complement.
CCATAGGGCCCGATATACGCCACCTGTGGCGACCACTATGCATACCTACCGGCCTAAAATCCAACTCAAAAACTATTTTTTAACCAGTGAAAAAGAAAATTAATCCATGGAAAAGAAAGAGGACAAGAAGATTACCTCTTTAGTGGAATCCATTCGTTGAATGGTTGCTCGTGCCTCCCGCAATCGACAGAGGAAGTTTGAGGTGAAAAAAGGTTTTTTTGACAAGTTTTGGGTAAAACGACAATGGAATGGTAAAAAAGAGTTTTCACCTATATTTATTCACTTTTTACTTTTTCATTGATATTTTATATTATTTTATTCATTTTATCTAAAACCTAATGTTCTTATGGTATTGTGAGTGTTGTAATTTTTTCACATATGAATGAGCTTGGTGCCTGAACGATGAAATACTGATACTTTTCTTAATTAGTTTTTTACATTTGTCACATGTACAAATACTTTTTAGGTTTTTCAGAAAAAACCTTGAGCTTAGTATTTGAACATTCTCATTCTTATAAATCAATGAGAACACAACTGAGTATACTTTTGTCACCTTTTCATACTCATGATGGTAACACGAAAAGAGAAACTCATGGAGTATCCTTTAAGCTCTTCTCACGCTCCATAAAAACAAAAGTATTGTCGAGCGACCTTGTTCTTTTCACGCTCATAAAAGTATTTGAAGAAAAGATTTGATGGGTGGTAGTTTATCACTTTTTCAGTCTCATCGAACTAATTTACGAAAAAGGAACTGAGAGAGTTCTCTTTAAGTGTTTTTTAGACTCTCTAAACATGAAAAACCCCCGCGTTTTTCTCTCTTTGGACTCGTTAAACAAACATCGAAAGGCCCATATGGGACCGAAACACTCCTTCTTAAGGTTTTTTAAGCACACTCCAAGGGACTTGTTCGAAGGGTGAGCTTACATCAACAAGCATATGTTATCCTCCTCTAGCTTGCGTAAAAATAAAGAGGTACTCACCAGAAATGGCGAAGGAAATTTTGGGAAAGAAATGTGTCTTTGTATTTGTGTTAGTGGTAGTAATAGTCACTCTTGAACATGACACCCCCTTTATCATAATATACAGGTTGGGAAATACATCTGTCTCTCATCTGGCCTTCTGTTAGTTCATATATTGGGTCATCCTCGAGTCAATGTTTCCAAGACCATTGTTGTGTCGTTCATATGTTCAAGAGAAGTCCAAACAAGCCCTCTATCAGGTCGGCCATCTGCAATTATCAATTCCTACCATGTCGGCCTTCCCTGTGTCAGTTTCAAATAATTTTCATACTTTGATCTACCCTAAATCTATTATGTATTTCGTGTCATTGATGGGGGATACATCAAGGCCCTCCTGTGACGAGTATTTTCTTGTCGAATTCAACTCATCATCCGGGAACAAGACTTAGAAATAATTTAGTACCTTAGATTCTGCATACCTCAATGGAAGGTTTCTTCGCTTTCGACAATGGATTCACATCATTGGTCCTTGATTGAGATATTCCATAAAGTGTTCAACTTTAGCTCATTTATTCACATTCGATGGATTGTAATTAGGTACCTTGGGAGTCATTGACATAAATGGTGATTTCCCTCACACTTGTTAACAGTTTTCATCAATGATCGGTAATCAAGTGGTTTCTACCATGTCTGACTTCAGAACCTGTAATCACATGGCCAGATTCGTACTTACGGACTACAGGATTGAAGACCCTGGATATCACCATTTTGGTCTAGGTTGCGATGGAGTATTTATGATTTGTATTGACACATAGATCCACTTTGTATGTCTCGTGGCTATGTCTAATTTTGTGTTTTCTAGAACATAGATCCACAGTGTATTCCTGGTGGCTATGTGGAATCTTTATGACATGGATCCACCGTGTATCATTGGTGGCCATGACTGACATTTATGATTTAAATAACTTGTAGCCTGAGCATGGGAATGCCTACCTCATAAATAGTATAATATTGCACAAATGCTTGGTTGTTTACAGGTTCCCGATTGGTGCGCTCCTTGTTCTCGACACACACACGCATTTTACAAAGTATTTCGGCTGTCACGAGTTCCAACCTCATGCTTTGGGGGGAATTTTGTTACACATTATTTTGGTCACCCTGGTGATGTTTCTACAAGCATGTGTTCAGGCTCCCAAAAGGATCTTTCTCATGAGAAAAGTGATTGTTTTTATCCTCTACAAAACTTGTTTTTAGAAGGATGTCGTAGGCTAGACATAAGACACAGTGCAGAAATGCCTGATTTCCGCAGGCTGTCCTAAACTTGGCTTGTGGAGTTTCCGTAGGCTTCTCTATAGACAGGGTGCAACGACATTTGAAAACTAAGGAAAGGACTAAGTTCACGAAGGTTCCATAAGGGAATATTCTAGAATATGAGGTGGCATCCGTATGGTTGGGATCCTACTGGCTTCTCTAATTTGGTGGGATCATCCTAATCTCTTTAACCATCTCTCCTTCTCCTATATAATTATGGGTTTCTCATGGAAAAGGTTAAGCAAGAGAAATAAAGATCAAGCCAGGAATTAATTAAAGAATAGGCTGAGAATTGTGTGAGAGATTCTATCTCAATTGATGCTTGAGGTCTTCATCTTTCCATCAAGTTATTGTGGATCCTCTTCATGCAAGTGTGTGTGTTGGATCAAAGGGCCACCGAAAGGGAACCTTGCAACATCAAGGCTATTTGGTTGTATCTTCCACTTTTACTTAATATAATACAGTGGCATGTTTCTTTCGCATAAAATCATTCTCATTTTATTACACGACTCCCGTTGAGGAAAAAATATGAATTAATCTTACTCAAGCATTTTCAGACTTTACTCGGCTAAAGTAAAGTAGACGAGAATATCACCCTATGTTTATAGCCAACAAAAATGTATATCCTAACTCACAAGTATTAATTACAAGTGCTTAGGCTAGTCTTTTATCACAAAATCGTGCTAGAAATTCACTCTTTATGTATTTTTCTAAACATATCAGTTGCTGTAATAAATGTAAGAATAGAAGTAAATACACCAAGATGATACTCAAGATATATGAGACATAAGGAAATCCTTTATTTAATTCCAATTCAAAAAAGAGTCATTGAATTTACAAAACTTCACACATAAATCTTGGACCAAAGTCAAACTTAGAAATCCCCGATGGAACATACAAAATGACCTCTGACAGAAAACTAAAACTGAACTCTAAAAGTTGGATCATCTTGCCACAGATTGCTGCCCACTCGATTCTGCACAATAGCCTCTATTAGTTATGAAAAATAATTCATAAACAAACAAGTCTACACAGACTATCAAAGATGGATCAACACCTCTGAAGAACAAGTGTCCGAATGATTTGATTCGGCCCTGAATATTGTTGTCTACAATAAGACCCTGTTATCACAAAAGAGAATTAGGCTATGATGAATATATGAATGAATGAAAACTAAACTATCTCAACATAAACTCAAAGATCAAACCTTAGTATGCTTTGTGCTTCTATCCTCCTCTTGTTCCTCCCCTTAGTTCATCTTTCAACAATTTAGAATTGGTTAGAGTAGTTGAACTAACTTATTAGTTAAGATAACATAAGGCTTTAACTAACTTTAGTTAAGGAGGGGGAAAAAGTAATAATCATAATAGGGTCATAATTAAATAATAACTAATAGGTGGGACCCCCTTGTGACTCCTTTAGTGATAAAAATCATCACATCATAACATAATCTATTTATTAAGCAAACAGACCCTTTGTGCCTCCCTTCAAAACATATTTTCCTTTGACAATTTTAGCTCATAAACTTGAAAATATTTCAAACTAATACTCATGTATCCAAAATAAAACATGCTATCCAAAATCCATGGAGTCCACTGTCATAAAACAATAAATAACATAAAATTTAAAAATCATATTTTCTAGTCTGTGAAGCAACCCTTCCTTGGTTCCTGTTGTCACCTCCCGATTTCCCTGAAATTTCCTTGATCTAGGCAGAGCCTTTAGGCTTTATCTCACTGATCACGTGGGAACAATCATCCCTCAAATGCATCCATGAAGACACAGATTTGTCAGAGTCATCGGAGGGTGAGGAAGGGGCAGCAAGAAATTTTCCTTTATCAAATGCATGGTGGGATTCAGTCTTCAGTCTCCTGCTGGCATGGGAGGATTGCATTGGTGAGTGGTTAGGGGTAGCTTGGGAAATGGGGTTCAAAGGTGGGGGAGTAGGGAAGTTTAAGTTTGTCCAGCCATGGTGTTGGGAGTCTGTCGGGTGAATAATCTCCTACCACCCATAATTTTCTGGGACTTCAGGATGTAAAGAGACATGAGGAGGCACAAGTATGCCAGGGGCTTGAGGGGCTTGGAAGGGAGGCCTTTCAAGCCTCGGTTGGACTATTCCCTATCCAATCCAATTAAATAACCCAGCATGGAACAATTGGCCAAGCTCTTCAGAATCAACATCAAAATGTATTGAGAACCTAGGCTTCCTTGGGCCTTGGTTCCAATTACCTCTACCTCTATTTTCTCAGCCATGGCTTCCTCGACTGAAAAAACTCATCCTGCATATGTTAACAATTAGAAAATAGTCTCTTAAATTACCATGTATGACAACTCCTTAAAAATATATATATATATTTGGCTCAGAATGTATCAGGCTCATGCAATCCAATCCATACAAATTGTTCTAATGTTAATCAATGAGCCAGGGGGTGGAAAAAATGTTCAGGAATACATGAGGGGTTTGTAATTAGCAAAAATATGATATAATGAAAGGGGAGAGATATGGTCACTTCTCAATGATAACAACAATCAAATGTAAGAAAAACAATAAACATCACTGAAATCCACACATAATTCTGCCACTTCTATCCAATCTAACACAAAATTTTCCTTAGCTGTGATCAATATCATAACAGGGGGTGAATAAAATGAATATGGGATATGTGAGGGGTTTATAATTAGCAGAAAATGAGATAATGAGGGGGGGGGGGGGGAANGGGGGGGGGGGGGGGGAATGTTTACTATTCATGATATTAATCAAGCAATTCATAACATATTCTGTAGTAAAAAAACAAATATGCATAGACCAACAATCAGATGATTGAGTAATAATTCTAGTGTATTTGTTTAATTTCACTGTCCATTAATATCGAACACAGTGTCGTTACAAAACATAAGTACCTCACACAATTTGTAAGAGGTTATGTTCCTTTTATTCATACATTTTGTATGTTATAACAGTCAACAACAACACTCAATCTGTAACCAGTAACATCCACCATTGCCATATATTTCTCCAATCCACGTCTATATTTGAAAGTAGTGATTCCAAAAAATAATAATGAAGCCTCTACTTATGTTAATGGGCCAATCAAGATCTGTAATGATATTCGTTTCCATACATATATATGCAGTAGAAAGATCAAAATAATCAAGACGTCACATGCCACGCCCAAAAAGAAATTGACTATAACCAAATATCATCATTTAGACATAGGCTATGCAGGAGAAAATTTCTGAAACCATGTAACCATGCCACTGTAAAACAAGTATTTCAGTGAGACTTAAAACCAAGCCAAAAATCCCACACAAATTTCATCTATAGTGATCGAATTGCAAAAAGACAACACACTTAGAATTCAGGGAGTATTACTGGGCATAAAAAACAAGCCATCCATATTATACGCGGTGCACAACTAAGAGAATTTCACAAAGTAATAATTCCCATAACCACACAACAATATATGACCATGGTATAACTCAAAAACCTCATTATGAGCTATTTGTTAAGTCACATGTGAGTGACTAGGCCACGCACATTCAAGTGTATTTTCCCAAGGACAAAAGATGCAGTGGAAATATCCAATCCAATCTTCTAATTCTAAAAGCAAATCATCTACAGGACACGACATGTGTGAACAACACCAAACCCCTATGACCAATGCCAACCATTATACAAACATCATAAGCACCACTCTAACAGATGCATAATAACCAACAATTCAACACCGTGGTAAGGGAAAACAATCGTCCAAACAAGCGTGATAACAGTGTGTACTCACGAACCAAAACGAAACGACATAGGCCCTTTCATAACAAAAAAAAATGATTTTTGGCAACAGGCTGCGCTTGTGAACCTTTTAGAAGTGCAATTGGCAATGCGGGGATCAATCTAATTCCATAGAGGTATTGGCCAAAATCCATGCTAACACGGATGCTATATGAATAACGGGTGATCCTGCATTCGAAGTAACAGGCCACAATAATCTTATCATGCTCGAAAAACTTCTTATGCAACTCCTGTCTGGAGGGTTTAAGGGTTTTCACAGTAGCCATCGCAGGAGGGAGGGGGCACCGACTATGGTGGAACTTCGAGGCTAAAGGCACACGCTCAAGGAGGACCACGATGCTTATGAACATGAGGAATTTCCTTGACAGAGTTGAACAGGGTTCTAATTAAACCCAAGAACCATGAAGACAATCATCTAGTCAGCGTTTTAAAGAAAAACCCTTGACAAAATGCAGTGGTAAAAAAACTATCACCCAGGAAGACCACCAACTCTGATAAACTCACAACAATTTTATGCAGAACCATCGATTTTCCATTCAAAGCCGAAACCACATAGTTGCAACACTCAGGACAACACAAACCCATACAACTGAGCCAAAAACATTTCATAACCAGAGTGAAGTCAAGAATAGCCAAAAGAGACATACCTGTCAATCGAAAACCTTAAGACGAGAAGTGGTCAAGCGGTTTCACCTGGCTAAAAATCTGGAGCGTGAGCACAACAACTAGATCAAACAATAGTCCGATGAGGGTGGCGACCAACGTGAAGGGTAAAGGTGATGTGCAGTAAATGCATGCCGCCTCCACCCATATCACATTTACTCCATAGTACATGCCAACGAGCCTTCATTAACACCATTAATCAACCAATGCATCGAGAATATCAACTCATTAAACCATAGCATAATCCAAGTTCCAAACTCAACCATTTGTGTCGTTACCTTGCCACACGCGCCACCCATGCTATAATTCAAATGAATTGCTTGACCACTATACAACATAATCATCACCAATAGCACAACCACCATAAAAAAATGCAAAGCCATTACTTCCATAAGCCACCAAGGTTTATAACATATGCATATTGGCTACTGATTGCATCAATCAACACATAACCCATGTATTATCACTTGCCAGGAATACGCCACCAAAACTTCCACAATATGCATTTAACATTTTTTTTTTTTAAATGCCATTTTCTTGTTAGTTAGTACTTAACCACTATCAACAAGTATTTCATTTATATAGTATCAGATTGCTAGGGTTTTTTTTTTCCTTTTTTTCTTAGATACAATTTTTACTTTTCCTCAAAATGCCCTTCTGCAATTTTTACTAATATTTTTGTTGTACAGGTGCAAGACGAACAAATGTCATAAATGAATAGTAGGTTGTAGTATCATGAAGGAACGACATCTCAAAGCTTAACTAATATCAATGACAACCATATTTTCAACAACCAAGTAAAACTTCGTAGCACATCATCATAACATTGAAAATGATCAAACCTGATTTTCAAAAGTTCAAGTGGGTCCCACCTACTAGAATTATTTATTCTTATATAATAATAGACTTTAACAACACTTTGAGGGAACAATTACGTTGATGTTTTCAATCGTCAAAAACTCCTTGATTACATGTGTAAGTTTTCATTGAATATACTATTGTTGCTTTCACTTTGGTTGGTTTTTGTTTCATTGCAGATCCAATATCACAAGAGCACTGAAGTAGAGCAGGGAAAAAAAATATATAATGAAGTGATATTCAAAGGTATGTCATTCATCTCTTGTTTGATAGTAAACTCAATGATTAAAGCTTATGGAAAGCATCATGTGTTGTCTTGTTTTGTTCTAGATCCAGGTGGATCTAGGGAGATCGGTTTATGTCCGCATTCACTGATTTATCCAATAACACCTGTGCATAAGCTATAGTCTCCCGAGCAAGCTTCAAATCCCTCTGCTGCGCAAACACTGCATGGTATCATTCGCTACGCAAAGACTATTGCTAGGTTTTTTCTGCGCATCCCATGTTCATATTATTTTCTTTGTAAAAAACCTTTTTTGAGCCCGTTGTTTATGCAATCTTATCCCCTAAATAAGTTTTCCCATCATATAACAAAGTTTTGTTTCACCTATTCAATCCAAACCCTAGCCCTGCTAGTTTGCTACACAAGCTTTCCTGCTGAATTTCACAACATATTTTCTTTGAACAATTTGAAATTTTCCTTGCAAAGCAAACATTGCAGAGCCATGACATCACAGGAAAAGAAGAAATAAAAGAGAGGAAATGTGCTAAGATATGAACCCCAAGAGATGACTTTGGTAAAGTCAGATCCTACATATAGGGTGTCTTTTGAGAAGGCTGGAAGTATGAGAGTTTGTGAAAGAATCTGGGGGTATAATGTGCAACTGACCAAGGAGCTCACCCTAAACTTTAATGGTGTCAATACAATCATTGCAGGGGTCACCTTTCTAGCATCAGAAGATACCATATCAGCTTCCATAGAGATTCCCATACAGGGAGAGAAATGGTTTAAAGGTATATAATGCTTATGTTTTATATTTATTTCCTCAAGCCTCAGTATAGAAAGCAGAATATTGGTGCCACTATCCCTAGGGAGTATCTTTTGGAAACCTATGAAAAGTTGTTGAGTGTTGGCCCTTGACCAATTTTTGAAGGATACTTGGTCATACTTGACCATTTTGGGACTGCGACAGCTTTCCAAAGACGGAGCCCAATGCAAAGAAAGAAAGACCTATTTTTGGGTACCTTTTAGGGTTTTTGGGTTGATGTAAAGGGAAAGGAATGTCAGCCCGTGGGTTTACCCATGTTTAGGCTCATTTTGTAATCTATAAATAGATACTTAGGCAATGTAAGTAGGGGGGACAACTTAGTGAAAATCTATAGCTAAAGGAATAGTGTTAGTAGCTCGATGTGTGTGATCGGATGTGTATCGCAAGTGCTCTGTGAATGATTGTAAGGAGATAGGAATGTTAAGTGCAAGTTGTTGTGGTTTTGTGCTGACCACAAGGAAGAAGGATCTAGCGATCTGTGCAGATCTTCTGTCCTGTGCGAAGTAAGGGTCATTGAAGCTCTGTGCTGTAACTGCTTGACTGAGATAATATAAAGAAGAAGATTTTGTGGACGTAGCCCCAGGGTGGGGGTGAACCACGATAACTCTGTGTAATGTTCTCTATGCTTTGATCTAAGTGTTGCTTCCTTTTGGCTAAGTGCTTGTTGTGATTAAGTATATCTATTTATGCTCTGTTCTTATGATATAAGAATGCATGTTAGATCTGATATATAAGATGTTTAGTGCTTGATCTGTTGAATCTAATCTATGTTTTGTGGATAAGTACTGAATCATCTTTAGTCTAAGTATTCACTGCGATGTTCTATGCCATTTGTGAAGTACCATAAGGGTTAAATATAGATGAATGATCTATGCTAAGTGCCTTGTAATAGATATAATCATAGATTGGTGTCCTAGCTAAGGTTTCAGACACTTGAGTTCAAAACCACCCTTGCCTCTACCTCGAGTGAGACTTCATCTGCTTTGCAGGTGTTGCCGAAAGGGACGGTAGTTAGGGTTTTTTTGGTGCGATCTTGAGCGTTGAACCTCGGGTCTTCCCCTGTTCCAACAAATGGTTCCATTGACGGGGCCTGAAACTATGATTGTTGGGAACTGAGGAAAAATAAACGTTGTGCAAAAGAAAGCTCTATGTGTATATCTGTTTCCCTAGTGCACATCTTTTTACTCGACCTGTACAACTTTGTACCAGGAATAAGGTTAGATATGAAGAAAGGAAGATCATATCTGAAGAAAAGAAGTGAGATCTGAATGCTTTGTGCTCTAAGAAAAGTAAAAGTGGAAATTTCTGAAAGAAAGAAGTCAGATCTGCAGAAAAGAGGTAAGATCTGTAAGCTTTGTGTTCTAATAAAGGTAAGAATAGTCAAAAGTTCTTAGATCTGGAATATTTGTGATTTTTAGATAAGTGAAATTTTTTGTTTCTAGAACATGGATCTAGGTATGTTTGATAGATTCTATCTTAGCTTAAAAACTAGGGCATTAATATATGAAAGAAAGTTTGATATGAATAGATATGATAAGTATAATGATAGATATGTTATACCTATGCATAGAAATAATGTATGGACTAACAAGTGGATGCATGATCTTAGAAATAAATTTTTGTAGGCTAGCCATTATGATCCTAGCACGCAGTACAAGAAGAGTTGGGGATCATTGAAGAGAAAGAGAGGATTAACTCTTTGTTATAGTTGCAGAAGATCAAGCCATCTTGCTAAGGAATGCCCTGGGAGAAACCCTAGCTGCCTCTATTGTAAAGCTATGGACCATGAAGTATTGGATTGCCCTATAATGATTGCTAGACTTGAAAACCTGAATAGAGAACAAGCAAACTCTGAAGGAGATCAAGAGACTAAAATTATGGAAGAACCCCAGAAAGAATCAGAGATCATGTTACTGAAAATAAAAGAAACCCTAGATGATCATAAGGATGTCAGTTTGTTAGAAATATTTGAAGAACAAGAAAAATTCAAAGTAAGAATAGGAGACTTCGACATTGACTGTGCCCTGGATGAGGGAACACCGATGAATATTATGACAGAAATAACTTGGGAAACCCTAGGAAGGCCTGCTCTAGTTCCTTCACTAGGAACTATCGAATTATTTAAAGGCAAAATGGTAACCCTATGTGGCAGAATTACCCAGATAGATATGAATACCCATGGAACTTCGACAGAGGAAGAGTTAAAAGTCATTAGATTTATTGAGGACTATTCCCAATTTCCATCTTTGCTAGGAAAGATCTGGATTGAAAAAGACCAGATCCAAAGGAAATAAGAAAAGGAATCCCTAGAACAAAAGAAGAAAGAACTCATGGAATTTATGACTAGAAGGATGGCCTACTTGATGGAGGAACAAGAGAACAGATCCCCACTGTTAAAGACTAGGAAATTTTGATGTTGAAGCTATAAGAGCATTAGAGGAACCATAGAAGACCGAAATATCTAACCCATATGATGAAGGAGGGTCACCCTTGGATCTGAGGAAAGATCCTAGGAAATGCGAAGTGACTATGTTAAGAGAAGATAATATTTAGAATGGAAAGAGGGTGACTGAGACTAAGCTAACTAGGAAAAAGGATAGAAAGCTAAGTAAGAAGAGGGCCAAAATCAGAAAGAAACAGACGACTCTGGAAGGATCCTCGCAGAAGGAAACATCACAAGAATTGAGCTTCACTGAGATATCAGAACAATGACATCTGGTACTTCGCCATGGCGTAGTACTATAGTCATTGGATCGATATACCCATTCAACTTCCGCCCTGAACAGGTCGAAAAGCAATTATGGGTTCCCACTAGACCATTGAACAACACCAGAACGAATAGAAAAAAGTTAATGCAAACCCCATATCCGTTGGAAGCAGACCATTGCTAAGTTTCCCTACTTAGTTTGTCACGCCACACACCTAGAATACTTTTTTATAAGTGAGAATTTGATCTTGAACCTTGGGATTACTTCACCCTATGATCATTGCCTTGTTTCTTTACTTTTCATCGTAATCTCAGACATCATTTTCACACCTGAGCTAGTGGACCCAAGCTTGTATGTAGGACGAGCTCAACGTTGTTGAGAAAGTAGTTGAAGAAGTTTTGAATGAGCTAATGGCTGAGAGAGTCATGTCAGAGAGAAGGATGTCTGCAGGTGTGCAAGAATCATCATCAGGAGGATTCCAAGCTTCTCCTTCCATTGCTCACGGCGCAGGACCTTCCAGAACCACGACCGAGAGAAGAACAAAGCACAGAGATAATATTGAAAATGCCAAGCTGATCCCACACATTTTGCTAGTTTACATCCCACCTTTGAGCGGTAATATTAACTATGACAGTGTACCCAGAGACTTTGAGTACAACTTGATCACTGTGTATCTTCCAAAAGGAGTGCGCGCAGTATGTGCCGACGAGGATAAGCTCACAACACTAAAATTCAGTGATTTTAACCTTGGAGATTACAAAACCTACAGCATGTTGGTTCCGCATAAATACTTAAATAAGACCAAAGTCCATAATCCTAAGATTGTCCCACAGTCCTGGACCCAGAACCTCACACAGTCCACACTGCTCAACATAATGAAGATCCCTCACTTCGGCAGACACCAGGAAGTCAACGCATGCATCAGGTTGTTGCTGTCTTGCTATTATGATGGATATTTATGGTTGGACCAATGCATTACTGTGGATCCAAATCTGATCAATCAAATCACAAAACTCATCATGCAAGGCCTTGACCCATAGGAATTTTACCCAGGAAAGACCTCCGACAGAGCATTATCACAACAGATAAAGGAAACTTATGGTGATGTAGAGAAGGGAACGCGAGGCTACAAGGTAGCCTCCATCCAGAGCAGTGCAGTGTGCCTTACAGGTCAGTTGATCACATAAAAATTAGTTCATAAGAACATACCAACACAGGTGACTGGCTTCATAGTTGACCTCATAGGGAAGTGTACCAAGGGACTACAGATGAATTGGGTGTAGTATCTCATCAACCAGTTAGAGTTGGATATCAGAGGAGTGCAAGACCAAGGGTATGAGTTCCACTTTAGTTGGCTACTCATACTCATAGCTTTCATCGCTTCGGAGATGCCAGAGGGAGCCACTTTCCCAGATATCGAACCTTTCGAACCACTAGCCGCGAAGTTCTGTACACTGTGGTACTCCAGCGACATGAACAAGCAGTGGCAGTCTAACGCTGTCTTCCACACCTACTTCAACCAACTGAAAAATACAATTCACTCTACACCGCAAATCACCCCGAATGCACTCCATAGGTTTATACCTTTGATGAAGTTTAGCATGGATCGCCACTTCATCTACATTACAACGCACGGTGATGAACATAAACATCAACTCCAATCCTACTACAAGTTGGAAAAGGACGACTTGGAGGAGATCACCAAGGAATGGTTAGCATACCTACTTTTTGTAGCAGACCCCACATATATGTCCGATGAGGAAATCCCTGAAGCTATTCCGGATACACCTAGGCCAAGCAGGACTAAGAAGGATGACGAAGTTGAAGATATCCCTAGAACATCCGTGAAGACTTCTTCGATCTCACCTGCATAGGGAGGTGATGGTGACGAGTAAGGAGGTACAAAAGTGGAACAAAATAGAGGCAAAGTGACTCCACCAAGAGAGGAGGAGGATCCCTCCATGAAAAGAAAGATGACACCACCAAAACCCTCCTCCCGAAAGAAAGCTAAGGCTACCCGGACCATGCTTAAAACTACCCTTACCCCAGATGACTTTGACTTCTTAATTGCCGCGTTGAACGATGTTTTACTCAAGCTCATAGAGAATCAAGAAGCAAAACAGGAGGAGCTCTTCAACCAAATCAAAGGTGAACTCAAAGAAGTGCAACAGGAAATCTAGTCCAGCCAAGCAGTGTCTACAACACCCGTGATAAGAGAAACATCAGGAACAGGTGACGAGCCCACATAGTTACACCAGATCGTTGATCAAGTCGAAGCTCACCTTTGGCGAGCTCAAGAAGACATAGCGCAAGCCACCCAGGCTTTGATGAAAGCACAAACAACACTTCTAGAACAACAGAAGGAGGCAAAACGGGGAAATCTTGCCCTAAAAGTGAGGTAGGATGAGGAAAAGGCACAGTTGCTAGCAGAGAAACTTGAAGTCCAGGAAAGGATTCACAAAGCACTACACTCTGTGATAGTCATAGAGGTGAAGATGGAAGACCATCTTGCACAATAGGTGAACCAATTGGAAGAAGTAATCCAACAACTCCAACAATGCATCACAGATCTGGAGCTCTGCATCATGCCCGAGACCCCTCAGGAAATTATAGATCTAAGAGAGGCCACTACTCGAAGCATAGTTGGTCGGTTCAAAACTTTTTCCTGGAATGCAAGAAACTGAGTGTTAGAAGCGCCCAGACTTATGAAACCCTCGCAGAGACTCCAGAATTGTAGACATTGGAGGCACAACTCCAAGAATCCAAGCATCATGCAGAAATGCTACATGTGCAGATAAAGACTTTGACCCCGATCGAAAGAATGAAGAGGTTCACAGAACAACACACAACCCATCAACAGGTACATGCGCTGCAAAGTAAAGTGATGGAAGTCTCCCAATGGCTTCGGCCGATCCAAGAAAAATAATGCCAACTGTTCATTGAAATTGAAAACTAGGAAGCTGAACTTGAACAGGTTGTCATCACTATAGAACAATGCCTGGAAGGACCACTCAGTGACACAGTAATCCAGGAGCTTACTGAGTCAAAGGTTGCCGCACTGCAACAGGTCAAAGTAGCGCGAGTCAAGCTCGAGGCATTTGAGGTGGAATTGAATAGATCTAAGTGACTCGGGACGAGTCACAGGTGAGTGTTCGGTGCCTGTTGGCCCTTGACCACGTTTTGAAGGATACTTGGTCATACTTGACCATTTTGGGACTGCGACAACTTGCCAAAGATGGAGCGCAACGTGAAGCAAGAAAGACCTATTTTTGGGTACCTTTTAGGGTTTTTGGGTTGATGTAAAGGGAAAGGGATGTCGGCCTGTGGGTTTACCCACATTTAGGCCCATTTTGTAATCTATAAATAGATCCTTAGGCAATGTAAGTAGGGGGGACATCTTAGTGAAAATGTATAGCTAAAGGCTTAGTGCTAGTAGTTGGATCTGTGTGATTGGATGTGTATCGCAAGTTCTCTGTGCATGATTGTAAGGACATAGGAACTCTAAGTGAAATTTGTTGTGGTTCTTTGTTGAGCGCAAGGAAGAAGGATCTAGCGAGCTGTGCAGATCTTCCGTCCTGTGTGAAGTAAGGGTCATTGAAGCTCCGTGCTGTAACTTCTTGACCAAGATAATATAAAGAAGAAGACTTTGTGGACGTAGCCCCAGGGTGGGGTTGAACCACAATAACTCTGTTTAATGTGCTCTATTCTTTGATCTAAGTGTTGCTTCCTTTTGGCTAAGTGCTTGTTGTGATTAAGTAGAACTAGTTATGCTCTGTGCTTATGATATAAGAATGAATGTTAGATATGATATATAACATGTTTAGTTCTTGATCTACTGAATCTAATCTATGTTTTGTGGCTAAGTATTGAATCATCTTTAGTCTAAGTATTCACTGTGATGGTCTGTGCCATATACAAAGTACCATAAGGGTTAAATATAGATGAATGATCTATGCTAAGTGCCTTGTAATAGATATAATCACAGATCAGTGTCCCAGCTAAGGTTTCAGACACTTGAGTTATGAAACCACTCCTGCCTCTACCTCGGGTGAGACTTCATCTACTTCACAGGTGTTGCCGAAAGGGTCGGTAGTTAGGGTTTTGTTGGTGCATTCTTGAGCGTTGAACCCTAGGTCTGCCCTTGTGCCAACATTGAGAGTAATCCAAAGGTATTTTACTTGTGAGTGTAGGTTTGATAGGGTATATCAATACCACATAATTCTCCTCATGCATTTCACAGGGAAAATTCCACTAAAATTACCCTTTTACCTATATATAATCCTAGGAAAAATGATAGACAAAGTCCAAGACAGGGATGACCAGCTTAAGAGCATTCTGTTCCATTTCTCCTTGGTGAAGTTGTTAGTGTTTTAGGATCTAAGAAATTTAAAAAGGGACTGGGAGTCCTTATTAACTTCAACAAATATTTCCCTGGATCCCAAAGGAGACACAAACACCCAACAAACCAACCACAAGGTCAACTGCTAGAAGGCTTCCCACACCCACAGTGCAGACATAATTTGTTGAGGTTGTAGTGCAAGATATGGATGAAGAATAAGGTAAAACGGGAGAGAAAGACTCATAGTTTTACCAAGAGAATAGAGGATTGGAAAGGAATCTAGCTGAGAAGGATTCTGAGGAACAAAGACCAAAAAAAGAGGAAGAGCCCAAGAATGAAAGGTCAAAGGGGAAGGTTCATGAAAATCCATGAGACCACAGTTTTAGCCAATCCTAAAACACCTTTGACAAGATCCTCATCCAGGAAGAATAGTTCAGAGATACAAGGAAAGTTAGCAACAAGTGAAATACCTCCTACTTTGCCCACAGAAGGAGAAAATAAAATAATATGGATTAATAATCAGTTAAGGGAATCTCAAAATCAAATCATCTAGCTCAAGGAATAAAAGAGGATATCATAGGATAGATCCATGAAACACTTTAACGAATGCAAACCATCCAAATAAAATGCTTGTGAAACTCTTTCCAATGCCCAGTCAAAATTGAAAAGAAATGCAACCCTGTTCAGGAAAGTGGGAAATTTGAAGGTACAAAAATTAACATTAAGAAAAACTGATATCTTAAACAAAGGATGCAATTGAATGATGAAGCTAGAAGAAGACTAGAACTACTTGCAGAAGTAGTAGAGATATGATTGAAGAAACTTCATATTTTTTCCTTTTTGGGTATGTGACCATCTCAAGTTTTGTTCATGTCACAATAGTTGTGGAAAACATACATTTGATGTTAGTGAGAGGTTTTCACAAAGGTGACAAAATAAATTTTTTATGGGAACAATGTTGTTTTGACCGGTAAACTATCATACACAATACTTGCATAGTGAGTCCTCGCTACACAAATGTTGTAGGCACACATGATTATCAAGAACTATGGGAGATGATTGGAATATGAGTTTTGAAGCAAACACATGTCCCTAGTCACTTATTTCCACTTGGATCTACATGAATTACATCAAATGGATTTTTCTACACAAATGTTGTAGGTAGCACTTGTGCAATAGTAGTTCCAGTTTGCTACACAAAGGTGGAAAAGTTTCTCAAGAATGCATGGGATGCCTCATAGTGGTTGTCAGATGTACTTGGTGACTCATCACAAAAACATATTCAAATTTTACTCAGATCTATGATTGTATAAGATTTTTTTTGTTTTGCATTAAAGATGGTCAAATCGAATTTACTATCTTTAGTAAAGTTGTTTAGGAGTTGTTTTCTTTCAATGTAACCAGATCCACCATTGTAGGAAGTAGCAGTTCAATTCCTAGTAGCCTAGTGTGTCAATAAGCTGTTATATATTTGATCAATTTTGATGTAAAGGAGGCAAGTTGGCATAAATTATAGTCATTTTGATCCTTATTGTAATATTCTTTGAATCTGAAAGAAATACAAATGTAGAAGTACTGAAATTTTTATGAAAAAGATTCTGATGGTGGTGGTCTGAAGTTTGTACTCTTATCTTTGTATGTACTTCTTGTGTCCTTACTTTCATCTTCATTTTTCTTTTGTTTAAATTGGATAATTAAAGGGTCTAGAATTCATCTAATCGTGCTTTAGACTCAAGTAATTTAAACTCTATTTCTCTTCTTAAATAGGTCAGAATTCATGTTTCATGGTGCTCTGATTCTGTTATATGTTTCTTTTCCTATTCCACCCTACACAATGAAACTCAAAACTGAAATTTCATCACCTAATTTAGCCTTTGTTCCTCTGGAAATTTCTTCCTTCCAGTCATTGTTTTCATTCGTTTTCAAGAGTTGACTCCATATCCCAAGAGATACCATACCTCCTTTCCATCAAACCTTGAAAAAGACACCTCACTAATATAAACCTAGCCATCAGTTCAAAAACAACCTATCTATCAGAGATCATGTCTGAGAGAAAGCCCTCTCTAGATTGGAAGGGTTAGCTTCCAATCTTAAAGTTGGTTTGTAGGTTACCTTTTGTACATTGTTTCTTTAGCCCAACAATTTACTCAGTGATAATACAGTCTTTAGTTAACTAAATGAAACATAGTGAAGTGAGGAGGATATTAGGGAATCATGAGTAATGTGCTAGTCTGGTGATGATCCCAAGGATAGTGCACATTAGCTAGTTATGATCCCAATGTTGCATGGTGATAATCCCAATGTGGCATCTAGACTCCACTCAACTGATCAATTTGAAGTGTGAATTGAAGAGAATATTCTCCCTAAAATATAGGAGACCGAGTAATGACTAATAAACATAGGAAAAACCTTAGGAAAAATAAATCCTAGGTGTGTGTGAAGTATCTCCAACACCCCCCCTGAACATCACTATGGTGAAAATAAAGAATGGGTCCCGGTAATGAGGCCATGTTAGGTACCCAAATACAAAAGATACACTGAAATAAATGAGGAAAGAGGGAAAAACTTATGGAAGTACAATGTATGTAAAAAGAAGAATTGAAAATTGCTAGGAAACTATGTCCTTCACTCCAAGACGACTGCGCAGAGAATGAAACTTCTTCTCAGTGAAGGTATTGGTGAAGATGTCTACAATCTGTTCTTCTAAAGGAAAAAACTATAGGTCGATGATCCCATTGTGTACTAAGTATCAAATGTAGTGCATGTGGATCTCAATGTTCTTTGTCCTCTACCTCTAAGCTAGATATCTGTGCAACTTCAGAGTGCTCTGGTTGTCACACCAGATGACAATCAACCGATGAAACTGAATTCCCAACTCAGTGAGAAAATGTTGTAGCCATATAGCCTAAATGGTTATGTTAACTACCCCTATGTACTCTACCTTTAATGAATATAGAGAAATAACATCCTGCTTCTTGCTCGACCAAAAGATAGGATCGGAACCAAGACTGAGTGAGTAACCATATGTGGACTTGCGATCAATGCTATCACCAACCTAGTCAGAATCAATGAACCCGATCAGGTCCAATGTAGAGTCTGTTGCATAGTGAATCCAAAAGGTGATGGTGCCCTGTACGTATCGAAGGATACACTTTGCAACCTTCCAACGTAGCTCATGTTGATCCTGCATGAACCTGGAGACTGTTCCAACTGCATAGGAGAGGTTTGTTCTAAAGTGTGTGAGATACAACAAGCTCCCCACTAGTTGTCTATACAAAGTGTTGTCAGCTAGTGGAGTGTCCCCACGATCCTCAAGCCTAAGTTATGATAGAAAAGGAGTTGGGGTAGACTTGTAGTCTATCATGTGAAATATCTCAAGGAGATATCATGCATACTTGGTGTTATAACCCTAATTTGCATCGAATATGCTTACCTGGCATCAGGCCATCTCAGATTCCTTATTTTCCAAAACACTACTGAACAACTCTTCTTAAAAAAACCCCTTTATAAAAGCCCACACGCCCTGCTCCATTACTGTATGTGTGTACATGCTAGCTGCCCCAATACAGACCGCATGTACTTACAAAAGCACGGAAAAAGGAAAGTTATTGACGAAACACACAACTTTGGGCAAGTGAACTAAACCTTTTGGCCATGCATGGCCGGTCATTCGACCAAATACCTAGCTCCTTCTAGCCTATAAAAGAAGGGGTAAGGGTCCCATTTGAAAGGAGGAAAATCATAGTAAAGAAACTATACTCGATTGAGCATTCCCTTTGTCCCAACCTTTAGCCATCCTTGTGCAAAGAGAAGTATAGAGAAAAGAAGTTGGAAGACAGTGGAAGAAGAGCCTAGGACTAGGATCGAGGAGCGGTAGCCGACTTTATCATTGTGAAGTTAATAAAATAATTGCTTTTCTTGTCCTGCCATATGATATTGTCATTATTTGAATATTGATTGCACGATTGATTAAATCTCTAACCCATTAGTTCATAGATCAAATGCATCTAGAGTTATTTGTTTGTCTTTTGTGAATGCAGGTCAACATTGGGAGGAGAGTTGCAGTCAAAGAATGACCAAGTGCGAAAAGGGATCGACATCAAACACGAAAAATAAGGTACGTCAACTTAATATCTTGAGCCTTGTATTTACATATGAGTAATGGGGGTTTAGGCATGGGATGATGGTAAGAAGTAAGAATCTTTAGGTCATTTCTACATGCATGATAAAAACCCTTAGTGCTAGTCCGTAGGAGGGATTTCCCACCCACAACAGAATTGGTGACCGTACTGGGGATCTCGAGGGTTTCTGGGAATATTGTTTCTTGGGTATTTTTAAGAACTGGTTTCATTCCTTGTTTTTAAAGTTTCTACAAAAGTCTGAGCTAACAAAGATTCTGGTCTTCCATACCAGTTATATCTATTTCTTTGCTTAGCGACATTTTTTTTAGAGACCCACATAGGTACATGTGGCCTGTATAAGGTATGCACACATGTACCCGTGCCCTACCTTCCCACAACCTGCATGTACATGCTAGTTGAGGAAGTGTCGATCATGTGTATCATTCTAGAAAATTTCTTCTAGAGAGGCAGTCATCCTCTCCCCTGTAATAAATAGTCTTTCTTAGGGGTTTTCTAGAACTCATTCTAGTCTTTGTTGTTTGAAGTCTATAGCTTAGCTTTCACCTAAGATTGGTTTGTTCTATGAAGTTTTCCTTGAATTGTTTTCTTTTTTCTGTTAAAGTAAGTGTCTGAGTCTTCAAGAGATTCTGGTTCTCAGTACCAGTAATCTCTGCTTGGGCTTGATTTCTTGTCCTTTAATTTTTTATAGTTTCAAAAGTACACACAACCTGCATAAGGTCGATACGCGTGTACACGCGCCCTGACTTTACATAGCTCACATGCACATGCTTGCTGTTGAACTGTCAGCAACGTGCCTGTAGAGATTTTTTTTTGTTTAGGGTAAGGCAATCATCCTTTCCTTTGTCAAGAGTTATACCTCTTAGGTTTTTGGGTCTCTATCATAGCGGTCAGTAACTTGGGTTTGATCACAACAATAGCTTTCTTTTTCAATAAGAAGTTTTCCTCAATTTTTTTTTTATAGGGTTTTTAGACAAGTGGGAGAGTCCAGTTTTAATTTGCTTCTGTGTTATTTTTAGAGTGACTCTTTGAGATCTGCACTTAGGCTAGAAGTTTTCTTCATCTTTACTTGTAGATATTTTTCCTTTTTTCTTTGTGAGCATTCAAATAAAAAAAAATCTTTTATTTCTTTGTTTGGTTAAATAGTGTTGGTTTGCATTAGTAACCAAGGAAAGTCTTTGCTTTCATAAGTTCTTGATGGTTTACTTAGATGATAATTAGCTCGTAGTCGAGTGAAATACTGCTTTGAGTTTGTTGTTCAAAGATCTTAGAATTTTTTTTTTTTTAGTTTGAAAAGTTGATTAAGATTTGAGTCAAGAAGAAGTTATTTTGTTTCCATCTTTTTGTTTATTTCTCTTTCATCTTTCAAACATCACTAGTTTCACTTTCATAACCTTTGAATTAAGACAAGCCGTAAAAATTAATGCTAAATCTAAAATTAATTAGACTTTTTATGTTTGTAGGGTCAACCAACTAGTTTGGGGTTAGGGCCTTGAATTAGGTTGGAGAGGAAACTTTTCAAGGCCATCAAATCAAACATTGGAGTCTGAGCTAGGAGTGTTAAAAGTCCAGTATTGTGAAATTTATCTGGGACCCCCCTCTCACACAAGGGATAAACATGAGGTCGCGTGCAGAAAGGTATCGGAGATAACCCCTCCAAAGCCGGACTAATCGTAGTGGAGAACACATATAGAGGGTTTGTCTTGGGATTCCGTTGATTGAGTTTTCCATGGAGCTTCATGGGTCTCAAATATGTTCGAGGTCCTCAGTTGTATTTTGAACCACTTGCTTTTGATACCCTTAACAGGTTTTGGGCTCGATACCCTACTCATTGTGGTCTACCCAACTGTCGACTATACCCACGTGGTGATTGTTCGCGTGTTGGCAACGTAGTTTCCTATCGTTTTTAGGGACATAAAAAGGTGGCTGCGGGGGTATACTATAGTACCTAGGAGATACATTGGACCATTCTTTGCAGAGTATACCCAGAGGGTTCTTTCGTGTTCGAGTTGCACTTGCACCGGTAAGTTGTTGTAACTATTCTTCCAACTAGTTTAGTGTTTGCTTGTTTTATCTTATAGGGACTTTCCTAGTGTGTTTTGTTATTGAACGAATAGAAAGCCCTAGTGTGTCTTTGATCTTCTCACACAGTGGAGAATCATGAGCTCCGCTGGTCACGAAGGATTCTTGGCTTGGCATCGGTTACACTGGAGCCACCCTCGCCACTACTAAGGTGAAAGCTAGACCAACAAGGGTCTTTTCAAGTGACCAGGTCACCGAAAATCACACCTGACCAACCTCTATTAAAGAACTTTTTGGCACCTTTAAAGATGATGGTAATGGAGGAAAATGTTGTCTCTTCTTCTGGGAATCCTAATATTCCCTCCACGATTGTTTTCATAGGGGGTGTTCCACCTACTACCCCACTGTCGCCAGTCCGAGCCACCACAGTCTCAATTGCCTCTACCTTGAGCAGTGGCCCAAACCCATCTTTGGTGATGGCTACTGCTCCTTTCACACAGAGTGTGACAGGTCCTTCATTCTCATACATGATGCCTAGCTCAGGTACAAGTCTGTACTATCCTACTCCACTTTACAGACTTTAGGTTGGGGGGCAGGGAGCTCTAACACTCCTCTGCAAGGACCCATGGGGGGCACTTCAACTCCTTTTAACACTTTACCTTATAGGGGAGATCATATACCTCCTTCGTCCCCTTCACTCAGCAGTACCTACCAACAATCTGCCAGGCCGAACACACACCATAGTTCAATTGGAGTAGGGAGTCAAGGACCCCCTTCTCATAATATGCTGGTAGGGTCGACACCATTTTATTTTTTCGGTGCATTTGGTAACAACGCTTTCTTATCAGTTGCTTTCCCGACCTGGGGAAACCTTGGTCATGGCCAACCTATTCCTATGTAGGGTACTATTCCTGCACAGGTAGAAAACCCAGGAACTTCTTCCTCTTCAGGACCGTGGAATTCTTGGCAAGGATTAGTTCGCTTGTCAGGAATGTCGATCTGGGGAAATTCTTTCACAACCAATGGAAACCCGGGCAAGGTATTATGCCTATGCCCATAGGATTGGCATGGGGAAACCCTTACCAAAGTCCTCTGAATGTAATGCATGCCCAACCGCTACGTCCTATTTCAGGAATTAGCCGATGATGTCTCCTCAAACGCAAAATCCGTACGCTGGTCATGGCCATGGTTTTTACTAGAACCCCGACCAACAACCCAACTTTTCCTGGAAACCTAGTGCCAGTCAAAATGCAGGCCCCTTTTTCCATGGTTATCATTAACAACAACCAACACTACCTTTCTGGGCAACCTTACATTTTCCAGACTTGACAAGATTGTTGAATGACCCCATCTGTCACGATCTACGTTGGCCTCCTAAGCTGACAAAATTTCCTTCGGACATACTAAAGTTCGAGGCCAAGCCTAACGAAGATCCCGGGGAACATGTGACCACTTTCCATCTTTGTTGCTCATCTAATTCGTTGAAATATGACTCTGTACAATTATGATTGTTTCAACGCACTCTCATTGGGAGTGTCACGAAATGGTACATCGAGCTCGACCACTCAAGATATTCTTTCTTCGGCGAATTGGAAATGTCATTCCTAAACCATTTCTAATTACCTATGAGATACAATGCCGACACAAAATTGCTGGCCAATTTTGAACATACAAAAGCATACCATATCTTTGACCACATCTGAGAGTGGAGACCCCAGAAGAGTTTAATTAAGGTACCAGTCCCACCAACATTCCTGCTTGAGTGGTTCCTTAAGTCTTTGGACCCACAACTATCCAAAGACATCGCAATGTCGAGAGTGTTTTTCGAAGAAGTTGCCATCATGAGAGCTCAATAGCTTGAGCTAATTTATTCTCAGTCTGTTTTATTGTACAAGGTTTTTCCCGATGCACCACGATCCATACTTGATAAAACTAGAGAGAGAGCTGGACCACATGCCGATGGTATTGTAGGTTGAACAAAAACCAAGCCCACTGAACAACTGACAAAACAAATGCAACAATTGTCTATAAAACATACAGTGGCCAAGCAAACTACTGTTTCAGTTGCTCCCCCTACCCAAACGTCGGATGTACACAGTGTGTAATCGACCAATCCAAAAGCCACCCAACAACCTGATGGAAATAAAAAACAACGTAAGAAGGGTAAGGGGGATAAGAAACCCACTAATATTTTTGGCGGGGGCAACACTGAAAAATGGAAGGCGAAGTATCCATGTAACCTGTGCGCAGAGGACCACCTGACCCACCAGTGCACTCGTCTTGAAAAGGCCCAAAAGTTTGTAACACAACAACAACATGTTGTGTTAATGAATCCATTCCAACATGGGAAAAACCTAACCCAATCCTCTACAAGCGCGGAAGGGGGAAGTCAAGGACCCTCTCCATCTTCAAACAACCTTACATCCATGAATGTGTATATGATGAAAGGTGATGATTTTATATCGACTAGAGCACATGACTATAGTAAGACAAGCACATCTGATAAAGGAAAAGAATTTGAAATCCCATCTCTTACTCTTCAGATCGAGAAGAATTTTGGCGAAACAATGACACACATCCCAAAAGGTGTGTTCAAGAAATCTTCTCACAACCCAAACGCAAGGGCCACCCATAACTATTCTGTGGTGGAGAATTTATCTCAAACCCCTTGTGTGATGTTTGCTTTGGAGGTCCTCCAGAGCTGCCCTTCCTAGAGGAAAGATTTGTTAGAAGCTTTAGGATCCACCGAGACTTGTAATACGGGTACAATCATGCTAGATACAATTGACTTAAAAAATCATCTCCCTTACCACGTGGCATTTCAAATAGTAGTGGATTACCCCACAAAAACCTTTATGCGGAACATTTTCTGCATAGTGGTTGATGAGGGCACCTTGACATGCATCATGTCATTAGCGTGTTGGAAGGCCATTGGCCAACCCGTTTTGTCTCTGTCACCTACTCTTCTTACCACTTTTGACGGTCGTTCGTTCCGACCACATGGCATCATCCCCTCTTTCCCCGTACAGTTAGGAGGGAAGACCGTGTGCGTCGAGGTAGAAGTAGTCGACGCATCCCTCGACTACAATATCTTGTTAGGTAGGAGTTGGACTTATGCCATGCAAGCAGTGGTTGCTGGTCTTGTTATTTCCACACGAGGGCCAGATTGTGACCATTGATCAATTGTCCTTCTCTAGACTTGACCCTTCAATGGGGGCATTAGTGGTCCCAATGATTGATAATCCCCAACCGGGCGTCGTCAACATAGGGGTTGGTTTGTGTCCATCTTTGATGGATACCTTCGATTACCAGCCCCCTCAAGGTGATGTCAAGTTCATATCAGACCACCATAAGGTTGAGATTTTCCAAGTTTCATCATTTCGCATGACTTCCTTCAACGATCCATGGATTCATCCTTCCCCATAGGCCACGATGGAAGGGACAGGGCACAATGGTATGTCCATGCCCTTGTCCATGGTAGAGGAAACGTACTTTTTAGTCCAACAAGCTTCAACTGACACAAATCTAACGCCTGCACAAGAGTTAGATCCGATCCCAGAGCCTATTTGGGCTCAATGTTCCCTCGCTGGCACCGGTTCATTAGACTTAGTGTTTCCCTCAGACAAAGAAATCATTGAAGCAATGACTAGTTCGGACAAACCTTGGGACGATCTCCATCACAGATCATACTTCCTCCCAGAGTTAAGAAAAATCGAAGCATGGGAATTCATGTTGACTATGACTGGAGATAGGTCTTGTCCTATAAATCCCTTGGCTACACATGAGATTTATGCTGAGGGTAATATGGAAACTATCACTGAAACTATATCAATTAATATCTACAGAACCCCTGGCATCATGGAGAATGTTTTCGTTAGAGTTGACTGTTCCCCCGAAGAGATTCAAATCTACACAGACTTATTTAAAGAATTCTATGACGTTTTTGCTTGGTCTTATGAGGAAATGCCAGGCATTGATCCAAAAATAGTCGAACATGAAATCACAACTTATCCGGATGCCAAGCCAGTTCGACAGAAGCTTCGTCCAGTTAATCCCAGGAAAGCAGCAACCATTAAGGTTGAAGTTGGGAAACTTCTCAAATCCAGTTTTATCTATCCTATCCATTTGACCCAATGGGTGTCAAATCCTATGCTGGTCAACAATAAACAAGGAACGATTCATGTATGTACGGATTTCCGTTATTTGAACAAGGCCTGTCCAAAAGATAATTTTCCCACACCATTCATTGACCAGATAATTGATGAATGTGTATATTGCGAGGCCTTTTCTTTCATGGATGTTTTTTCGGGATATAATCAGATACAAATCAATCCCGAAGACCAACACAAAACTGCTTTCATTTGTCCATGGGGTACATTTGCCTATCATAAGATGCCTTTTGGTCTAAAAAATGATGGAGCTACCTTCCAACGGGCCATGTATTTTTCTTTCCATGATCTCAAGCATATAATCGAGGCCTATTTAGATGATTTAGCATCTTGATCTCGCAAGAGAACAGATCATCCCACACACCTCCGACTTATCTTTGAGCGATGTCGCTACTTCCAGATTCACTTGAATCCAAACAAATGCAGCTTTTGCATAACATTAGGATGTTTGTTAGGTTTCATAGTGTAAACAATAGGGATCATGGTCGATCCTCTAAAGGTTGAGGCAATAGTTTAGTTGCCTCCCCCACACACAATCCTTCAACTTCAGAGTCTACAGGGCAAGGAAAACTTTTTGAGGCATTTCATTTCCAACTATGCCGAGATCACGAAGGGATTTATGTGCTTACTAAAGAAAGACATTCCTTTTCATTGGGACGTTGCCACTCAATGCTCCTTTGAAGCATTGAAACATGCCCTCACAAATGCCCCTCTGCTTCGGCCACCCAACTATAACAAAAATTTCTTATTATACTTGGTTGCAGTAGAGTCAACCATAGGCATGGTCTTAGTTCAGGAAGATGATTTTCTCTCAAAATATGTGATCTATTACCTAAGCCAAAGCCTCGTCAGACCGGAACTCAATTATTCTCATATCGAAAAACTTGCGTTGGCAGCAGTCCATGCTGTTCAATGGTTCTGTCATTATGTTCTGTTTCGCAAGAACACCATCATTTTCATTGTGAATCCATTTCAATACATGTTGACATGATGGGTAATAGGCAGAAATATCAATAGATGGATAGTCATCCTCCAAGAATTTGACTTAGATTTCATTTCAGCGAAATCCAAAAAGTCACTGGTCTTCGCAGAACTTATTTCGGAACTTCTGGTCGAGTCAAGGGATGTTGTGCTCGAAGCATCGCCTATTCAAGGAGATATGTTTTTGATAGCATCTTTAGATCCCTGGTATGGAGATATTCTAGTCTATCTCTAGACTTTGAAGTGCCCCACCTCTGCTTCTCGTGATGAACGTCGCCGTATACTTCATCAGGCCAAGAATTATCTCATCCTCGAGGACACTCTCTATCATCGAGGTGTAGATTGTGTTCTTTGCCGATGCCTCACTCATGAAGAAACATAACTCATTCTTAATGATTTCCATACTAGAGCATGTGGCGGTCATTTTTCTGAGTTGGCAACAACCCAAAATATTTTATGAGTAGGTTAATTTTGGCCGACAATAATCAAAGATTGTATCGAATCGGTCAAGAAGTGCCACCCGTGTCAGATATTCTCTCCGAAGATGAGGGCACATCCCACTCCCATGTTTCTTTTCATCACAGTTGGTCCCTTCACTAAGTGAGTAATTGATTACACTACATGCAATCCTCCTTTAGCAAGGGGGCACCATTATATCATTGTAGTTGTAGACTACTTTACGAAGTGGGTCGAAGCTATGACAATGTTTAAAGATGATGGAGAGAGTGCAACTCTCTTTTTGTTCAACTAGATAATTGCAAGGTTCAGTGTCCCAAGAGAGATTGTCACTGACCATGGCAGTCACTTTCATAACCAAATGATGATTGAATTAACATCAAATCTTGGATTGCGGCAAGAACATTCGTCACCCTACTACCCCCAAGCAAATGGTTAGGTGGAAGCTATATATAAATCTTTGAAGACCATCCTACAACGAACGATCAACTCGACCAAGTCAAATTGGCATTTGATGTTATACTTGACATTATGGGCTTACCGAACGTCTGTTAAGAATACAACCAGTTTCTCACCTTTTCAACTCGTTTACGGGCTAGAAGTAGTCTTGCCTATAGAATGTCAGATTCTGTCCCTAAAATTGGTAGTACAGTTACTGCTAGACACTTCTTCACTTGAAGAACGGTTATTATACCTTGAGTGGCTCAATGAGCAGCTTCGTGATGCGGCCTTAGCCAATGAGGCTCACAAACAAAAAGTCAAGTGTTAGTATGATCGGTCCATTTGTCCTTGGATTTTCTCTGAAGGCGACCTTGTACTGGTCTATGACCAAGATAAGGACCCCCTGGGGGCAGGCAAATTCAAACCCATGTGGTTCAGACCTTTCATCATAAAAGATGTTCTAAAAAAGGGCGCTTATCGTCTGGTTGACTTTGAGGGAAATGCTTTGGTAGAGCCTAGAAATGGGCTTTATCTCAAGAAGTATTACTCATAGGTAGGTCACCTTGGGTAACTTTTTGTAACATATGTATAGTCTTTGTACTATTAATTTCTGGTTTCTTTTAGTATTATTGACGTGTTGTTTTCAATGTTATGTTTTGTCATTGTGGAAGATGTCAAGTGAATCAGAGGTGTTCATTGGGTACGTAGACGGTGCTAGCCGACACACTTGGAGGCTTGCCTCCATAGCTTGGGTAATTTTTACACCTCAGGGCCAGTTATTATCTTCAGGAGGTATATGTTTAGGTGACACCACAAACAATGTCACCAAGTACAGTGCAGTTATTGAGTTGCTTCGTGATGCCCTGTCATTTGGTATCTCTCATCTCCATGTCTATTTAGATGCTCAGATGGTTGTGTCTCAGTTAAATAGAGTCTACCATGTTCATGATCCGACTTTACACTGGCGATTCCTTAGGGTACGTCTCTTAGAACAAAGCTGTGATTGTATTACATATTTTCATGTTCCTAGGAGATTAAACCAAGTTACAGATACTCTAACTAATCAAATTTTAGACTAGCATCTCGCACACATATAAAAATACATACACATAAACATGTAAATACATTTTTAAAGGAAAATATGATCCATAAGACACAAAAAGACATAAAAATCCATATATAATATCATAATCATCATAGTACATAGGTGGATGCAAGCGCCTCAAAAAATATGACCAGTAATGAGTCATGGGGCTTATGCCCTCAAAAAATATATACAAGTAGAGATCTCAGCACATGAAAAGTCTAGACTAACTAAGGTCAGGGCCTGTGGGCCCTGTTGTAATAATCAACAATGTTTGCCAAATGCCAAAACAGTCAGACCCACGTCTGTGGTGCCCCCACTACATGAGGCTGCATAGATGGTGGCAGATCCTCAATATCTACCATGGGGATGGTGCGAGTGAGTGAGGTAAAATTTTTCTCAACTCGTCTCAAAACCCTCTTAGCCTCCTCAATTGGAATCTATCCTACTGCTATTGGTCCCCCTGCAGCGACAGGTGCGGCCCCTGGCCAAGGAAGACACCTATTCCTCATATAATCTGTAGGTCACACTGATCCCACATCTACACACAATAGACACATATCTGTCAAATACTCTGGTATAAAAAAATGATATATATAAAAACAACATAAAAATTATATATGTTTCACAAAATAAAAAAATGATGCAAACTTACCCATCTCGCCTCGCTCTTCGCCTGGAGGTACAGGGATCTCGGGATCTCTCAAGAAATCAATCCCAACATAAGGATAATCCTCTATGATTGGGATTTGCTGCGACAACCAAGAAAAAAAATCATCATCAAATGACTCATTAGTCCTTCTACCACCCTGTCGTGGCAGTAATGCTAGCCATCTGCAAACCACAGGAAGAGAGGCCTAATGTCCTCATACCACCACTCGAAGAATGAAACTAGGAACTCTTTCAAAGAAGCAAGAGCATAAAATCATCCTGAACCCGAAGTTCCTCTGCGTCCGCAACCAACAATCTGTTAGTTGCTTCTTCATACAATCTAACAGTGTGGTGCTCCAGTCAAATATTTGTGCATTTAAGCACTGGACTGCACAGTTCATCTGTGCACGGGATGCCTGATGTAGAGCTACAAAACTAGTCATCCGCCTAATAAGTAACACAATCACCTGCAGTGATAAATCGATGATCTTGCTTATTGGCACCTGCGAGATCGATCGGTCTATACCCGCCTCACAATAGACTCCTATCAATTCTAATATATTGTGAGGCCCAGAAGGAAATGTATAGAAATTGACTGGTTCACCTCTCCTGGAGAGGCCAGTCAAAAAGTATATATCCTCTGTAGTGGGCACCAATGATTTCCCCTCTAACATAAAAGATTCTACATCAGGGTGTCAATATTCAACCAAGGCATTCAGTAGCCTAGGTTGTTCTCTCATGAAAGGACACAGAAAAAACTTGAGCAAGCCACATTGCATTAACACCGCCACAACGTTAGGATCTTCCCCAATTAGTGCGCTAATATCTTCATGCTCTCGTTCTCTCCAATGCACATACATCCTGCACTCATTGGAGGGTCCATGTGGGCTGTTGTGATGACAGTCGTGTGTACAGGTGCTCTAACATCAGACAGAGTGAGTGTACATGCGGGCTGTCATAAGACAACCTGCGTGGACCTAGGGCTGACCTTTTAAAGGTCAACGCCCCCCCCCAAAAACCAAATTAAATGCATATATAAAGAGTTAAAAGGCAAAAGGAGGTAGTTTATACTTACTTGGTCCAGACGGATGGTCGTTTCATCCACTGTAGCTCCTGGAATCACCACTTTTACCAAAGGTTTTTTTTTTTCTCCAGAGTCAATTTCCAAATCAACAATGGTGATAATGAGCTACCAGCTTCTATTTATAGACTTTTTGGCCCTTTTTTGTTTCTTTTTTGGCCCCCCTTATCATTTTCTTTGAATTGAAAACCATTTAGAGTGATTCAAGAGTTTCTATGGAAAGTTACGTTTAGTTATCAGGACATTTTTTGGAGTTTTGGGTCACTTTTGACAGTTCGTGGGTAAAAATCTTAGATAGTCAACTTGACCATATAAGGTAGGTTTCCACCCCTACTTTTGTATCTCGTTGTCTTTATCCCTTTTCCATAGGATCGATCCCACTAGGTTGCGACATGGAACCATCATTGCTGCTTTAGAAGTGTCGCGATTTGGTGGTAGAGCTTACCAGAGCATGGATTCCCTAGGTAGATCCTGGTTGCATTATGGTGTCCATGCTGTCACTAATGATTGTAGGCTCAGGAGTCCTTTTAGTTTTGCCTAATTATGAGTTTGAGCCTCATTTGCATGAATCTTTATCTCTCTTGACCTCACCATGGGGACTCCCAAAACATAACGGGTCTTCTTTTAAGCCCTTTTCAAACCCTCTAAACATGAAAAGATTGTCGAGCGATCTTGTGGCCTTTCACGCTCGTTAAATTGAAATTTGAAGTCACGTCTATCCTGTGGTAGTTTACCCCTTTTTCGGTCTGGAAGGTCAACTGTACAAACAAAGGTATACTCTAGAGGCTTCAGATCCCTATAAGAGTATGCTCAGGTATAATTTTAACACATTTTTGGGCCTAAGGGACTAAATTTACGAAAAAGGATCCCCCACATAGTCCATAGTTAAGATCTTTTCAGACTCCCTAAAATTGAAAAGATTGTCGAGTGACCTTATTCTTTCACACTCGTAAAAATGGTCCAAAAGAACATTCCTGATGGAGTCCATAGTTAAGCTTTTTTCAGGCTCCTTAAAAATGAAAAAATGGCTGAGTGATATTGTCTTTATCACACTCATTAAAATGGTTTTGAATAAACATCTTGTTGGTGCTAGTTTACCCCTTTTTCGAACCGACTAGACTACCTTCGAAAAAGGTACCCCATTGAAGCTTCCTTTTACATTTTTTCAGACTCTCTAAATATGAAGAACCGTTGAGCTTACCTTCTCTGGGCTCGTTAAACTTACATCGAAGGACGTTTCCATTGTGTGTCTTATTAATTGAATTTTCATACCTGCGTCTTTGGCCTAATGCCATCTCCATGTTGCTCTCAACCAAACCATCTGAAACATTCCTTATACGCAAGCCCTGTAGCACTTTTCCTTTGCGTCTTGACACCTTTGGTCCCAGGAGGGATTTTTTTCAAGTGTCCTTGCTTTGAACATCAGTCTTGTCCTTGCACCTCGAACTTGTATGTTTGTGACACTCATTCCTCCTTTGTAATGTAGCATTCTTTTATTATTTTTCCAAAATTATTGAAAAAGACAAAAAAATCAAATATACCCCAAAAAGAGGAAGGAAAAAGTATTTTCTTTGTATTGGCAGCACAATGAGTCACACTTGGATAAAGCACATCCTTTCGTTAGTCCATCAAGCCCTGGAATTTAATATGTCCTTAGGAAGCTATTCCCACTACTTTGAGTTGTGTCCTACTCCATTTGGTTATCCTTCCAAACATATGGAGAGTTTGTGTTGCCTCTTGCCTCGTGAACTTATGTTAATTCCATATTGCCTGAGTCTCATCATTTGTCATGCTATTGTCCAAGGGAATTTTTTACCAAGCATGAGTTGGCCCTTCTGCAGTTTGTCTCTTTCCCTCATGCCCGACCATCCCGAAAGTCCAATCAAGTCTTTGTTCGAAATCAATGAAGCCTTCAGTCTGATCATCAAGATTCTCTAGTCCATGACCGACGAGGCATCGAAGACCTCTGGGTAGTGAAGTTGTACACTCATATTACACTCCTACCTGAGTTTTGAAGATTTTGAAGTTGTTGCTCGAGCTCTGAAGACCTCATCTCTAGCCATTAGGCCTTATCAAATTCTAGAAGATGGATACTATACATGTATATCTTTTGATTTTGAGATGTAGATACGCTGTGTATTGCTCGTGGCTACACTTTATATAGTTATATGAAATGAATCTATAGTGTATTTGATTGGTAGACATGATTTTATTTCATCCCGAGCATGGGTATGCCCACATTGGTGAGACAATTGTTATTTTGCAGATGCCACCTCCCGATTTATGGTCCCTGGGCTCACTTATTTGGAATGTTGGTAAAGATTGATAATGTATTTCGACCATCAAATTCTCTTCTAACCTCATACATTAGGGGGCATCTGTTATAACCCTAATTTTCACCAGATATTCTTACCTGGCATCAGACCATCTCAGATTCCTTCTTTTCCAAAACACTACTAAACAACTCTTCTTAAAAAAACCCCTTTATAAAGGCCCATGTGCCTTGCTCCATTACTACACGCGTGTACACACTAGCTGCCCCAATACAACTTGCGTGTACTTACAAAAGCACGGAAAAAGGAAAGTTGCTTATGGAACACACATCTTTGGGAAAGTTAACTAAACCTTTTGGCCATGCATGGCTGGTCATTCGACCAAATACCTGGCTCCTTCTAGCCTATAAAAGAAGGGGTAAGGGTCCCATTTGAAAGGAGGAAAATCATAGTAAAGAAACTATACCCGATTGAACATTCCCTTTGTCCCAAACTTTAGCCATCTTTGTGCAAAGAGAAGTATAGAGCAAAGCAGTTGGAAGATAGTGGAAGAAGAGCCTAGGACCAGGATCGAGGAGCAGTAGCCAACTTTATCATTGTAAGGTATCATTGTGTAGTTAATAAAATAATTGCTTTTCTGGTCTCGCCATATGAGATTGCCATTATTTGAATATTGATTGCACGATTGATTAAATATCTAACCCATTAGTTCATAGATCAAATGCATGTGGAGTTCTTTGTTTGTATTTTGTGAATGCAGGTCAACATTGGGAGGAGATTTGCAGTCAAAGAAAGACCAAGCGCGAAAAGGGATCGACATCAAACATGAAAAATAAGGTACGTCAACTTAATCTCTTGAGCCTTGTATTTACATATGAGTAATGAGGGTTTAGGCATGGGATGATGGTAAGAAGTAATCATCTTTAGGTAATTTCTACATGCATGATAAAAACCCTTAGTTCTAGTCTGTAGGAGGGATTTCCCACCCACAACACTTGGCCTAAGACAATTTGATGCCTAATGCATCCTGACTGATATCGAGTCCAAGGAAGAAATGTAGTGAACCCATGTCCTCCATCAAGAAATTTTCATGAATAATCCTCTTGAATGAAACAATCGTTGAAGTCAAGCAGCCGGTGATCATGAAATCATCAACATACAAAACTAGGAGTAGAAGTGGATCAACCTTTCCGAGCATGTAAACATTCGGGTCTAACTTACAACGTACAAATTTATGTGATAGCAGGTAGGAGTCCATCTTGGCATACCATGCCCTCAGAGCATGATTGAGGCCATAAAGGGACTTCTTCATTCAACAGACCAAAGATGAATACTGTTGTTGGCACAGGGGCAGATCCAGAGTTCAACTCTAACAACGCACCAACAAGCCCTAACTAATAGCCCTTTCGGCAACACCTACGAAGCAGATGCAGTCTCACCCAAAGTAGTGATAGGGGGTTGCAGGACACAGGTGTCTACAACCAGAGGAAATGCAAAGTGGACCCAAAACACTAACACATATCAACCCAGTTACTCTTTATCTCCTTTAAGCCTACTACACAAACTATAGCTCAGATCTGATACAATGATACAATAACAGAATAACATAAGAAAAATAAAAAAACATCAATCACACAAAACAACAAGATATACGTGGTTCACCCTCTCCCTAGGGATACATCCACAGAACTACATTTCCTGATATATTATGTGAAAACATATAGTTCTATCTGTGCACTTAGCTTGCAGATATCTCTCTCTTCCTCTCTCTCAACAACAATAATCACTCATTACATAATCGAACCCATCTTAGGTCCTATTGACCTTTATTTATACATTACAATG
The DNA here is from genome assembly GCA_009831015.1 of Picea engelmannii. Lineage (NCBI taxonomy): Eukaryota > Viridiplantae > Streptophyta > Pinopsida > Pinales > Pinaceae > Picea > Picea engelmannii. Next base: position 231,552 of record ML781594.1, on the reverse strand, counting down.
ACTCTTGGACAAAATTAGGCTGAAACCTAGGTGTCAAAACCCTAAAATGCCAAAACCGTAGGTGTCTAAAACCCTAGATCAACTTGACTCGTGTTTTCTGGGCTTTGCCATCCTATCTTTCCTTCTTTCCTGCGAGGTGCTCCAAGCACCCGTTGATGGAGTTTTCCACTTGATGAGTTGTCCATGATCCATCTTCCTTGCTGATCTATCTTCCTTAGTCTTCTTGTTCAACAACTCACATTCTCTTACTTCGCTCCTTGTTTTCTGCTTCTTTGGCCACTTCAACCCATTCTCAGTCAATGTGCTTTCTGCACAGTTTCTACTTCATGCTTATTTCCTTAATCTTCACTTCCTTCCATAACCAAGGGCCAATAGGCCCCCAACACTCACATGTGACTCGTCCCAAGGCACTTCACGTCTGAACCTTTTGTTTCACTTTGACTTCAGGCTGCACGGGGCAACTTGTTCTTTATGATCTGTCCCTTTCTTCCCTGTGAAGACTATCTTTTCCGTGTCTGGTACCCAGTTTCAACTACATCTGGTACCTAGAACCTCTCCTTATGCTTTTACTGAGAGTTGAGAGGTGGCTGGTTTTCATAGTACAATTTCAACCTGCTCCCATTCACTAAACCTTCCTTCCACTCTCCATTCAGTGTCTTCAACTGCGCAACTCCTCCTTTTGTAACATAGATGACTGCAAATGGCCCAAGCCAATGTGTTTTGAATTTCCCTAGACGCTTCATGAACTTGCTGTCATATACCAATACCAGATCTCCTTGCTTAAAGGCTTTCTTCTTGATATGTTTGTCATGGTAGTCCTTTTCTCGTTCCTTCTGTACCTGCTGATGAAATCCTGCAATAAATATGTCTTCTTCTAGTTCCATCAACTGCACGAGCCTCTCTTGAACAACGCCAGTGCCATCCATATTTATGAAGGCTGCAATTATGAGACTAGGAACCAAATATTCCATAGGGAAAATTGCTTCTAGACCATAAACCAACTTAAAGGGAGTCTGTAATGTCAACTTCTTGCCAGTAGTTCTATAGGCCCATAGCACTGCTGGTACTCGCAAATCCCAATCATCCTTGTTGACTCTGCAAATCTTCGTTAGCGATGTCTACAAGATCTTGTTGAAAGCTTCGACCATCCCATTCACTTGTGGATGGTAAGGAGTACTCTTCTGATGGAGGACTTCAAATTTTTGAGTCCAAGCTTTGACAGTCTTATTAATAAAGTGTGTACCTTTATCACTCATCAGGGTCTTCAGGCATCCAAACCTAGTTATGATTTCATAAAATATAAATCACGCAACTTTAGTTGCACTAAAGTCCTTCACTTCTCTTGCTTCTGCCCATCTGGTCAAATACTCTATCTCAGTGATGATGTATCTAGCTCCTGTGTGCTTTCTTGGTGGGTTGATAGGTCCCATGAAATCAATAGCCCATTTCTCAAATGCCTGTAAGGTCAATTGTGGTGCTAGCGGTGCTAAAGGCATCTCATCTCTTCTGGAAGGTTTCCCAACTCTCTGGCATACATCGTAGTCTTTATAGTATTCCTTAGCATCTTTATGTAAAGTAGGCCACTAGAGGCTAGCTCTAAGAACCTTCCGCGTTGTTGCTTTTCCTTTGTAGTTTCCTCCTATGATGCCTTCATGTGCTTCTTCTAGAATCAGTGGTCTTTTTGCCTCCATAACACATCTCCTCAAGATCTCATCAGATCCCATCTTTTACAGTTTTCCAACTATAAGTGAAAAATTTGCAGCACGAGCTACCAGTTATTTCTTCTTAATGATTGTATATCCACGAGGTTCCATTCTTGTTTATAGAAACTAAACTATTTTGGCGAAGTGATCATCAACCCTTTTGATGGCCAACAACTGTGCATATGGCAGTGTATCCTCCAAACTAGTAGGTTCCTCTCCATGCTCCAACCTAGACAAGTGGTCAAGTCCCTTGTTCATTCTTCCTAGCTTGAACACAATCTCAAAGTAATATTCCTAGAATAACAGTAGTCATCTACATATTCTTCCCCTGAAAATTGGCTTGTTGACTAGGTATTTCAATGCAGAGTGATCAATGAACATCTTAAAGTGTCCTCCCAACAAGTAGTGTAAAAAATTTTGCAGCACGTACACCATGGCTAAACCTTCTCTCTCAGTGATAGTGTAGTTTATCTCAACTGTAGATATCTTCCTGCTAGCAAAGGCTAACGGATGGTCAATATCTTCTGCTCCTAGTGAAATAGATGAAGCATCAACATGCACGTAAAATTCCTTTCTCCAATCTAGGAATACCAGAATAGTCACAACAACCATTTTCTGTTTCAGTGTGTCGAAGCTCTGCTGACATTCTTCTATCCATTGAAACTGGCAATATTTCTTTAATAAATTTTCCATAGGTGTTGTAATCTGTGCATAGCCCTTAATGAACTTTATGTAGTATCCAGTATGTCCCAGCGCAGTGCATAGTTGTCTAACCGAAGTTGGGGGAGGTAGATCAACAATAATGGAAATCTTATATAGGTCTACCGGCAACCCTTGCTTACTCACAATATGTCCTAGCAACACTCCAAAGGGTGAAAATAAGATGCACTTCTTCAATTTCAGGGAAATTTGACATTGTCTTCACTTATTGAACATTAGTATTAAACATTCAATATGGTTTTGCAATAAGCTAAAAAAATTCCAATCATAAAAATATGCTTCCAAACATTTATGTAAAAACTCGAATGCTTTGACCACCACCCTAGAAAAGGTGGATGGTTCATTCTTCAATCCAAAAGGCATCACTATGTACTGGTAGGATCCCCATTCTGTTGCAAATGTGTTCTTATGGTGATCTTCCTGGGCAATCCTGATTTGGTGATAACCTGAAAATCCATTTGTGAAGGAGTAAACTTCTTGATCTCCTACATTATCTAACTCTTCTTCAGTGAAATATGTAGGGAATGGGTCATGCAAACATGCATCATTCATCTTTCTGAGATCTACACAGATCTTGATCTCTCCTGTCTTCTTATCTTGTAACACCATAGGGCTAATCCATTCTGAATCTTCAATAGGTTCTATTATTCCTGCTTCCAACATCCTGTCTAATTCAATCTTTAGTTTCTTCTTATATTTGGGATTCAATCTGTAGGGTCTCTGCTTAACTGGCTTGACATCTGGCTTCGAGGGGATCTTCATCTCTCCCATGGGCCCTTTAATTCCCTTCATATTAGTGAACTTGGTTGGGAACAAGTCCTAATATTCATGCAGTATTTATGTGATCTTATCAATGGTGGAATCATCCCAGTAATCTCCAAAATTAGCAAGCTTAGGTGCTTGCTCTGTTCCAATATTAAATTTCTTGATTTTGATCGGCTTTCCAATGAAAGGTAGTTCGACTCCTGGTCCTTCTACGTCTCTCTGCCCTTATGTTTCTGCGATGTTCACATTCCTAGGATCATCATCTTCATCAACATTGATATTGTAACATCCTTACAATTTCTAAAGAGGTGCAATCCATTCATCCTCTTCTTTCTCAATAGGGAGGTTAGGTGCCTCCTCAAAGACTTTCTGTCTTACAACTTGTAGAGCTTGATCTACTGAAGGGTATTGGTTTTCAAACAAAAATGTAGCTATAAAGTTCTGAGTCATACCATACCAATTTGAAGTGGTGAGGCATAGTTCTTATTGAAGATACCAATTGATAGGAATTGTGTCCAGAGTGTTGATGAACTTATGAACCCACTGTTCTTGAGGAATTCTTCTCCAAGCCTCCTCACAACCTCACACATGTTCCTCTGGACAGATTTGACCTATGTATCGAACTTTGCATCCTTCTACTTGTTCTAAAAAGCACACTACCATCAAAGTGCAACATTGCACCCAGTCCACGATGTTCTTTTTATGTGTCCCCCACCATCTTGCTAGTGTTTCTTTCAAAGACTCATCCAGTGCCAACAATCTCTGTTGTACTGGTACAATTTCTTCAAAATCTGATAAGAATGTTTCTAAATGAATTAAACCATAAAATGTGGGCAGATTGCTTACTTCTGTGCCAATCTAGCAAACTTCCCTAGTCAATCTAGCACACCTCCATGTAGAAACTTCATACAATTTGTTTTTCCAATTATCCAGTACTTATTTTGAGTCCAATGAGCATGCGCATCACTTCTCTATCTTAAATTCCCATCTGCAGTAGGGTTAATGTAATCTTGCTGTCTCGCTGTCAATTTATATATATTCTCTAGCTCATATGTGTAGTCTTCTTCTCTGATGGGTTCTGTGTATCTTCAACCTTCATTAGGATCCAGAGGTGCAATGAACCTAAGGCCATCACCTTCAAATGTCATTCTTCTTTTCTTTAAGTCAACAACAATGGAATTTTTGAAAGCCCAATCAATTCCTAACAGCGCAGGATAAGGACAACTATCATCAACTATCTCAATCACCTCGAAGTCCACAAATGTCCTTACCCCATCGATGTCCACAGGGACATGCTCCAGTCTCCCAAAGGGGCTTATTGCATTCTGATTAGCCATCCTAAGCCTTATAGGGAAATAAATTAACTTAGGTTTTCCCATCATTTCCCAGGTCTGCTTCGTCATAACATTGACTTCATATCCTAAGTCGAGGACCACATAATCTATATCATAATCTACAATCTTAGCATTAATGTATAGTTCCTTATTTTTCCTTCTTTTTTTGGATAATTGATGTACTTCTCTATTCAACAAAGGGTATACCTTCCCTAGTTCATACTGTCGGATTAAGTGTTGCAGTTCTTGTATGGCCCTTTCATCCTTAATCAAATCAATGAATGCATACAAGAAACTAACAAGCTTTCTTACCTATTTTCCTTCTCCTGGTGATGCAGACTGATCGAATTCCAGGGGCATCCCACATTCTCTCACTTTTGGTTGCGCCTTTGATGAAGAACCCGATCTCCTCCAAATTATCTTCTTGCTTCTTCAAACATTTTCTTTTCTTTCCTCGGATCAAACTCTTGTGTCTTCTCTGCAGCTCTTCTGACCCTTGATTCTTCTGTAGTCTTTGTTGGAGTCACCCTATCTTCTCTTGTAGCAACGCCTCCTCTAGTGATAACAATGAATCTAGGATCCTCTCCACAAGGTTCTGTTGAGATTAATTGTACTTGTGGGTTTCCTCCTCATCTCTCTTGAAGTTTGGCTAACAACACAAGACAATCTTCAATAACATGTTCAAATGAGTTGCAGTAGCTGCAAGTGGTACAAGGGTTATGACAGTCCCTTTCCAAATGTCTTGGCTATGCATAGTTATAACAAATGATCTGACCTTGACCTTGGCCCATACCTCCTTCTCTTCCACTTCCTATGAATCCACCGTGAGGGTTGAATTTTCCTCTTCCTGGGGAGTTAAAATGCATAGTATTTCCTTCCTGTTGTACTTCACCTTGAATTCTATATGTGTCTCTTTATATTTCATGCAAGAGGTCATAAACCCTACAATATTTCTCATCATGGCCCACAAATTTATAGAATATGCAGTAAAGGTTGGTAGTGTCTGGACATATTTTTGCATGTAATAACATTTACCAGGGCGATGTCGATTTCTACATACCTCGCACCAAGGTAGAGTAACTTGCTTCAAAAGGCTCAGAACTCCTGAATCCAAGTACTCATGAAATAGTGGACAATGCTCCTTGTCGTGGTCCTCTAATTTGCATATGATACACCAGATATCTTCTATTTTATCTTTTCTCTTATCTTTCTTCATATCTTTGACCTGGAGCGATAAGCTAGTTAACTGACTCAAAATTTGACTCATACCTGAGCTGGACTCTCCCATAGGGGCTAATTCTAGTTTCATTGTGATCTCCAATGCCTCAGTGTGCGAAGTGATCTTCTGTTGCATCAGAGGGACTCTGATGTGTGGCAAGAGGGAAACAATGAACCATTCTTTATACTGTTCATCTAGAATCTGAAAACTCAAATGACCTGTCAGTGTCTTAAACATGTGATCAAACTCCCAAACAGGTTCATATACTCTCTACTTGATTTCTTTCAGCTCTGTAATGCACTGAGACTCCGACTTGGGTTTATTGAATTTGGTAATCAATGTAGTCTTAATGTCATTTAGTGGTTTAGGCTGTACAACTCCTTGGACAAATTTCATGTACCAACTCAGTGCGCGGTCTCTTAGGGTAGCACTAAACTGATCTCTCTTAACAACTTCATCAGTGAAATTCTTAATACTCCATACAGCTTCGCATAAGAACCAATGTTGATCAGGATCTTCAGATCCATCTCCCCTAAAGCTGGGTAATCTCATATCATCTGCCATAGATCTTCCTAGGTTTCTTGACTTAGTATGCAATGAACCACTTGTACCAGTTCTCTGAGTTCTATGATAACTTAGGTTACTCTGGTTACTTAATGCTACTAAAACAATAGGAAGAGTAATAGTACTTACTTCAATAGTCTGCGTAGTTCCTGAAGTTTCTGACTCTTCTCAGTGAGGTTCTTCAGTCTTCCCTTCTTCTGCCCTAGCGGACTCTGAATGTTCCTTGTTCACCAACTCTTCTTCTTCTCCACTGTAGAACCCTTCATCTTGTGCCAGTGGCTCGTGACCTTGCTCAAATAGGTTCACCAAAGGAGTTTATCTAAATGATCTCCCATTGTGTGTGTGTTTAAACTTTGTGTCACTGTCGCTGTCTGAGTTCTTGAACATTAGCTCTTTAGTCCAACTGATTACTTTATCTTCAAGATGTTCTTCTCATGCAATAACATCTTGATCTACAACTTCAAAAAATGTAAAAATTTTCCTCTAGGTCCCTTAAAGAAATATCTCTCTGCTTGGCTATATGATTCTACTCTATCAATAGAAAACTCAGTAATGTACCCTCCAATGGTACTATCAAACTAGTGATCAAATTCTCTTGACACGACATTATCAACTCTCTTAACCTTCTTTATCAACCCCAATGTCCAAACCATAGGTGGTCTAAGTCTGATTTCAAACTAGGTATCTTCTAATATGGCTAGCCACTCATATAGCTCCTGATGGATTCCTCCAAACAAGATCTCGTGTATATCGGTAAAGATATACCTTCCCAACCAATCCTCTATACTAATATTAGGGTTCTTATTCTAATATTCAACGAAGTTATTTTCTTGTTCTTCTATCCACTTCTGAATCTATATCTTCGATGGAAACCATCTTGACATTCCCTCAAGAAGATCCTGTTCCCAGCAACAAAACCATTTGTTGGCATAGAGGTAGACCCAGGGTTCAACTCTAACAATGCACCAACAATCCCTAACTACTGTCCCTTTCAGCAACACTTGCGAAGTAGATGCAGTCTCACCTGAAGTAGTGATAGGGGGTTGCAGGACACATGTGTCTACAACCAGAGGAAATGAAAAATGGACCCAAAACACTAACACATATCTACCCAGTTACTCTTTATCTCCTTTAATCATACTACATGAACTATATCTTAGATCTGATACAATGATACAATAATAGAATAAAAGAAGAAAAAGGACACAACATCAATCACACAAGCTAGCAAGATATACATGGTTCACCCTCTCCCTAGGGCTACATCCACATAACTGCATTTCCTGATATATTATGTGAAAACATACAGTTCTATCTGGGCACTTAGCTTGCAGATCTCTCTCTCTTCCTCTCTCTCAACAAAAATAATCACTCCTTACATAATCAAACCCATCCTAGGTCCTCTTGACCTTTATTTATACATTACAATGACTCTCGAACAACCTTAGGCTAAAACCTAGGTGTCAAAACCCTAAAATGCCAAAACCCTAGGTCAACTTGACCCTCGTTTTCAGGGCTTCGCCAGCCTGTCTTTCCTTCTTTCCCACGAGGTTCTCCAAGCACTCATTGATGGATTTTTCCTCTTATTGATTTGTCTATGATCCATCTTGCTTTCTAATATGTCTTCCTTGGTCTTCTCATTCAATGGCTCTCTTTCTCTTACTTCACTCCTTCTTTTCTTCTTCTTTGGCCACTTCGACCCAATATCAATCAATGTGCTTTCCGTGTAGTTCATACTTTGCACTTCTTTCCTTAATCTTTGCTTCCTTCCATAACCAAGGGCCAACACCTACATAAATTCCTGGGGCTTCTCCATATAGATCTCCTTAGAGAGATCACCATGAAGAAATTCATTCTTGACATCCATCTGATGGAATTCCCATCCCTTGGATGTCGTAATGGAAAGTGCCAAATGTATGGAATCCATATTCGCTACTGGAGAGAAGGTATCATCATAGTCAATGCCATGCACCTGCTGAAAGCCTTTGACAACTAGCATATCTTTGTATATGCTAATCTATCCATCCTATGTGCTCTTGGTCCTGTAGACCCATATGCACCTGACAAGTTTCCTTCCTGAAGGGAGGGGAACTAGATCCCAAGTCTAGTTCTTGAGGAGGGAGTTGTACTCCTCCCGCATGGTAGATTCCCAAAAGGGATTTCCAACAGCCTCACCATAAGACTGTGGATATGAAGACTGAGCCAAGAAAAGATGCCTGGGTGGAAATGGTTCAGTGGCAATGAGTGCAAGAGGAGGCTCCTAGAAATCAAATCGAGTCCTCCTAGTATCATATGGATTCCCAACAAGATCCCCTACATCCTGAAGAGTTGTCTGGGCCCACTTAGGCCTCGACTTTGGCTCTACATTTGTATCTGCATGCAGTGAATATGTATCTAGATCAACTGAATCCTATGAATCAGAACTCTCATCTGAAGAAGAGTCTACGTGTGCATTCTCATCATCTCTAACAGGTGGAAGAACAATAGTCTCTGCATGTGGATGTTGAGGTACATCCAAGACACTTTCCTTGAATTGGATAGTATACTCAATGATGAGCCAGTCTGAGGAAAGATCAATGATTCTATATCCCTTCACACCATCGGGGTATCCAAAAAAGATACACTCTGTTCTTTATGGATCAAGTTCCCTCCTCTTCTCAGAGGTAATCCTGGCCCATGCACGTGAATTGAAAATACAGAAGTGGGTCACTTCCGGTTTGAGGCTGCTCCAAACCTCGTAGGGGGTCTTATCCTTGACAGATCCATGGGGAGATATTTTTTGGATGTAGTTTTCACAATTAAGTTCTTCATCCCATAATCTTTGTGGAAGTGACTTTTCATGTAGCATGCAAGATGCCATTTCTTTTAGAGATCTATTTTTCCACTTAGTAACTTTGTTTTGCTACAGAGTATAGAGAATCATGTGCTGCAACGGAATCCCTGCCTCATGACAAAGATTTTGTATCTCATGGTTGACATACTCTTCCCCGTTATCTGTTCAAAGGACTTTTATTTTATTTCCTAACTGTGTCTCAACAAGGGCTTTGAAATCTTTGAGGTGTTGAGAGACCTCTGAATTTTTCCTAAGAAAGAAAATCCATGTGAAGTGTGAGAAATCATAAAAAAAATGAGGACGTACCTTGATTTACTAATTGATGGATGAGGAAAAGGTCCCGTGAGGTCAATATTGATCATATCTAAAGGAGAGGAAGCCTTCTGAGTCTTTCCTTTGTCGAATTTCTCTTGAGGGTGTTTTCCAAGAACACACCCCTCACAAATTCCTTTGGAGAAGTGGATGTCAGGTAAACCATCAATGATTCCCTACTTGATAAGATATTACATATATATGAAATTTAAATTCCTAAACCTTTCGTGCCATATCCTACTTCGTTCATCAGTATGGGTAAGCAGTAATGCATAATCTGGTTCAATAAATTCAGAAAATGTGTAGAGTCTAGATTGATGATTTACCTCACTGGTAGCAACCCTGGAATTGGTTTTCATGTCATATATATATCCATGTCTGTTTTAAAATTGTGAATTAAATCAATGCATACAAAATATTAAGCAAAACATAAATTAATCAATGGCTCATACACATAGTACAGATATATTTACGCTGGAAACCCTTAACCGGGAGAAAACCAACCTTCCTTGGTGTTGCACCTTTCAAATCTTCATTGTATTAATTTCACCATTCACCATACAATATATACAATATTTTAGGTATTTTGTAGCTACCAAAACCCTAATCCCTTAATCCGGGATTAATTTATAAAACTGCTAAAAATAGAAACATCCACTAAAATTGTCAAATGCAGTTGTCAAATCTGACATGCCCACACACACACATGCAAACAATATAACACATACCCAACATTCTCCCACTTTTTGTTTTATTTGCATACAGGGGATCACATGATTACATAGTCAACAATCCAGGGAAACAATGCCCATTGTTACTCTACACCAAGAGAACTTCTCTGTTCTCACAGACTTTGTCAATGAATCTGCAACATTCTTCAATGTGTCAACCTTTTCCAGCAACACCTTCTTTTCTTCAACCATGTCTCTCAAAAAGTGATACTGAACATCAATATGCTTTGTCTTCGAATGATAAGCAGGGTTCTTTTCCAAGAATATTGCACTCTGACTGTCACACTCTAATCTCACTGCTTTTTGCACCAACCCAATACATGAACACAATCTATGTAACCATACTTCTTCCTTTCTTGCATGAGTGGATGCCCTGTATTCAACTTCTATAGTTGAGAGTGCCACTACAACTTGTCTTTTGCTAATCCAACTAATTTCTCCTCCAAATAGGTTAAACACATACCCACTTGTGGTTCTTCTTCGATCTAGATCTCCAACCTAGTCTGCATAAAAAAACCCATGAATTTCCACCACTATGTCCAATCCTGGTCTTCCTTGGTAGCACAATCCATAATTGGTAGTGCCACACAAATACCTGAAGACCCTTTTTACTGTTGTCCAATGCTCCTTCCCTGGTTTTGACATATACCTGCTCAAAACTCCCACTGCATGTGTAATGTCTGGTCTAGAACAGACCATTGCATACATCAAACTACCAACTGCACTGGCATATAGAACATGGGACATGTCCTCTTCTTCTTCCCGTGTCTTGGGAAACTGATCTACATATAAATGTACACCTATAGGAATAGTAACCTTGACTAGTTTACTTCCATGCATATTAAACCTCTGCAATATCATCTCATCATATTTTCTCTGATTTAACCAGAGTTTCCTGTTTGCACGATCTCTTTAATCTCCATTCCCATAATGAAGTTATCAGCACCGATATCCTTCATTTCAAATTTGGAGGATAGCTGTGATTTCACCTCCTTGATAACATCCATGTTATTTCCTACCAGCAACATGTCATCAACATACAACACTACATAAATGAAGTGATTACCAACCTTCTTGGAATATATACAGTAATCATCCCTGCTTCTCACAAATCCCAATCCAAGGATGTATGTGTCAAAATTTTGGTACCACATCCTAGGTGATTGCTTCAGACCATGTAGTGACTTCTTTAGCTTACAAACCAACTCTTTCTTTCTCTTCAGTACAAATCCTTCAGGCTGCTTCATGTAGATTTCTTCTTCTAGATCCCCATGTAGGAATGTTGTCTTCACATCCATTTGTTCTACTTCAAGATCAAAAGCAGTAGCAATAGATAAAATAAATATAATATAAGTTAACTTGGAAACAAGAGAAAAAATCTCACCAAAGCCAATTCCCTCTACCTGGGAATAACCTTTTGCTACTAACCGAGCTTTGTATTTCTCCACTTTTCCTTCTTCATTAAACTTCTTCTTAAACAACCATTTTCTACCAACATATTTCTTCTAGCTGGAAACTTAACTACTGTAACATCCCTGACCATCCATTTCGGGCCACGCTACACCGGAGAACTCTTTTGTTCTCTCTGCAGAACATATTGTACCATACCCAGTATCCAACTGAGCTATGCCACATAAATTTTTCGAACTGCATGTAATTAATATATATACACACATAACTCTTGCATAAACATATATATAAAATGTAAACAACCAAATACATTTGTAAATGCACGGATTCACACTGAAATACTAGTAAACATATACATGCAACATATACAGGAAACATTCATAAAAATAAACACAATTACAACTGCACATATGATAACCCATAAAAATAAGCATGCAAATAACAATGCAACATGTAAATTTATCATGCAATTGGAACTTATCTTGGTAAGAATGTCACCAATTGCGTGCAGACCTTCCACGAACCTCCCCACGTTAGACCACACTATTCATCACTCTCAACAGTGAGTCACCCTCGAGTTGGGACTAAACTCCACCCGTAAAGGGATTCCTAACCAGGATAAAGGCTCATAGACAATAGGAAAGACTTTGTCTCAGGTGCCAAATCAAACTAACAACCTATAGTCCCAAATTCCCCACATTCCTGTCCCACCTAAGAAGTGTGCCCCTTCTATGCTCAATAGTCCTTTGACTGCCCCACTTCCTTTCTAGGCTTCAGTAATAGGCCAGATAGGAAGTCTTAGAGCACTGTGAATGCAGTTTTAGCACCTTCAGGAAATCAATTCCCAACAATTCTCTCACTCAAAGAATTTCTCACAGGCTTGAAAACCCGCTTCTTCAATATCCCACGGGCTTGACAACCCACTTCTTCAGTCCATCTCCCAAGCTAACCAGATACACCAACACAAAATGGCTATGGATACAAGTTGAGGTACAGTCATGAAGATACGAAGGATAACTCAATGAATGTGTGCATGCTCATGGATGATTGACTGGATGAATGAATGATGGAAGGAATGATGGGAAGCATGATGGAAAAACTTGGAAAATGAACTAAGTCCCAACAATATGTATGCATGTCCCAAACTTGACACTTGTCATGTTGGGAGCTACTTTGGCCCACTTGTACCCAACTTTAGAACTTAGGATAAAATAATTATCCATACTTTATGATTTAAGAAATATTAATATAATATTCCTTTTTGGCTTAAGCTCCCTAGCTTAGCCCTTTTCCTTAAATTTTAGGCCCCTCCCTTTCCCTAACCAATGGATTTTAGTCCCCCATCTCTTTTATCGTGGTCGGTCTACGCACAACGATGTATTTTATATTATGATGAGACATATACAAAAGTAGGTTCATTGGCCTTTAACATCTAGGGTCTCCGGCCTAATAAAACCATAAGCATCCTAGCTTATAAAAATGGTCTCACCAGCCTATAAAGAAAAACATATACACAAAGTCTCACTGGCCTCAATATCGCGCACACTTAAGTTGTTGCATGCGATATCCTGTAATGTGCACACTTCATCATTTTACTGCGCAGTACATGTGCACACTATGCCATGAAAGGTGCATACAAAAAATGATATCAAAACAACTCACCAGCTTAAGTACATTTGCATTTACATTTACAATTGGGTTCGGCCTTAGGGATATTACAATCCCCTCCCCTTATTTATGCACTGTCCTCAGTGCATCATGTACACATACAACCAAAATTTTAAAAGTCCTCAAAAAGATGTGGGTATTTTGCCCGCATTGCATCCTCATGCTCCCAAGTAGTGTCCTCAGGACCGTACCAGATTCATTGGACGTTTACAAGCCCTATGGCTCAATTCCAAAGCTTTTTAATTTTTCCGGTCTAGAATGCACACCAGATGCGCTTCAAAAGTGCCTTCTTTCTCCACTTGAATCACATTCTAATGAATACATGATTAGCATCAGGTATATATTTCTTGAGCAATGATACATGGAATACATTATGAACAAACATATATGTAGGAAATACAATCATATAAGCTACTGAACCAATCCTCTCTAGGATTTCAAATGGCCCACAATAGCGAGCTGTCAACTTTGAACAATTTCTCAACTTCAAGGAACTTCTGTTGGATTTCACTTTCAAGAATACATGATCACCCACTTCATATTCCCCGTGAGTTCTTCCTTTATCAGGATAACTTTTTTTCCTATCTTGGGCAACCTTTAAATTTTGTTTTATTTTTATCATTTGCTCCTTCATTTCCCTAAGAAAATCTATCCCAACCACTGCTCTGTCTGCTAGGTTATCCCAACTTACTGGTGTGTTGCACTTTCTGCCATAAATTGCCTCAAATGGTCTCATCTTTAGAGATTCTTGGTACCCATTGTTATAAGAAAACTTAACCAAGTGTAGGTAGTCTTCCCATTTTGATGGTTTATCCATCACATACATCCTCAACATATCTTCAATCACTTGATTCACCCTCTCTGTTTGCCCATATGATTCTAGATGATAAGCTATACTAAAATTCAAATTTGTTCCAAATCCATTAAATAATCCCTTCCAAAATTTTGAGGTAAATTTAAGATCTCTTTCAGACACAATTGTCTTGAGTATGCCATGTAACCTAGAAATTTCCCTCATATAAACATCAACAATGTTTGCGGCCTTGTGAGTGATCTTAACTGGAATAAAATGGGTAGCCTTAGTAAGCTTATCCACCACTACCATGATAGAATCATGTTGCTTGTTTGTTCTAGGAAGTTTAGTGATGAAATACATTGTTACAACTTCCCATTTCCACTCAAGAATGGGTAATGGCTATAGAAAACCAACTAGGTGTATATGCTTAGCCTTTCCCTTTTAACATTCCAAACATCTGGGAATAAAATAAGCAACCCCTTTCTTCATGCCTAGCCAATAATATTGGTTCTTGACAACTGCTATATTTCTCTGATATCCTGGGTGACCAACATAAGGCACATTATGCATTTCTCTCAATATCATATTTTTCAACTCCTAGGAATTTGGTACATAAATTATTCCCTTGTACATGAGAATTCCATCATTATCTAGCTTGTAATATTCAATTTTTAGTTGCAAATTACCTTGCTGTAATTTTGCCACTAATTCCTTGTATTGCAAATCTGATTTGGTAGCCTCTATAATTATCTCTTTCATATTTGATTGGTACATGATAATGGTTGTAGCATGCAATTCATGCACTCTTTTGCTGAGTGCATCAACCACTTTGTTCTCTTTCCCCTTGATATGTTTTATATCAAGTCATATTCACTTAAAAAATTTAACCATCTTCTTTGCCTAGCATTTAGAGTTGGATGATCAAATAAATATTTCAGACCATTATGGTCTGTTCTTAGCTCAAACCTTTTCCCCATGAGGTAGTGTCTCCATTTCCTCAAGGCATGCACTATGGCTTCCAACTTCAAATTATGAGTGGCATAGTGTCTTTCATGTTCATTTAACTTCCTTGAATCATAACATATAACAAACCCATTTTGACTGAGGAATCGACCAAGTCCCTCTTTACATGCATCTGTGCATACAATGAAGTCTTCATTTGGGTCTACAATCCTTAGTATCGAAGCACTTGTTAATAATTGTTTCAAGTGTTGGAAACTCTTTTCACAATCCAATGTCCACTGAAATTTCACACCCTTTCTTTGCAAGGAAGTGATTGGGTGTGCAATCTTTGAAAATCCTTCAATAAATCTCCTGTAGTAGCCTGCAAGGCCCATGAATGATCTAATATCTGTCACATTCTTTGGCACTGACCATTCTCTAATGGCTTCTATCTTCTCAGGATCCATTTCTATCCCATCCTTTGAAATGATATGACCCAAATAATGAATTTGCTTCTGATAAAATGAGCACTTGCTCAACTTGTCATACAACTGATGCTCCCTTAATACTTTCAGCACCATCCTAAAATGATGTTCATGTTCTTCATCTGACTTGGAATATATAATAATGTCATCCAAAAAGACAATGACAAACTTGTCTAAATATTCTCGGAAAACACCATTCATTAAGCACATGAAAACAATTAGTGCATTTGACAACCCAAATGGCACCACTGTGAACTCATAATGACCATACCTTATCCTGAAGGTGGTCTTGCTGATATATTCCTCTTTAATCCTTACCTGATGGTATCCTGACCTAAGATCTATCTTTGAAAAGATCTTTGCATCCTTCAATTGATAAAAAAGATCATCAATCTTTGGCAGAGGATACTTGTTCTTAACAATCACTTTATTCAGCTGTCTAAAGTCAATGCACAATATTAATGTTCCATCTTTCTTCTTCACAAACATGACTGGGACACCCCAAGGTGACACACTTGGGCGTATATACCCCTTCTTCAGAAGTTCTTCAAGCCGCATTTGCAACTCCTCCAACTCTGGTGTACTCATTCTATAAGGAGTCCTTGACACTGGAGCTTCTCCTGTCATTAAATTTATAGAGAAATCAATATCTCTCTTTGGGGGTAGTCCTAGTACCTCCCTGAACACATCTTCAAAATTTTCAAATACTGCATAATCTTCCAAATTTAGCACCTTATATTTAGGTGTCTCATCCATATGTGTTGCAAATATTTGACACCATTTTCTGTAACATTTCTTCAGCCGCAATGCTGAAATTTCTCGGATGGTTACTACCCTGGGACTTCCCTGCACCTTCCTTAGGATCCCTTCCTCATCCAATCAGGTAAAGGCCTTGCTATGACAGTCTAGGATGGCATAATGATGGTCCAACCAATCCATCCCAATTAGTCAGTCATATGAACCTAACGGCAAGATGTTCAAATATTCCCTGGTGTTTAGTCCATTCATGTCCATAAGACATGACTTAACCATCTCATTAAATTTTCTTTTGGCTCCTATAGCCAGATGTACCAACCAAGATTTTCCATGC
Source organism: Picea engelmannii (assembly GCA_009831015.1). Taxonomy (NCBI): domain Eukaryota; kingdom Viridiplantae; phylum Streptophyta; class Pinopsida; order Pinales; family Pinaceae; genus Picea; species Picea engelmannii. The sequence continues at coordinate 214,980 of ML781594.1, read as the reverse complement.
TTGCTTCTTGGAAAATTCAAACTTTCCACCATCTTAGGATCTATATAACTATGACTAGCTCCTGAATCAATTAAAATAGCAATGGTTTGGTTGTTGATCATACCTTCCACTTCAATCATATGGGACTAATACTCTGCTTGCTTGTTGTCTAGGGCTGCATAGATTCTTGGCACATTTCTACCCATGTCCTGCATTGTTTCATCTTGTTGTACATTGTGAACAATTCTTCATTTTTTACCTCTGTGAGGACAATCTTTGAACATGTGATCTCCTTTACAACCCAAACATTGAATAGGTGGTTTCCTTGGCCTTTGACCCCCTGTTTCAATCGCTCTGGATTCTCTAGGAGTTTTCTGTCCCTGACTATTATTTCTTAAGAATGGTGGCTTAGATCCCTTCTTCCTTTAATCCACCTTGAATTTCTTTTTGTGTTCCCAAGATTTTTGGAAAGTTGACCTTGATTTTAATCATAAAGGCATTTAGCTCACCTTATGGTCTCCTCCAATATCTTTGGACCATCATACTGTATTTTGTCACTGATGAATGATGGCAATCCACTCAAATACCTTTGAATTTTAACTATCTCATCCTTGATGAAAGATACATACTTCAACAGTTCTAGAAACCTTCTTTCATATTCATCTATTGCCATACTCCCAAGCTTGAGTTCAAATAAATCTTTCATTTTCTTGTCATAGTATCTCTTAGTCAAGTATTTCTTCTCATAATACTTTTTGAATTCCCTCCAAGTAACAATTTTCTCTTTAATGTGATGCACCTGCACAAGCTGATACCACCACATGGATACCTTTCCCTTGAGTTTATAGATGGCAATTATACCTTCTAAATGAAAAGAATAATTATGCAATTGAAAGTACTTTCTTATGCCCAACATGCATGTCTTTGCATATTCATCCTTCTTGTGCTCACCATCAAATGTAGGAGGTTTGATTTTGTTCATTTATCCTCATAGTTCATCCACCCTAGACCCCTTATGCTTCCTGACAGGGGATGGAATTGATCTACTGTGTGCTCTCTTATTGGAATGCCTCGGGGAGTGATGGTGATGTTTGCTAACACTTCTTTCTTTTCTTTTCTCATTAGAAGGCCCGTGACTTCTTGATTTGCTTGAGCCACTCTCCTTGTCCAATTTCTTTTCTATTATGTTCAATATCTCCAATAACTTCATGTTGAAGTAATATTGCTTCTCATTGGCTTTGATAAGCCTTTCATTATCATATTTATGGCTTTGGACATCCTTCTGCAAATTTTTAATGGTCTCTTCCATATTAATGTTTTCATCCCTTTCATCTCCATGTCCATTGAAGTTTGTTCCTTCAATGCCCAAATGGACATCCATCCCTCTAATATCATCCTCTTGACTGTAAGTCCCTTATGCCCCTTCCATTCCTTTGGAATCTATGCTTATCTTGATCTGATCTAGTTGTTGTTAACTCTGCAAAATGTGCAACCAACAAAACTTTATCAGGCTAACTATTTCAACAATTTCATGAAAATATGAACCATTCGGGTTCAATACTATATATCAGAATTCTTTCTTCTGATTTCCTGGAAATTTGAATTCCCAGATCAATTTTATGGGTGGATATTTAGATTCCACTTTCCAATACATTTCCAGTGCCTTCTCCCATGCTTAATTCCGAGTCTTGAGCAAAACGTTATGGTTATTTGAAAATTGTCTATTAATTTTTCTGTTCATTTTTCAACTTGGCACAACTCTGCGCTGTAATTATTTGCACTTACTCCTTTGTATTTTTACTAGGATCTCAATTGGGTTTCTTCATATACATATTATGGACACTCTGTCCGAGTTTCAACTCTTTCTAGGTTCTTGGATGCTAATTACAGCCTACTGAAGCTCTAGGCCAAAATACCATATTGTAACTGGTATGCTGCAGGTTCCTTATTTTCCACATTAAACATTTTTAACATGACCAGAAATTTAATTGAGCTCTGGGATTTTCTTCTATGGTTCAATATATTTCCATTGACTTCTCCTGTGCCTCAATCTGATTCTGGAGCAGAAAGTTATGGCTCTTTGAAGTTAGATGGGTCTTAAAATCTCCCTTCCACTATTTGTGTTGTAACTTTCTCATAAAATCTCTATTTGACAAACAATTTACACCATTAGAAAGCTCTCTCCGAGCTCTTTTTTTTGTGCTACAAAAATAGAGTGTGCCTTGGCACACTCTGTTCTCCTGGTTTTCACATGCCTAAAAACGCTCTTTAGGGCCTCAAAAACGCGCTGCACAAAAATGACGTTCAAGTGATATAAAACGTCGTAGAAAATCACTACTTTTATGCTGTTGTTCACCCTTCAAACAACTTCACATGCATAAATTTCAACCTGTACACCCATATTTACCATGCACAACAACAACACAAGGTAAATCGTGCTTCATGCACTTTAAAACCACTGTGTATCACTTCTCTGTTGTGCCAATAACTGCACACTACTTTTGTGTCTCACGCCAATAGTCATCGCGCATAGTTTTGGTTCTTGCACTATTACTTGTTGAGTGCAATTTTTGTATCGCACGCTGATATTTCGTTCGCATTGTACTCTACGCACTGCACCATGCCATATTTTAGTACGTCTACACCGCGGACGAAAACTCTGCGCGCACTGCTAACTAAATTGCCGCATGACAACCTATACCCACATTGCGCGTGCACCAACAAAATGTTGATTAAGGTTGGTTGTCATTGATGTCAAACCTTGAAGAAAGCCCCACAGCACAAAGGTTTAGGTAATCGACCCAATATTGTTTGATGTAAAGATGACTCATTATTGTCTTGTCATGGTTGATAAGAAGTAAATATGGATGAACTCCAAAGTGGTCCCCTTATGGTGAAATCCCTCACGGGAAGACGCTTTGCGGAGTAAGAGAACCCATGC